>CM028927.1:19377500-19907500 GCA_016801845.1 Polydactylus sextarius | reverse complement strand
GCTGCTCGTGAGGCGACGGAGATTTCATCTTCATCAGTCCCCAGCTGGCTCCGCCCACCACGCCGCGGCAGGAGAACTTGTGTCGAGCGAGGAGCAGCGGGTTCCAGAAACGATGTCGACACTTGTGGCACTGGAACGCCGCCTGCCTCAGGTGTCGCCCTCGGTGTTTCAACGCTTTGTGGAGCGACGTCGTGCGGCGTCCGCAGACGAGGCACCGCAGCCGGGCGCCGCGCCCCGTCGTCTTCGGCGGGTGTCGGACGGCGTGGTGGACGAGCAGCGAGCCCTGCTTGGCGTACATGGCGCTGGGGCAGATGGGACACGGGAAGCGTTTGATGGGGACGTCCATGGACGTGAGGCCGGTGACTCTGACGGCGCCGCCGCTCCACGACTTCACTCTCGGGACGCCGCTGACTCCGCAGCCGCCGCCGCCGCTCTTCATACGCAGCTGAGCTAACAGCTTCTTCTTGTTGAGCTGCGCCTGCATACGTCCTCGCCGTTTCCGTAGCAACAGCAGCTTCCTGCGCGTCTCTTTACTCAGCGGCACGCCCACCAGCTTCCCGTCCCTCATGATGCTGTGAATCACCACTCGCCGTTTTTTCTTGCGGTGCTTCCTCGTCTGTCCGTGGCGTTTTTGGAAGTTTTTTGCGCGGTAGTGAAAAGGATGTTGGAGCTGCAGCGTCGGCTGTTGTTGCTGCTGTTGTTGTTGCTGTGGAGACGCCCCCTGCTGCTGCATGTGAGACGCTGCCGCCACCGCTGCCGCCCCCGGCGTGTAGGCCGCAGCCCCTGACCCGGTGTCATAGAACAGCGGCGAGTACCCAGACGGTGGCGGCGGCGGCGGCGGTTGGTTGACTCGTTGTCCGTTGCGGTCGATTCCGTGCTGCGACAGTTTGTGTCGAACCAGACTGTTGGAGTACGCGAACGCTTTGCCGCAAACTTCGCAACGGAACGACTTCTCCAACCCGACGCCGCCGCCGTGAACCGTCTGCTGATGCGCCGTCAGGTGGAAGTAATGGCGGAACGACTTCCAGCACACGGTGCAGGTGTAGAGGCGCTGCGATGGCGTTCCCGACGTCGGAGACTTTTCTCCTTGAGAACAGGAAGAGAAGTAGTCTGAGTTCCCCGTGTTGGCGACTTGACTGATGGCGGCGGCGGCGGCGCCTTTTATCCTCCGCCCCTGGTTGTCGATCTCTCCTTTGCGGTGCAGCTTCCCGTGGCGAACGAGGCTCTGAGCGTAGGCGAACATCTTCCCACAGAGGTTACACTTGTAGTTCTTCTGTCCGGAGTGAACCGTCAGGTGCTTCGTGAGGTGAAACGGTTCGCGGAACATTTTCCCGCAGACGTCGCAGGCGTGCGGTTTCTCTCCCGTGTGGACGCGGTTGTGGCGCCGCAGCGTCTCCGCCCTCCGGAAGCGTTTACCGCAGATCTGACATCCGTACGGACGCTCCGAGCCGTCGCCGGGAGGATGAGCGGGGCTCCGCCTCCTCCTGACGATGTTACCGGCGATGGCGGCGGCGCTCGGGTCGCGCTTCTCTCTGGGTTTCCGCGGACGCCGAGGTTTGTGTGGCTGACCCGGGTGAGTCAACGGGATGGTGGCGCCGTTGAGGCCGGACGTTGACGACGGACCGCTGAGGTTCCCGAAGCCTAACCCGCCCAGGAGACCGCCGATGATGTCGCGCCTCTCGCCCTCGCGGCCCTCCGTGTTGATGTCACATGACGCGGCGGCGGCGGCTGCGATGGCCGACATGGCGCTGCTGGTGACCTCGTCCTCCGAGTCGTCCAACAGGGAGGAGAGGGGGAGGTGCGGCTGCGGCGGTGGCGGCGGTTGGTGGTGATGATGTTGACTCTGAGGATGAGGATGAAGCGTCGGCGCTAACGGGGCCTTACGAAGCGTCTGACTCGTCATCTCCGTGGCGATGGCGTTCTCTGACGTGTACAACGACGCCGACGACCGCCTGTAGTCGTCCACGCCGCCGCCGTACGCCGCCTGGTAGCGGTTTCTCGAATAATCTGTTGCGTACTTGTTGTTCGCCATCGCGTCATTAGAGATGCTAACTCTGCTGCCGCTCATTTTACTGCTGCTAGCGTTCGACGAGCCGCCGCTGCCGCTCGCTCTGTTCTTCGAGCTGCGCGGCGGCTTCCCGCAGGCGCCGGACGCGGCGTGGTTGAGCAGCGACGTGCTCTCACGGAAGCAGCGACCGCACGCCGGACATCGGAACGGCTTCTCGTCGTGGATCTTCTCGTGTCTCGTTAGCGACTCGCGGCGGTTGAACGACTTCTGACAAATGGTGCAGCAGAACGGACGGTTCTCCGAGTGCGTGACGCTGTGTTGGATCAGGTGACCGCGCTTTTTAAAACGTTTGCCGCACTCGCCGCAGCAGAAGATCCGCTCCGGACTCGGCGAGTTGCAGTCTGACGACTTCCTGCCGTGGCTCTCGGGCGTCAGGCCGTGGCTGCGGAGGTGGCGCCGCAGACTCGACAGGTGCGTGAACGTTTTCCCGCATTCGCCGCAGTGATACAACGGTTCCGGCTCCGGGTGATTCGACGACGTGCTGTTACCGTGACGATCCTGCTGGGATTTCGCCAGTTGGTTTCCGTTAGCGACGAGCACGGAGGTGGAGTTGGAAGAGGGCGGAGCTGAGGAGGAAGAGGACGAAGAGACGGTGGATGACGACTGTGATGATGAAGAGAGGAGGGAGGAGTGTGGCGGCGGCGGCGGCTCGCTGCCAATGATCCCGGCGGCTGCGCTGGCTCCGCCCACAAGCCCCGGCGTGGAGCTCTGATTGGAGCTGCTGGCCTCCGTCTTCCTCTGAGGGAGGTAACCCGCCATCGCCTTCTTCCTCCTGCTGCCGCCACTCGACGAGGAGGCGTCGCCGGATTTTGAGTCGTCTTTGGAAAGCGACAGGTGAAGGGGGAGGGGCAACGGGAGCCCCGCCTCTTGCTGCATCAGCGAAGCGATCTGATTGGAGGAGAGAACAGGAATGCCTTGGAAGTCGAAGCCCCCCAGCGGGGCGGGCTGCGGCGCCGGGTGCAGCGGGTGGGGGTGGTGGGCGTGGCTGTGCGGGTGAGATAAGGCGTGAGGCGTGAGCTGCTGCTGCTGCTGCTGAGGCTGCGGCGCCGAGTGGGCGTGGCTGTGGGAGGAGTGGAGGGCCGGGGGCGGAGCTAGAGCAGAGTTGGACTCGGCGGCGCCCTGACTCAAACCCAGACCCAGGTGGTTGTGGGTCCCCTGCTGCACCAGGAACTGCTCCAGGCTGCTGTTGGCGGGAACGCCGGACAGGAAGTACTGGTTGGCGGCGAGCATGCAGCTGAACTGTTGGTGGAGGCTGCGAGGGTCCGACTGACCCACCAACGGGACGGCGGCACCGCCCGACGGGTTGTTGGTGGTGGCAGAGGTGGAGGGAGACGGCGAGGACGAGGACGGGCCGGGGGACGGCTGCGGCACCGACAGACCCGGATGTAGTGGCGGAGGAGGCGGCGCCGGCGTCACGACTCCTCCGATGACGCCGGCGCCTCCTCCGCCGCCGCTCCCGCTGAAGTCGAAGCGTCCCATCCCCGAGTGGAGCTGCTCCTGAGCCAGCGCCGCCTCTGCCGGGTGGAACGGACGCAGGAACTGAGGGTAACCCGACGTAGACGAGCCGCCGCCGCTGCTACTTCCCCCACCGCTGCTGCTGCTACTCCCGCCGCCGCTGCTGCTCATCTTACTGGACTTCCTGGAGCTGTGAGACGACGACGACGACGACGACTGGGTCTGGTGGGAGATGGACGGCGGCGGCGCGCTCATCTTAGCGAACAGCGAGGAGGAGTCTGCGAAGGCGTTGCTCCGCGAGCTCGGCAGCGACCCGAGGCCGAGGCCGGAGAGGAGGCTCCCGGACGCGTCGGCCGACGGTTGGTGCTGCTGCTGCAGCTGCTGCTGATGCTGCAGCTGAACCTGCTGCTGGTGGCTCAGCTGGCGCTCCAGACCCAGACCCTTAAACTGGTGCGCTTGGTGTCCGCTCAGCATCTCTAAAATGTCCATCGGGTATTTACTAAACTGGAACATCTCCCGCTGCAGCTGGTGTCAAGTGTCCCGGGGTCACGACCCCGCGCACTCAAACGTCTGCTGTGATGAACCGTTACGGTTGATATTGTTTTTATTTTTGTCCTGACGTGATCTCAAACACGCCGTCGCTGTAATCCAACGCTTTGAGTTTGTCTCATAAATATAGATATATAATTAAAAAAAACAGAGAGAGTAAAAACATTTACTCTCCGCTCAAGAGTGAAGCCTTCAAGTGCTTCTGTAGGTTGTTAAGATATAAAAAAAAAAAGGCTCATAAATAGACGATATACTAAACTATACTAAAAAATAAAATAATAAAAAGAGTCTGTAGTGTTTCTTTGAAGCGTCCCATCGAGTGGAGTGAGTCGGTCACGTCTTCGCTCTGATGTCGCTTCATGGACGACGACTTCTTCTTCTTCTGGAGGAAAAGAAACAAGAAGAAAAAATAAAAATCAGTAAATGATGAAAAAGATGAATCCAACTAAAATCATCCAGTTCCTCCAGGATTTCAGGCTGTTTTTTTTCCAGATTGTTGTGTCTTAATCTGACTGATTTTGCTGCAACTTTTAGTGTCTAAAATAATTAGATTTAATCTCTTTCAATGATTTTGTTTGACGACTGTAGCTGGTTATAGGTTGTCACCAGTCAAAGACCAGAGGAACATCAACGATCGGTTGAATTAGTGTTGATGGTTGAGACGGTAACATCGCTACATCAGTGACTGATTAACGTCTCAGAGCTGCGACAAAGTAAAATAAAATAATATAAAAATCATAAAGTGTCGCTACGTCTCCTCAGACATCTTTTTTTTTTTTGACTAAAAATACAAACATGTTGACAAAGTCTGACTCAGGAGGAAACTGGGTCACTGCCTTCAACCTACAAACTCACTCAGCATTTAATTATTTGCTCAAGTTGACACGAAGTTTTACTTTTTCTAAAATAAAAAACCTTTGTAACAGCTTCGCTCTCTGGTTTTATTTTGTATATTCAAATTTATGTTTAGATAAAATATTTATACATAAAATTACATAAAAAACCAAAACAAATAAAATAAAACGACTGAACCAGAAATATTTTATTTAGTTTGATATAAAAACTAAAGCTGATTATCATCAACTTCATCTATTAATTAATCTGGTGTTTCAGCAATAACAATAATAACAATAATAACGACGCCTAAAAACAACTTTTTACCGAGTCGTAAACACGTCGTTTATCTGAGACACATTCAAAAATACAGCGGAAATAAAAATAGATAATAAATCAGAGAATGAACTAAAACAATATTTACACCAGGACGTTTATGAAAAAATAAAAAAATAAAGATATTTTATTTTACAGGTTGAAAGAGATGAAACGAAACAATAACGAAAAAATATGAAATAACTTAAAAATAAATGTCATGTTATTTAAAAAATATATATTAAAATAATCTGACAGAAAACTACTGTAAAATCATTTATTTTATTATCAGTTAGTTGATTTTTTGTCTATAAACAAATAAATAAAACTTTGAAAACTGATGTTAAAAAATAAAAAAAAATTTTTTCTAAAAAAAAAAAAAAAAATAATTAACAACCTGAATATTTGAATATTTATTTAATATTTAGTTGTTTAGTTTCACCAACATGTGAATTTATTATTATTATTAATAAAGTTTCCAATGTGAGTTAAACGTCTCATAAAACAGACGTTAAGAGTTTTTAGTTATTCACAAAAAAATATTCACAAAATAAAAATAATCAAACTATGAGCTCATGTTAAACAAGTTGAGATTAATTTAATTTAATTCAATTTTTATTTTGGTAAATATATAATCATTTTTTATACTAAAAGAGGGAAACACTGGGTTCAAAAAATTATAAAAAATAAAATAAACTTAAACAATCAAACGTTCTTTGATGATGAATCAAAGGAAGTTTATCTTGATTTATTCAGTTTGATAAAAATCAAAGAACAAATGAAAAATATATTAAAGATATAAACATTATGAAACATGAAAGTGTCTGAACTGAAACATTGTGACGTTTTCATTAATATTCTGATTAAAGATCAACTGATCTGAGATGAACAATGTCGACGTTTAATCCGATATAAATATATGAAATGTTGATTTAATTCACAATAAATCAACAAAAACTTTTAACGTTAAAACATTAACTTTCTACTTCAGGTTCACAGTTAATCTGTGACACTAAAACAAAATAAAACGAATCATTTCTAACTTTGTACCGGTTCCACAAATCGATCTGTAAATATCAGACGACGTATACAAGCGACAGGTGACGTCTGATTGATCAAATATATTGATTAGCAGAGCGTTGACGCTTTTTATTACAGTTAAACTGTCTTTTACGACGTGTTTGATAAACCATGTCGACACAACGTTGCATCATTTCTGTAGATATTTCTGCAAAATTCGGAAAATATCAAGTATTGATACAGAGGATGAGTTTTACTATAATCAATAAAGAGTTGGATGCATCTTTACACAGATTTACTCTTATTTCACAACACTGACACCATCATTACTGACTGTTAGAACTCACACTTGTTTTCTGCAGTTATAACAGATTATTAACCTCCTGTGATGTTTATTTCATCATTTCACAGTAAATTCATTGATTAGTTATTAGGTTTTTTTGCAGCTGAGTGAAGTTAAAGTGCAGCAACTTTGTGCAGATGAAATAAAAACTGTTGCACACATTTCTGCAAATAAAAGTGACTTTTCAAACGTGTGCAAAGTTTAAAAAGCTGCATATTTAAACTTTACATGTCAAACTGATGCTAATTATTGAATCACTTGGTTTAGTTTTATTTATTATTTTAGTTTTAGTTGTTGTTGTTTGTGTTGATGTGTTAGCATCCTACCGGCTGATCCGCGGTGTTTTATCTTGAAGCGGCTACCGAGGAGACCGGGGGATTGTCCGCTTTCTCCGCCGGGAACCGGTGACTCGAAGGCCGGGAAACTGGAACAAAACGAACCGATAAACAGAGACCAAATCACCGTTACCTCTCAGTGACCACAGGCTGCTCGCATCCATCAATCAACTGCACAAAACGCCGCTAAGCTAGCTCCAAAACTGACAAAAATCACATTATTCCGGCTTCGATTGAAAACTCACACACTTATAATGCTTGTAATTAATATAAAATATGTGTAATAATGTTTAAAGTTGATAAAAATAATCAATAAAGTGGCATAAAGGAGCTATCCCGGCTGGTTAGCTTAGCGTTAGCATCGTTAGCCTCCGTTAGCTCGTCGGCTAGCAGCATTAGCCGACACACTCCTGCTTAGAAACCGCTTGTTTTTGTTTGTTTTGTGTGTTTATTTATTTTTATTTACTCGTTTTACCTCGTAAACACACGACGACGTGTGTTTGCAACACAACTGGACACCGAGTGTGTGTGAGCGTCGCGGCGGGAGCGCTGGAAGCGAGCGGCGGGGTCGGTGCAGCCTGTCAGCGGGGCCTTTTTCTCCATCCATGGAAAAAAAAAAAACACCGAGCTGGGGCCTGGTTCTCTCTCCGACGAGGCCCCCGGAGCTGCCGCTGCTTTCACTCGCTAACAAAAACTGTTTCCGCCCGGCCCGATGTGTCCATTGTCTGCCCGCCTCTACTCGGCTCGGTTCGGGTCAACTCGGCTCGACTCGGCCGCCTCCCTCCTCCTACTCTCCGGGTTACAACTAAGAAAAACGGCGCCTTTGTTTAGTTTCCGTCGTGGTTTTTCCGTCTTTTCGTGTGTTTTCCGGCCCGTGTCTCGGCGCCTCGGTGCCTCGGTGCTAGGTCCCCCCCTCCCCCGGTGGAGTCGACGGCTCCTCCGCGGCTGCTCGCGTTAAAATGGTCGTTTCCTGTCTGGTAATGGTTCCGGGTAGAGCCGAGGCAGTAGGTCGGTGTGTCCGGCCGCCGCCACACCACCGCCGCTCCGCTCACCTCCTCCGCTCACACCCCCTCCGGGTCACCGAGCCCGTCCGGAGAGAAGCGCGTGAATCAATACACCTCCGCGTGGGTGTGTTTGTGTGCGCGTGTGTGTTTGCAGAGCATTCTGACACTGCATGTCATTAAACCCCACGAGACTCTGCTCAGTGTGTGTGTGTGTGTGTGTGTGTGAATCAGTGTGTTTCACACCGAGTGTGTGAAATGTTAATTAGTCAATTAGAGTTATCATTATATCAGCGCGTGCTGCATAATATTACAAGGTGTGTGGTTTGTGCACGTGGGGGCTTAATTTGCATTTAATTAAAGTTTATATTTGTCTTTCAGATAAAAATAGAATAATATAACAGGAAAAATAGGAAAAAATAGAAATTTATTCTATTTATTTATGCTATATATATATATATATATATATATATATATATATATGTGTGTGTGTGTGTGTGTGTGTGTGTGTGTTATGTTATGTATGTTACATATAAACATGTTGTTTTATTAATTAAAACATTATTAATTTGTTTAATTATAAATGTAATAAAAAATAATTATTAATTACTAAATTAAATTAATAATTCTTAATTAAAGTTTGACTCTATTAAAGGATAATTTCACCTGTAACACTTTTTTTTTTACATTTATCAAATGTTTTTTCTGATGTTTGTTATAAGTTAATAATCAATAAATTAATAGTTTTACAGCTAAAGCACAAATACAAACTGATAAAATGAATTTTACACAAAAAGTGGTAAAATATCAATAAAGTCATATTATTATTTAATCAGATTTTATTTATTTTATCAGTTTCAGTCGTTTATTCAGATAATAAATAATAGACTCTGAATATTAAATATGATAAAAAAAACTTTATTTCTAAAATATTTGAATTTTTAAACATTTAATCACCAATAAATGAATAAATAAAAGCTACAAATTGTAAATATTGAGTTAATGTCTGTTTTTGTTTCATTTAACACTAAAAAAATCACTAATTTCAGTTTCTAAAACACAAAGATTTAATGTTTTATATCATTTTAAATCAATAAATGTGAATTAAATTCTCAGTTTCGGTCTAATTCACTTAAAAATGTGAAGATTTATTCAACTTCTTGTCAACAAACAAACAAACAAACAAACTTTAAGTGGGATTTTTTTTTATTATTGTTATTATCAATTAAACAGTATGATTTCTACAAACGCAAGAATTGATCACCAATAACAAAAGGGTTGCACATCAGTGAGACCTTCGTCGGGATTTTCTTGGAAATCGACATAAAGGGGATGTAATAAATAAATGTATCGTACAATTTGAGGTATGCAGAGTCGTTCCAGATACAAACGCACCCACGCCCCCCCTCCCTCCCTCCCTCACCCCCAACCCTCCATACAAACACACACACACACACACACACACACACACACACACACACTCAGGCACACGGTTTGATCAGAGGGAGATCAATAACATCAGGTGATGAAGGAGAAATGAGACAATAAAAACACAATGTGTCATTTACAAGTTTTCACTGTAAAAACTTTTTTTTCCCGTCGTCACAGTTACATTCCTCCTCCCCCCTCCTCCCCCTTTAACCCTTTAACCCTTTAACCCTTTAACCCCTTTAACCCCCCCCCGCCCCCCACCCTCCCAACCCGCCACATTAAAAAAAAAACACAAATCGCTTTTCGAAGATGCATATTTAAGTCAAACGGCGGCGACACGAACTCGACGACGGCGCTATTGACGCTTTTTGCTTCAGTTCAAAAAAAAAAAAAAAAAATCACATTTTTGAAAAAAAACAAACAAAAAAGTCGCTTCGCTTTGGTGAACGCAGCTCGACGAGGAAAGCTGTGATTGATCAACGTTTTAAAAAAAATAAAAACAAACGAACATAAACACGTCGTCGTATGTTGATATGGAAATAAAACAGACAACGAGGAGTTAAACACCAATTAAAAAAGAAAAATCGCAACACATACGCGCCGTGACATCATCAGTCAGCTCTATGACATCATCGACTGGCTTCTGACATCATCCTGCGTTTTGTTTTTGTTTTTTTTCTCTTTGATTGCATCGTCTCTTTTTAATCCGTCGTTGTCGTCGAGAATATAAATGATTTTATTTCATTTTTTAATTTAATTGTTTAAATTCCATTAGAAAGTTTTATACATAAAAAAATAAATAAAATAATTAAATAAATACATGTTTAGACAAATAAATAAAATAAATAGTGATGGAATTTTTATTTTCTATTTTTATTGACAAGTTCCATAAAAGTTCCTCTGTAGGTTTTGTTCATAGAGGAAAATAAATAAATAGATAAATAATAAACAACAAACAAAGATGCGTCCTGACGCTGCAGCAGCAGAGATGAAAACGAGAAGCAGACGCTGCACAGACACACGAAGATAAATCGGTTTGTAGCCCTTAGTGTGAAGTGTCCGTCGTCCCAACTCGCAGGAAACGTTTTGGCGCCGTCGGTGTACGGACGGTTTTTATTTCTTTTGTTTTTTTTTTGTTTTTTTGTTTCGTAGCAACAAGTTTCTTGTCTTGTCTCGTTTGCTTCGTCAGGGTCTGTGATTAAAAATGTTTTAATTTTGTTCATTTTTTTTTATTTAAATCGTTACGTAAAAAAGGGGAATCACAGCACAATGTTTTTTTTTTTTTTGTTTTGTTTTTTTTATTTAATCGATGATACACACCCACTCCACTAGAGGTCACTGTACAAAGTTCGCTAAAATTAAAAAAAAATTAAATAAAAAATTTAACGTTCGATAAGTTCGAGTCCGTTTTTTTAATCGTCTTTAAAATGTTTTTATTTTTTTTTAAACAATTTGAAGACGTAGCAGCTAGCGAGCTAACAGCTAAAATGCTAATTAGCCACTTAGCGGTTAGCTGTTAGCATCTCAGTTTTTCGTAATAAAAAAAGTGAATTAACTGGTCGTCGTGCGACAACTGAGACGTGATAAAAGTGGCTAATTAGCGTCGTTAGCGACCGGGTCGTCAACGTTGTTGATGTTGTTGTAGAGTTGGGGTTGTTTGTTTGTTTATGTTTATTTCAAGCCATGAAGCGATCGATTAAGAGCGAACTGATTAATTTACTTTCATGATCACATGACCAGCCTTTAAATTACAAACCGACTGGATAAATACGTTTTCAACCAATATACACAAACTCCTACAGGGCTGATTAAGTTCATACTATTGTTATTATTGTTATTATTATTATTATCATCAGGTTAATTTCATATAAAAGCAACTCGTTTTTTTTTTTTAATTAAATACTCGTATAAATACAAAGTCAAGCAAACTCCGTCTGAGACGAGTCGACGGCGGCGGCGTCCTTCAGTAAAATGGCGGCGGACGTTCCGGCGCCTTCGACTGCATCAAACCAGATTCTTTATTTTGTTTTTTTTTTTTTTTTGTTTTGTTGAACTCGCTACTTCCTGTTCTTTTTTATTTAAACGAAGGGGGCGGGGCTATCCTCCATCTCACACCGTCACCTCGTTCTTACTCCCAGTCCTCAGTCCTCCTCCTCCTCCTCCTCCGGGGATGAAGTGCAGCTGTTCGATGGTGTTCTGCCTCTTGGTGGCGAACGCCATCCTCCTGGCGTTGGGGTGTCCTCCTCCTCCTCCTCCTCCTCCCAGCGCCCCACTGCCGCCGTGCATGCTCATCCCCGTCATGGCGGCGCCACGGTCGTGCTCGTGACCCGACGACGGTTGAGAGTTCATCTTGATCATGTGATGGCGGTCGAGAGACGGCGTGACGCAGATGTTCTGCTGCGACTGAGCTTTCTGATGGTGACTGAGTCGCCCCATAATCGGCACCATCCCTCCTCCTCCCCGGTCTCCTCCTCCTCCTCCTCCTCCTCCTCCCATCATCATCGTCATCAGTCGCTCCTCCAGGCGGTCGGGGGAAACCAGGAGCCTCTCGTGAGACCTGAAACCAGAGGAAAATATACGACGTGAATGTGAATTAATTTATTCTAATCAAACATTTAACTTCATGTTTCACTTTCATTAAAAAGTCAAACGAAGAATTTAGTCAAACTCATTAAACTGGTTTAGACTTTGATCTTTAAGTTACAGTTCTGTTTCCTTTTGATCCAGTTTGGTCTTGTTGGTCCGGTTCTTGTTGGCCTGGTTCTTGTAGGTCCAGTTGTTGTAGATCCGGTTCTTGTTTGTCCGGTTCTTGTTGATCTGGTTCTTGTTCGTCCGGTTCTTGTTGGTCCAGTTCTTGTTGGTCCGGTTCTTGTTGGTCTGGTTCTTGTTGATCTGGTAGATCCGGTTCTTGTTGGTCTGGTTCTTGTTGGTCCGGTTCTTGTTGGTCTGGTTCTTGTTGATCTGGTAGATCTGGTTCTTGTTGGTCCGGTTCTTGTTGGTCCGGTTCTTGTTGGTCTGGTTCTTGTTGGTCTTCTTCCAGCTGTAACTGTCAGTCTCTGGCGTCTTCACCAGTTTAATAAACCTGTTCAACAGGTGGACTCATCAGTCGTTTTCTGTCGTGTTCTTACCTGCGCAGCGTCTGTGAGGTGGAGCTCCTGCTGGTGCTCATCATGGCTTTGTAGTACTGGTGTTGCTGGTTCTTTGACAGGCGCGACAGCGTGTTTCCCTCCCCGAGCATCAGCAGCTGGTCCTGGGAGCGGACGCGTCGCGGCGGCCTGTCGAAGGTGGAGCTGGTGTACGGCGTCTGGGCGGGCAGCGGGTACGGGTTGGGGGTGGAGGCCGGGATGTGGAGGCGCGGTCTGGAGGCGTTGAGGGGCAGCGTTCCTCTGGAGCCCAACGTGTAGTCGCCGCCCCACGGCAGGTGGTGCTGGGACGAGTGGAAGGAGGGCGGAGCGTTGTTGTTGGAGCGGCGTTTAGACGAGTAGTAGCTGGAGTACTCGTCCAACTCTTTCTCTGAGACGACAAACACAGAAACATTACTTCAGTAACAAAAGACAAAAGATCCTCACGTTACTGACATGTTACTGACATGATACTGACATGTTACTGACATGTTACTGACGTGTTACTGACGTGTTACTGACGTGTTACTGATGTGTTACTGACGTGTTACTGACGTGTTACTGACATGTTACTGACATGTTACTGACATGTTACTGACATGTTACTGACATGTTACTGACATGTTACTGACATGATACTGATGTGTTTTTAACATGTTACTGACACGTTACTGACATGTTACTGACACGTTACTGACACGTTACTGACATGTTACTGACATGTTACTGACATGTTACTGATGTGTTTTTAACATGTTACTGACACGTTACTGACATGTTACTGACACGTTACTGACATGTTACTGACACGTTACTGACACGTTACTGACACGTTACTGACATGTTACTGACACGTTACTGACACGTTACTGACATGTTACTGACATGTTACTGATGTGTTACTGACATGTTATTGACGTGTTACTGACGTATTATAAATATGTTATTAACATGTTTTTAGTCTGACGACACCTGAACAGACTTAAGTTAAACATTGTCTGAAAACAGAGAAACAAGCAGTTTCCATCTGAACTTAAAGATCAGTTTCTCATCATCAACGATCTTGTTGTTATTGATCTTCATGATCCGGTTCTGGTTGTTTTGGTTCTCGTTGATCTCATTGATCTGGTTCTTACTGATCCAGTTCTTACTGATCTGGTTCTTATTGATATGGTTCTTGTTGATCCAGATCCAGATCCCAGCGCCACCTCCTGTCGACTTTCTACATGTGTGTTTGTTTCAGTCTTTCCGTTGGTGAACACATCTGTTGTCGTGGGAAACGGAGTCGGCGTGTCGACATGGAAACAGAGTCGGTTGAAGCTGCAGACGTTGGTGAAGTTTCATTAATAGTCAAACACGTTTTGACCTTTACCCAGAATCCTCTCTGCTTCGTCTGTTTGTTCCTTTGTCTTCATCGTTTTCTCTCCAGGTTTTTTCCGTCTCTGCCGTCGAGTGTAGAAGGTTGAGTTCAGAGGCCGCGCTCGTTTCCTTGAGTCTTAATGAGTCTTAATGTTTTTATGAAGAAGAAGCTGTTTAATAATGAAGAGTCAGTCTGGATCTGATCATTGTGGAATAAAATCATGTTTCTGTTCAGTTTAGAAACAAAAAGGAACCAGTTTTCTTCGGATATAAAACAGATTTTCACAAAACAAAAACCTTTAATTTTACAAACATTAATGTTTCACTGTGTTTAACTGTAAAAATGTTTGACTTTGTATCGTTTTCAAGTCGACATATTTGGGTCAACACAGTATTTTTTTTTTGACAATTTCTGACAAAATACTTAAATTTCTCTTCAGTCGAGAGAAAATAAATTACTGAGGCTGAAATTTTAATTTGTTACTTTGTCATTTTTCTGTTTTGTTTTTTTCTTTTTCTAGTTTGATTGTGTTTGAGTTCATTATATTTCAGCCTCAACATCTTTAATGATATTTACTCTTTGTCTCACAGGTGCATCCTGGGAGGTGTAGTGTTTAAATAAAGATGATAGTTCAGATGTTTTTTTTTTTCAAAGAGCGTTGACCTTCACTGGTTTGATGTAGAAACGTTGAACTGGGATAATAAAGAGCCTCATCTGGTCTCTGCTTTCACCTCATTACTGCACACACACACACACACACACACACACACACACACGCAGTGGCCATCCATCACTCAGCCTGCAGAGCGACTCCCCTCCCCCTGCAGCTCCAGCCGTCGTGGGGTGAGACGGAGACGGAGGAGGAAGCAGCCGCCGCCTCTTAAACGTTGAAGCAGTCAAACCTCTGCAGACCAGACGGACGCCGCCCCTCCCCCACCGACGTCTCTCCCTCCTTCCTCTGCTTCACTCGACCTTTTCTCCATCTTCATCTTCCACATTATCTCGTTTCTCTTCCGCTCGTTGTCTCTGATCCTCCGTGTTTCTGTCTCTTTCTCCATTTTGTTTTTCTCCCTCCATCACTTCATCCACCTCCTCTTCTGTTTCAGTTTGTTTACTTTCCTGTTGTGGCTGTTTAGCACAAACAGTTTACACTCTGATGGTTATTTGGCTTTAGCGGCTGAGTCACAGTTCTCCTGGCGGCCATGATGGACTCGTATTCACTGGAGAACGAACGGTGTGAAGACGAAGAAGAGACTGGAGAATGTGTGAATATTTGAGATGTAAAAAAAAAAAAAAGTGTTTATGTTTTGATTCATTTTAATTTCATTCATTTTATTTTTGCTTCATTTTATTTATTTTTCTGAAATATTAAATTTTCTGTTTTACTTTATTTTTTTATGGTATTAATTATATTTTTTATTTAATTTATCATATTTTCTATTTTATGTTTTCATTTGTTTTGTTTAATTTAATTTATTTATTTTTGTCATTTCACTTGTTTTTATTTTTTAAGTTTTTCATTTATTTCTTTCTCATTTTTTTTTAGATATTTTTAATGCAGTTTTTCTTTCTGACCCGGGGCCATGACGGCGCCCCGGGTCAGGCTCCGCCCCCTCCCCCCAGCCTCACCCAGCCTCTTCAGCGAGCTGTAGCGGTTAATCTCTGGCTTCATCGTGGCCTCGTACGACGGCGGCAGCTGAGCCAGGTTGTGGAAGGAGTGTGAGAAGGACGGGTGGCTGCTGGTGTGTCTCATGCCGCCGCCGCCGATGATGCTGCCGCCGCCGATGGGAAGTTTCCCGCCGCCGGAGAGAAGAGCGGGACCGGAGGAGAGCTGGGAGGTGTTGTTCATACGTGAGCCGCGTTCTGGAGGAAAAGAAGGAGAAGAAGTGAAAGAAGAAGAAGAAGAAACAAGCTGGTTAATGATCAGTAAACACAGGAAGTGGCTCTGATCTCCATGGCAACCAGCTATAAATACAACTGTTCATCCGGAGCTTCGACACAAACAAACAAACAAACATCATCAACGAGGAAAAACACTGAAACAGTGACAGCGTTGGGGGGAGGACGGGGTTAAACACATTAATGCAAAGAGCAGAAGCAGCAAATCGATCGATTGATCAACATGAACGACGACGAAACACGTCTGATGCAACGACAGCAGCAACAGTGTGTGTGTGTGTTGTTCTGCAACATGTAAACTCAGATCAGTTACGACACACACACACACACACACACACACGTCGGTGCAGTTTGTTTAAAACACAGCCCAAAAGGATCATGGGAAGTTGAGGTGACGGAAGCGACACACAGCAACGACTAATTTATCAAAAAATTTTAAAAATTAGAGAAGAGAGAAGCTGGATGTTAAAAAAATAAAAATGAAAAAATTAAATAAAATGAATAAAATGAATAAATTGAAAGGGGAAAAATAAAAATAGGTGGAAACAATAGATTGAATGAAAAACATTTTAAAAATGTAATAAAATAAAACAAAAATATTTACAATAAAAAATAAAAATAAATGTGATAGAATGAAATTAAAAATAAATGAATGAAAAATAAAAAAAATTAATATAAGATAAATGAGAAAAATAAAATATAACAGAAGAAAACAATAAAATAAATACAACAAAAAACTTAAAATAAAATAAAACAGAGACATAAAAAAACATAAATATAAAGCAGTAATAAAAGATTATGTAACCGTGTAAAATCGTCCATTTGCCGTCGTTTCCTGTGTTTGAGACGGACTCGGTCGATGTGCTGATGGTTATGAGCTGCCACCTTGTTAATGTTACTGCTGGACATGTATTGGTCATTGACCATTGACAGTAATGGGCAATAATGGCCAATAATGTCTCACCCACACACACACACACACACACACACTTTGTACCGTGCATGTTACGTTACGTTACACACACGCTGGAGGAGGGAAAAGCAATGCCAGCACCGACGACGTCGGGTTAAATGTGCAGCTCGGTGCAGAATCAGTCCGGTCGTTTCCAACAGAGTCAGAGAATCGATTTTATTTTATTTATTTAATATTTTTTCTTGTGGAAACACCTACGCTGAGGTTGATAATGGTGTCGAGGGAAAAAAAAAAAAAAAAACCTGAACTTGTGTGTGCGGAGTGTGTGACTCAGAGAGATGAAGTGTTCTGCTCTTGTGTCGTCCCCGGAGACCGTTCACGTTATCTAACACAGGAAGAGAAAAAAAAAACAGTAGAATAAAAAGGTCCGAGCTTCACCTTTACAACCGAACACGTTGAGACCGAGCTGCTGCGAAACGTCGGTCGGACGTTAGCGACCGTCTCCTCGTCCTCTCAATGTGTGATCGTCTCCACGGAGACACGACGTGTAGGTGTGACGGTTTTAAACGTTTAATAAAAATCAAGCTGTTTCATCTTGATCAGAAATACGATGATGTTTTGTTTTTGTTTTGTTTGTGCTAGCATTGCTTTTTTGTTTTCTTGCTGCGCAGCCTGTGAAAACAGAAACTCTGGACAGGAAGTGACGTCACTGCTACACAGAGAAAAAGCAGCAGCAGCAGCAGCAGCAGCACATCTGGAAGCAGGACTAAGGTGGAGGTGTAGGTGTAGGTGCGGGGGTGGGGTGGGTGGGGTGGGTGGGGGGGCAGACAGGCTGGCAGGAAGCAGGACGAAGGTCAGAGGCATCAAAGATGTGTCACGTCCAACACGTCACAGAGAAAAACAAAACGTGTCGTCATCATGTGTTGACAGTGTCACAGTCTTAGACGGTGCAGTGCAACGACACACAGAGACAGAGAGAGGAAGGGAGGTGGGGGGGGCGGTGGGAGGAGGGGGCGTGGCCTTAATGTATATACATCAGGCCCCGCCCACCCTCCACCCGGCGTCCGTCAGACAGAACGCCCTGCTGCTGGACCTCGAGTCTTACCGATGGTCGCAGAGTGTTTGGGGCTGGAGGCAGACCCCTGCTGGGGAAAATGGTGGAGCAAGTTCCCAGCTGCAGAGAGAGCAGAGCCGACACACTGATGGACACACACTCCAGAGACATGGCAGCGTGTGTGTGTGTGTGTGAGTGTGTGTCAGTAGAGAGACAGTTCAGAGACAGAGAGAGAGACAGGGAGCGAGGACAGAGAGAGAGAGACAGTTGAGAGGAAACCTCAGTCGCTCCAGGAGTTTATTTTATTCAAATGTCACAAGTTTCCACTTTATTCATCTTATTATATCTCTTTTCTACCTCGGTCATATTTTATTTTCTGTAAGGAGCTGTACATGAGGCAGAATTGACAATAAAGTCGACTTTGAGCAGCAGGTTCAGTTTTGAGTCTTCGCCACTAAACCGTTCTAGCTCGACTCGACTCAACTCGACTCGACTCAACTCGACTCAACTCGACAGCTACTGTTTTAGTTCCTACTCTGTGGAGGAACCAATGGAGCTGAGTCGATACTAAAACGTGACGTGAACAGACGCCGGCCACTGATTGGTCAGAGGGAGTGTCTTCACAAGCTGCCACCAGACGCCAGTTGAGTTGAGAGAGCGTCAACAAAATAATCAAGCTCCATTTTTAAACAGGACAAGAGTGATAGCCATCGTCGTAGCTACCTGGTCGTAAGCTAACCCAGCAACAAGTACAGCATCTCCTCCATGTCCATTAATGTTTACTGATGTTTTAGTGTCGTGACGTCGCAGCAGTTTGACTCCACTCACCACATTCACGTGGAGGAGGAACCAAACTGTGATGGAAAACAACGTGTCTGCTACCAGACTGAGTAGAGTCCAGTAGAGTCCAGTAGAGTCCAGTAGAGTCCAGTAGAGTAGAGACACAACCACGTGGTGGAGAAGAGACACAAACGGTTCATTTTTGTTGATTTTAACTGTTTTTACATCAGTGAAAGTCTTATTTTTATATTTTCTTCCTGCAGCGACTGACAGTCGAAGGTTTTAGAGACAGAACAGAAGAGAGAGCTGAAGTGTGTGTGTTCAGACTCTATTTGTTTTAACAGTTAATAGAAAATACAACAACACAAACACTTTGTTTTTTACTGAAACCACAGAAACTAGAAACTTATTAATGAAACATTAGAAGCAACATTTAACAACGAGAATAAAACACATCGACTTATATTTTCTGAACATCTGCCTGTTTCTTCTGCAGATTTATTATAATCAGAGTCAATTAACAATCAAGACAGAAGCTCGTTTTTGTAGCAAATTGATATTTTTACCACAAACCTCCATGTTTCCACTGTCACGTGTGTTTTAAATATTATTGTTACTGTTGTTACAGTTTTAAATCTGAGACTTACTGCGGTTGTCTTTGCTCTGGAGAATCGGTGTGTAGAGGTTTTTGGACGTTCGTCCGTCGGAGGTGGTCGTCATCACCGCCGTGTTGTTCCTCTCTCCCTGCTGCACCGGACTCGACTGGTGGCGCAAGATGTCCACCAGAGACCTGACGGAGACGATGAGGAAGAGGAGGCGTGAGGTTAATGAATCAACAGATGATTGACAGAAGATAACGGTTGTTACCGCTTCACTTTAACCAATAAGAGATAAACATTGGAGTCATGTGACCAGTGTCATGTGTAACCACATGTGAAGAAGTAAATAATCGTTGGACCAAGTCTCCATGTTGATAAGTCGTGATCCTGCTGCTGTTTGAATGAGGTCACTTGTCTGGAACAGCTGTTAAACAAATGGCGGACGAGCGGAGACTGTTCATGTTTTATCATTGAAGACAAAGTGTTGATGTTTGTTGTTTCTTTAAGTGTCAAACATCTTCCTTGGTTCTTTTTGTTCTTCGTAAAAACCACAGGAAGACGCTTTAGAGTCAACACATGTGACATAAACTTATAAAGGTTTTTATTCTTTAATCTGCCTGTTACAACCTGCCCCGTTAGTCTGGTAACAATGTCACTGTCTTTGACATCAAGTTGAAGACGTTGATGTTTGTAGTCGTCAAGTTAAGAAACAAAGATTAAAGAATAAAGAGGAGGTTCTTAGTTAAAATGTGAGTCATTTATCGACACTAATTTCATGTCATGTTGCTGGTGCAGCTGCTGAACGATGTCTGATCTGTGGGTTGTAACAATGACACGTTGTGTTCGACATCATCCTCCGTGTCTTCCACTCCTGCTTTACCTCGGCATGTTGATGTCTCTGTTTCGAGGTCGTCGTGCCACTTTACTGAAGGCGATCCTGACGCCGACGGCGACGACCAGCGTGAAGGAGATGACGCCTCCGATCACGTACGCCGTGCTGGTAAGAAAACAAGACGCTACGTTAGCTGGAGTTAAACTGTCGTATGGTTCCTTCAAGTTCAGACTCTCACCTGCTGTTCTGCTGCTGCAGCGTCTCAAAGTCAGGGTCGGGTTTGTTTGCGGGAACGGTGACGGGAACCTGCGGGTCGGCCCAGTCCGGAGACTTGTAGTTGGTGCAGGAGTCCTGGTCCAGTCGGTTCCTCTGGTGTTCGCAGCAGAAGCGGTAGTGGCAGGTGCCGCAGCAGTAGATGTAGCTGCCTTTAGAGCAGTTGAACGTGCTGTCGAAGTGACCCATGACGTCGAAGTAGCCTCTGTGAAACACACACGGGTTAAAAGTTCAACTTTCTCTCCTATAAACTCAGAATAAGGCTGAGTTCAAGATGAACGAAACGTATCGAAACGTTTAATCAGACTCTTTATCTCAGATGTAGATTGATCTGTTTGTGTTTGTGTTGTTGTTGTTGTTGTGCAGCTTCCCGCTGCTTCGATGAGCTGCTGCTCATGGTGGTTGGCGTGCAGCCGCTCGCCGACACACACACACACACACACACACACACACAACTGATGCAGAGCTGATTACGTGTTGCCTGGCAACAGTGAGACGCCTCTCAGATCGGATCAGAGCAGCAGGTTGCGTCTCGTTTTCATGGCAACTTCACAAACGAAGGAAACTTAACTGAACTGAAACTGTTACTCTGATTTATCAACAATGTTACGATGTGTTAACTGTTTTTCAGAAATCTGATGTAGTTGAATCTACGTCAGCTGGTGTAGACTGTTGAAGACGTTTCAGCTTCATCCAAGATTGTGATTTCGCTCTGATGGAGAGTTCAGGAAGAAGAGCAACAATCTCCAACAGTCCAGTTTTTAGATTCAACTATGTCAGATACGACGACCTGATCAATGAGAAGTTTTTTAGTAAGAATCAGATTCTCCTCTGATCTGAAACATTTAACATTAAACCGTTAGTGTTGGTGTTTGTACCTGCACACGTCCACGTCCACCAGCTGTCTGGGGGGCGGAGCCACCTGCGCCGCCCCCAGCGGAGGCTTCAGGGCGTCGGCCGTCATGTTCCTCGGCAACATGGTCTGTGGGAGGGGCTTGGGCGGGAGCTCGGCCACGGCCGGCGTCTCCCCTTCGTCCTCGCCGTCCACCTCCACCTCGGCCGCTTTCGGCGCCACTTTGGGTCCGGAGGGCGGCGGCTTGTAGCCGGTCAGGAGGAACAAGGTGTTGCCGCTGCCGGTTTTACTGCCATCATTGCTGGAGGCGGAGCCAACGCCACCGCCGCCGCTCAGAGTCCTGACGTCGGCGTCGACGAGGCAGAAGAAAATCAGGACGACGACGGACGAGAGAAACATCGCTCCTGAAGTCAAAGATCTCATCGTTTTATCACAAAAATCTGATCTGCTGCGAAGCTTCTGGACGTATAAAAACCGTCAAATGAAAAGTTTCACTTCCTGTGTTTGTCGTCTCGCTCTTCACTCCTTCACCCTCTTGTAAACATTTCTCTCCGTCTGACGAGCAGCTCGTGTAAACATCGAGGAGTTTCAGAGTTTTATCTGATGAATGAATGAACCGAGTCCAAACACAGAGCGACAGCAGCAGGTGTCTGATATTTTACAGTCAAAATCTTTAAAATAGGCAGTAATCTGTCGACGTGCGCGTAAACAAAGCGAGTGTGAGGAAACTGTAAACTCTTATACCATATAATGTCGTATAATAATCTCCGTCGTTTATGGCACGAACGTTTGTCAGCGATGGAAAGTTTGAGTCTGTAAACATCGAGCGCTGAATGTAAACTTTAGTTTGTCACTTTAGCGTGATGAGCGTTGACGGACGTTGGAAGATTTCTTGCTGGAGTTTGGCACTTTTTGTTTTAAATCAAAAACTCAAATTAAAAGATCCAGACTGTGTGTTTGTTTGTTTGCGTTTTTGTAAATTTTGGCACAAGCTGCGACTTTAACTCGCGTTTCTTTCGACATCACGTTCACGATTCTCCGACGGACGAGCTCCTTCCCTCAGGGGACGAGGAGCGTCGGTAAAGGTCAAGATGCTTGAAGTTTTGGTTTGGATGAGATCGGAGGAGTCGCTGATGTGTCGATGTAAAGGTTTCCTAAAGGTGTTTGAGCAGCTTCGGTTGGTTCAACGTGGGAGCGAGTCAAGGCATTCACAGAGGAAACAAACGTTGGTGTTTTTTTTTTTGTTGTTGTTTTATTTTTGTTTGTTTGTTTATGTGCGTTGGATCCGCTTGTGTGAGTGTCTCTGCTCGGAGTTGAGCTTGGCCCAGCAGAAGAGGACGAAGGACGAAGGCTTGGGCCCGGTTCTAACAGGGCAGCGAGGTTCTGCCCACAGAACAGACATGAAAGTGTCCGGATTCATCCGTCAAACGCTGAGGAGGACGGGACGAGGACGAGGACGGAGGGAACCGGGACGAGGCCACGATCGAGAGGAGGAAAAGATCAAAGAGTTAGGAAGAGTTTTCTTTCTTTCAGTTTCTTCATCGACTCCCTGAACGTGTGTGTGTCAGTATGGCTGGTGTTCAGTATGGCTTCACCTTTATTTTGTCGTCTTTATTATTTTATAAACTGGATCTTCTTCCACAAAACGTGTAAATACAGTGAAAGGTTTTAAGTTGCATGTTTTCAGTAGAATAAGAGGAAGAATGTCAAAGGTAAAGAGGTAAAAAGGTACGAAGGTCGTGATTTGACGTCACGTGTGGAAGAAACAGACGACGACGTAGCGACAGACGGAGGAAGGAAGGCTGGAAGAGAAGAAGAGGAAAAGTGTCGACAGTGAATCTCCGAGCAGCAGCAGCAGCAGCGACGGTGACGTTTCAGCAGCGACGGCTGCAGGTTGTTATTTATTTCATAAAGCACTTTGAACCACTAAAGCACTGATCGTCGTCGTTTGAAAAAGCAGCAAAACACTGACGAAGACGGCAAACAGAAACGTTTCGTTGACGTTGATGTTGAACTAATAAATCATCACAATGATGCTGATGTTTTTTGTTTTTTTTTTTTTTTGCTTCTTCTCTTGACACAGTCGTTTTGGCACCTGGTTTTGGTTTCGCTTCGTTCAGATCAGAAACGATGAGACGAGAAGAGACGACGTCCGACGTCAAAAGGAAGAAAAAATCCTTCAGTTAAAAACCTCGACGAGGTTCGAGGACGAAGCTCAAGTCGATTCTCAGGTCGCAGGTTCACATCCAGTCGGCAGTTTTCACACTGAAACACACAAACACAACACGACAGGTGTTAACGTTTGAAAATTTACCCAAGATGCACGTGACATCATATCAGGAAGCAGATTCAGGTAAAGTTGTTCATTTCTCCTCTTTGTTGCATTAGTGATATTTCTGATCTACCATCTCTTCTCCACCATGTGGTTGTGTCTCTACTCTACTGGACTCTACTGGACTCTACTGGACTCTACTGGACTCTACTGGATTCTACTGGACTCTACTGGACTCTACTGGACTCTACTGGACTCTACTCAGTCTGGTAGCAGACACGTTGTTTTCCACCACAGTTTGGTTCCTCCTCCACGTGAATGTGGTGAGTGGAGTCAAACTGCTGCGACGTCACGACACTAAAACATCAGTAAACATTAATGGACATGGAGGAGATGCTGTACTTGTTGCTGGGTTAGCTTACGACCAGGTAGCTACGACGATGGCTATCACTCTTGTCCTGTTTAAAAATGGAGCTTGATTATTTTGTTGACTCTCTCAACTCAACTGGCGTCTGGTGGCAGCTTGTGAAGACACTCCCTCTGACCAATCAGTGGCCGGCGTCTGTTCACGTCACGTTTTAGTATCGACTCAGCTCCATTGGTTCCTCCACAGAGTAGGAACTAAAACAGTAGCTGGAACCAGGAACTAGCACCAAGTGGAAAAAACAAAAAAAACAAAAAAAAAAGCGAGTAAAGCTAGAACGGTTTAGTGGAAAAGACCTAAATGACTTAAAACATAAGATATAATAAAAATATCACCAGAAAAGTCCAAGATGATGATAAACAGAAAAAATCAGAACATTTCAACCACTAAGAAGCAGAAAATTGATATTTTTACATAAAAAATTTTTAAAAAGTGCAACAATAACAAAGCAGCAGCAGCAGAAACATAGCGACGATGATGTAGATAAAAATATAAAACTACGATTCAACAGAGCGACTGACTCTATTATCTGCTACGACGTCTGACTTTATATCTTCGCACAGACAGAAAACTGTGACCTTGTGTAACTAAATAAAAGTGTTTTTCAGTCGTCATCTACGTTAAGGTTTTATTTTTAACCACGTTATAATCGCTCCTTTTCTACAAAGTTGACATTTTAACATTTAAAACCTCCAGCGGCTACAGTTTGTGTGCGTGCAAATGAATCAGATTTAATGATAATTAAAGTTCATGTTGATTTATTTAGTAGCAAACACTGAAAACTGCAGCATTTCCATAAAAAAAAACCCGAACGCCGTCACTTTGGGTTTTTCTGAAGCTGCAGCTGCAGATTCAACAAGACACGAGGATGAAAACCCGCCAGCTACAGAATAATCATTGATAAAAAATAAAAAACCTGAGTGGACGAGAACAGGATGTTCTGATTCCAGGGTCGAGCACATGACGGGCTCCGTTTCCTGGATGGCAGTAACCTAAATAGCCTGGTCCCTCTCTGACAGCCTGGATCCACATCAGTGTCTCCGGCCTCCGGGGCCCCTCCCGACCCGGTTCCTCTAGACGTCGTAATTAAAAAGCAGAAGAGAAACTTCTGCTTTGAGCTTTCGAGGCAGCGATTCAGTAAATAAACTTAAAAAAGATAAATGAATGAAAACGACGCAGCACGGACGCAGACGTGGACGTTTTTCTTCTTGTTAAAACAGGAAGTGACGCTCTGACGACGCTGCTCTGCAGGAAGTTCACGTTACGAGGTTTTCATTTCATTGTGACTGTTTATTAAAGGATGTTATTAATCTTCAGACTCTGCTGCTCAGATGTGAGTCAAACTAAAACCACAGCTGCTGCTGCTGCTGTTGTTGTTATTGTTGTTGTTGTTTATATGTTTGTGAAACTAAACAGACTCAAACCTGGAGCCTGTTTATCTGCTGCTAATCTTCAAAAACATGATGTTATGTTTTATAGAGCTGAACACAACTGTTTTATTATAATCACATCACATTAGAGCTGCAACAACTAATCAATTTTATTGATTATTAAAGTAGTTGTGTCTATGTTATTAAACACAGAGTCAACGTTTATTAAGGAAGAGAAACAACCAGTGCTGCTACATTACATACGTTAGCTTATGTAGCATCTCTGCTAACTTCCTTTATTTAGCCACTTTAGCTAATTTTGATACTGTGAGTAATTTATTTACTTCAGCTAACTTGGCTAATTTAACCACCTAAGCTAACTTGGCTACATTACTCAGCTGCATCAGCTACTTTAGCCTTTAGGTGAAGTCGCATAGAAGCTAAAAGATAATTAGTCACTACAGCTAACTAGGAGCTAACGTGGCTAATTTAGATACCTTAGATAATTTAGTTGCTCAGGCTAACTTAGCTAATTCAGCCTTTTCCGCTACGTGTTAATGCTGGACATAAAACCTAAAAGCTAACTTGGAGCTAACACGGCTACATCACCCAGTGTCTGTTTATTTCATGTCATTTAACCTGGATTTTACTTAAAGTGACGTCCAGATTAACGTGAACCAGAGAGATACCAAGAGATAATCTCTTGAGAGGGAGTTTGACTCGTATTCGTGGTGAAATAGACTCTGGTTCATGTTACTTTGGACGTCACTTTAACGTAAAAATACAACGTATGTTTCTTACTCTGCTTCTGTTCAGACTCAAACTAAACTGTCTCTAAAGACCTGAGACTAATTTAATTTGACTTCTTTATGTTCAGATATTTAAGTTGTATCTGATTGATGACCGACTATAATAATTGCAGCTCTACATCAAAACTGGTGTGTGTGGACACGATTTGTTGATAAACAGACGTCAGCTCTGTTTTGTTATTTTCTCTCAGTGACTGTTAAACATGGCCGACACGCCTCCAACTGCACCAACACGAAGCCAAACGTCCTGAAAACAAGTCAGCAGCAGCGACCGTCACGTCATCTGTTTTTATCTCCACGTGAATCGATGTTATCCTTGTTATTATTATTATTATTTACACCCAGAAACATAAAAGTTATCACAGCTCATAGTGTTTATATCAAAGATGAATCCCGACGCTGAATCTTCTGATCCGCAGCAAATTTATGTAAGAAAAACCTACTTGAAAACGCAGCTATTTTAAGCTCAGTATGTTACAAAACCTGAAGTGTGTGAGTAATGTGTCCCTGAGTGATTCAAACGTTCAGAGACGAGCTGCCAGTCTGTTGACTCGGTGCCATCGCTGCTTCATCTGAGAGCAACCTGAACACTTAGAGTTCATAGAGCACATATGGACGACATCACCCTGGTTACAGACGCAGCGCCGGTGTAAACACTCGAGTCCTGCTGGAGGAACAATCACAAACAAACACAAACAACAGTCACTTCATACGTCTGCTCAACAACAGTCGGGAGGGAAATTACTTCTACTGTCACGAAACGGTGTTTTATTGACACAACAGCCTGGTGTTAGCTGGTAAACAGCTAGCACGCTAACAGCTAACAGCTAACAGCTGGCATGCTAACAACAGCTGGAAAGTTCTGGTTCTGTCTCTGTCGTCGCCACCTACAGGTTCAAAGACACGAGCAGGAAGTATCCAGCTAGCTACCACTGCACTTTCAAAATAAAATACCTACATTAAAAAAAATAACATTTCCACTGAGCAACAGGTGTGACTGGTTGTGACGCAGTTTTATAAACAGAAGAAGATAAATTTATCAGCAAAATTAACAAAAATCTGCACCAGAAGGGACTGTCCTTTCAAAATAAAACCACAGTGAAAACAGGAAACAGGAGATTTGTGCGTTGGACCTTGAGATGAAGCAACTGACTCTGTGTCCATGGCAACCATATGTACGAGTGATCATGTGATCACACGAGTTGAGATGAAGCCTGAGAGAGAGAACGTGATTCTTCTATACGTCTTCTTCTATGGTGAAGTTAAAAGCTGCAACATTTCATTTATTATTAATAAATAATAATAATAAACAGAAACTGAGGTGAGTCAATAATAAAAGCAGCTGATGTGATGCATTAACAGTCGCAGCTCTGCTCTGATTGATTGATTGTGTTAAACATCAATAATGAAAACACTTTATTAATATCGATACATTGATTTCCAGTGTATTCCAGGCCCCGCCGCATATATATAAACATATGTGTGTGTGTGTGTGTGTGTGTGTAGGAAGCTGTATGTGCCTCGCAGGGACACATGAGCTTTATAGATACACACCCCCTCCACACACACATAATGACAGGCGGTGAGTTTGTGCAGCAGACCCACCCCCCTTAACACACACACACACACACACCTCCTCCATGTGTGTGTGTGTGTGTGTGTGTGTGTGTGTGTGTGTGTGTGTGTGTGTGTGTGGGCCGCAGCAGGTCTCTCAGAATAGCAGCTCTGCAGCATCGAACAGAGAAAAAGCAAAAAATCAACAGAAGAAAATTAAAAGACGAAAGATGTTTGTTTGCTTGTTTGTTTGTTTGTTTGTTGTCGTTGTTACGCTGAGAATTATCAGGACTAATTTCCTGTGACATCACAAACCGGCGTCTCAACGTTCACTTCACTCGTTTCTCTCCCATCTTTCCTCCTCATCACCCCCTGCTTCTCCCTCCCTCCCTGAGGCATGCTGGGAAATGTGCCAGTCCATAGGGTCGTGTGCAGCACCAGTGCTATGGCGGCGGCGTCGGCGGCGAACTGTAACGTGGACGGAGGCGACGCCGGCGGAGTCGTCACTACTCTGAACTTGTGTCCAACAGAGGTCAGAGCTCTGCTTCACTCATAAAAATAAAAATCCATGAATGTGGATCAGTTGACAGACGACGGCGTTGACGTCACGTTCGCTCATCACTGACGACGCGTAACATCGTAACGATTCGTTTCTGCCACAGTCGAGTAATCTGGTGTTTGTAGCGACGCAACGACCGCGATGATGTCATTCACTGATCAAATCAAATGACCTCATATTCTCACCATCAACTAATGACGTTAAAAGTCAGTAAAACAAATCAAATCAAACAAATCTGAACCTACAAGTTATGATAAATATTATTGTTTCATATGATCAATCAAAGTGACTTTTTTTTCAAAATTCAAAATTATTTGATCTCAAATCTTCACATCAGAGCAACAAGTGAAGTTTTCTTTCATAAACTGATTGTTTCTTTTCAATAAAATTATTTATTTAATTAAAAATTTCAACAACATATAGTTAATTTCGTTAGTGACTTGATTAATTTGACATTTATTAAGTTATTTGATACATTTTGTTCTGTATAAAATATGTATATAACTTTATACAACTGTTAAAAACTAAATCACATTTATATTTACTATATTATTTTATTTATTTTAGTTTCTCTCTCTCATTTAAAATCATTCTAAACTCTTTGATCTTTACCTGCGACACCGACGAGACTTTTCTGTTTGTGTTTAAACTTCAACAACAACCTGTGACACTAAACTAAACTTTAATCTCATTTATCTCCGTCTTGTTTTCAACAAGCTGAAGGTCGAACACTAAGAACTAACTGTCTTTGACTTTCTCTCTTTAGTCCAACTGTCCCATTTTCACACAATCTGTCCCTGTATCACGTCCTGGCCCAGATTCCTGAGGACACACGTCACTGAAATATACGATACAATGTCAGGATATAAAAACGTCTATATGCTACAAACTGTTCCCATCCAACCAGCGTCAGGTTTGACTTTACTCTGAGGAGACGATTCGATTTGATCAACGACCTCAACTGGATCTTTACAGTGACATTTATTAAAGTGAGTCCAGAGTAACGTGGACCCAGAGTCTATTTCACCACGAATGAGTCAAACTCATAATCGGCTCAGGTGATATTTTGTGTTTTATTAGTGGTTAAAAAATGACAGTTTAGACACGTTTGGCTGACTGCCCCATTTACTTTCATTGTTAACTATTTGGTTGTGAAAACAAAAGACGGTCAAACTAAATAAAATATCTCTGAGGGGAGTTTGACTCGTATTCATGGTGAAATAGACTCTGGGTTCAGACTTGAAGTACAAAGACGATGATTCACAGGTTTCATCATGAGAAGGTGAGAACATGTGACACGAACCAGAAAAATAGACGAACTTTGCTGATTATGAGTCTTTAACCAGCAAATCAATAAAATGAGTAAATTAATGAATGAATCACAGTGACACGTGTTTATTTAACTCTGCAGCAGTGAATCGTCTCAACAACAACAACAACAATAATAATAATAACAATAATTGTAAGAAAGAATCACCTATAAATCAACGGTTTGATCAATACTGAGCGGGTGAATCAGTTTGTGTGGATGACATCACTGTCTCTGGGTTTATGACACCGTATGTTGTCATCACAACTGTGAAGCGGCGACGGTGTCACAGTCTGATCCGTGTTAGTCTCAACACTGGCAGCCTGCGAACGCCGCTGAATCTCTCAGACGATTATCAGCCGTATAATTAGTCAATCTGATCCAGCCCGTAATTATTCCCTTTCCATGGAAACACTGGTGTAATTTTTTTCTCGGTGGCAGCTTCAGGAGGCGGAAATTAAACACGTTTTGTGTGTGTGTGTGTGTGTGTGTGTGTGTGTGTGTGTGTGTGTGTGTGCATCCCGTCGTACGACGCTAAACGCTCCGTAAATATGACTTCAGTCGACAAACTGTCTTTCATCTTCTCTGCGTCGTCATAAATAAACGTCTAAAACTTTTTTTTTACAAACGAGTCATTAAATCCAACAAATGCTCACACACACACACACACACACACACACACACACGAAATATGAACCATTAAACATTTAACATTTAAAAAAAAAAAAAGGGAATTAATTGATTTTACAGATGAGTTTTAATCCTCATGAATTTCCAAAAAAAGGAAAATCAAAGTGACGTAGTTATGAGGTGAGAAAGTGAACAAAGGGGGGTGAGAAATTTCCCAGCATGCACCAGGACAAGTATGGCAACAGAGGGAAAACGGGACACCTATAAATTGTCAAAAACGTTAAGCTAACTTATCGCTAACCGCTAATCAATAACGTTTGTTAACGTTAGCTAGTTTACTAACGTCGAACATCTTGTCAGTTTTTAAGACGTAAACGAGTCTGTAGACGCCATCTTTGTTTGTCTGTTGTCCTCGGTCGTCATGGAGACGTGTCGCATCATCTCTTGTAGCAACTAACGACGACTTCTGATGACGTTATAACAGTTTTGTTTATAATATTAATACAATATTTGTGTTAAATCGCTGGTGAAGTTTACACATTTATATATTCAAACGTTTCACTAGTAGATATTTAATAACTTCATGTCTTTTATGATTTAAATTAAAATGTTTTAAACTTTGTCGTCAACCTCCAGGTATCAACTCATCTGTTCTTTTCCCGTGTGTTTGTCTTCATCAGTGATTGTTGATAAATAATAGATGAAGCCAAGTGACTGATGTTAATGACGATGTGATTCTGAGCCTGAAGCCGACGACTACTTTCATTAATCCTCTCAAAGTTTCTGTTAAAAAACAGAATCAAACATGATGAATTTTCTCACAAATGACACTTTTGTTTTTTTTTTGTTTTTTAATCTAATGATCATTTTGAGTCAGTTTCTTTTTAATTAAAGAAACATAAAGGTTCATTATAGCTGCTCAGTGGTTTGTGAACACAAAGGCCAAACACACCTAGAGGGATTAAAACAATAAATGCCACCATCTTTACATTATATTTACTGTTTATTATCATCACGTTTGTTTTTCTTGTTAATCCAAAGATATTTAAAGAAAAATCGCCAAATACTCAAAAACAATACATCTAGTTGATAATTTACTAAATAATAAAATCATTAATGTTCCTGAAGGTTATTGTTATTATGTCACTGTTTGATGCTGTTACATTAAGTTTGATATAAACTGAAGGTGATTCAATGTACCAGATTTAAAGTAGGTCCAACTGTCCAGAAGTCGACAAGTTTGTGTGTAAAAATAAAATAAAAAAATAAATAAAAAGCGTGTTTTTCATTGAGCGGTGAGGTCGTCCAAAAATACGGATCCAGACCGTCACTTGGAGTCAAACAGGCGGCGTGTGAATAATAGGCTACGTTCTACTTTTTTTGTCTTTGCATCCGGGATGTGATTTTACTCTAAATAGCTTCGAATCTGCTCCAGTATCTGAGATCTGAACCCCTCGATCCCAACTGACCTGGGAACAGCCAGAGAAGAGTCCATCCAGGTCAGCAGCGTGTCACCACTTTAACTGGAGCTTTAATAAATAAAATAAAATAAAATAAAAAATAAAAGAGACGTCTGCTGGACGACAAGTGGGTCAGAGCAGGATTGGACATTTAAAGAGCAGCTCACACTTTTTACTGGAGCTGCAACAGCTGATCGATTTAAATCGAATGAAATCGATGATTAATTTAGTGTCCAACAATTTTAATAGTCGATTATAATAAAGTCGATTCTTTACCTTCTTATACACAAATATAGAGTCAACGTTTCTTAATGTGGAGGAAGAGAAACAACTAATCCTGCTACGTCACACGTTAGCTTCATGTAGCATCTCTGCTAACTTAGTTTATTTAGCCACTTTAGCTAACTTAGCTACATTAACTCAGCTAGCTTAGATACGTTAGCTTATGTAGACACTTCAGCTAACTTTATTTAGCCACTTTGGCTAATTTTGAACCATATCTAATTAATTTACTTCAGCTAACTTAGCGACTTCAGATAATTTGGCTACTTTAACTTAGTTTATTAAGCTAACATGGATACATTACTTAGCTACTTTAGCCTTTTGAGCTAAGTGGAGGTCACATAAAAGCTAAATACAGCTAACTTGGAGCTAATGTAGCTAATTTAGTTACCTTAGATAACTTAGTTATTTAAGCTACCTTAGCCACTTTAGCTAACTTGGCTACATTAACTCATCTTATTTAAATTAATTAGCTTATTAAACTAACTTGGCTACGTTACTTAACTACTTCAGCTACTTTAGCTACTACTGCTAACTTGGAGCTAACGTAGCTAATTTAGATACCTTAGATAACTTAGTTATTTAAGCTAACTTCAGCTAACGGTGGCAGTAAAGCAGCATTAAGCTGATGCTGTAAAACAAGGACACGTGTCATGTGACCAGTCTGATGGAAACAGTCAATGATAAGGTCGCTAACGGAGAAACTTTACAGTGAAGCCTTCAAAGAAAGAACAGAAGCTGTTTTGCTTCGTTACTTTGGTTTTTAAACTGGTTGTAAACGGTTTAAATCTGGTGGAAACGGTCGTAGATTATTTGAGGGTAATTATCTGACATGAGGTCGTAGAGACGCTGGAGGACAACGTTGTTGAATTATTTGACGACGTCGTTCAGGGACTTTGTTTGAAGTGAATCCTTCGTTTCTCTTCATGGTTCATAACTGACGTGAATCCACCTCCAGATGCTGTTGGATCAGAGCGTTTCCACCTGTCAGCGACGTTGGACGAGTCATTTCTCTCAGCGTTTGGTCCTGAAGGTTATTGTTTCTTTGTACCCACGTCCTCGAGATGATGACGTGGAAACCTGCCGGTAAAATCCCCCGACGTCCGGGGGCGAAGCCAAGGCCGTTTGTTTTACGTACGAAGCCCATTTCCAGCTCGCTCTCTGGAGAGGAGGAGGGTCTGACCACCAGCAATCACATTAATCACCACTGACTCATAAAACCATGATGGACGCTAACGCCGCAGACGATCCACCTCCTCACCGTCACACAAGAAGTAAACATTACCCATAATCCACCACTGTTACAGGAACAACCCCCCCACCCCTGCCCTCCCTCCAACACTGTTATATCACCTCATCTGTGATGTGTAACGCGACTTTTCTCATCTGCTTCCACCTCAGTCAGTTTCTCTGCATTTCCCAGAATTCCTTTTAACAACCTCCAGTGAGTGGGCGTGAATGTGCTGATGTCACCCGAAGGTGGGCGGGGTTAGACGTAACCATGACGGCAAACACTATGCTGAGTCTACAGAGTCTACGGCGCCTCAAAACCACCGCTAGCATCACGTTAGCATCATGTTAGCACCACTGTCACAATAGCGAAACGTTACTGTTGCGTTAGCGTCACATTAGCATCGTGTTAGCGTCACATTCGTTAAAGACGCATCTGTACTTCTCATTTATTTTCATTCACAGCTGAAGCTTCAATCAATTCATCAGCTACTTGATTGATTAACACAAAACCTGTTGATCAATAAAGTCACTTCTCAAACATTACATCATCTTTCTCTTTTATATCAATGACTCTTTCTTTTAAGAATCAGTGGCTGCAGCTTTAATATATGATCGTTAATCTAACAAACAGATCAATTTAAAAGTGATCAAAATAAGAATCTGATTTATAATAAATATAAATATGTTTACTGAGATTCTGCTAAATAAAAATGTATGTTTATACTGAGATAACTACTTTTATAAGTCAATTACTTTATGATCAATTGATCATTTAAGTAATTTGTGTCGTTCATCTGCTTTTATTTCTCTTTATCATCATTTTAAATGTTTTTTTTTAATATAATATAAACGTAACCTCAGCTCCGGGAAGTTGTGACTGCACCATTTTTCTAAATTTTCTAACATTTGTTTTGAATAAAAGAATAACTGCTCGACCAAAAACTAACGATCAAATCAATCAATAATGAAAATAAATGATTGGTTCTGGTTCAACTCATCACCAACATCCATGATTATACACAGACGTTAGATACATAATCAATTCATTCATTCATTAATGAGGCAGATATGTTTTATAAGATTATAAACCGAAGTTTTTTTTACTTTTTCTGAAAACGTCACTTAATGTGTAACGTTTTAATTTTAAGTTTCAATTAGTCACTTTACTGCAGGTTTGTTTTTGTGTTTTTTTTTTCTTCACAGAGAAGCTGAATCTAAATGTGTCAATTATTATGGAGGATGTGAATCTCTCTCTTCTCTAATGTAGCCTCACTTTAGTAACAGTAACCCCGTCGAGGCAGGTGTAGGTGTGCAGCTCCAAACAAAAAAAAAAAAAAAAAATCCAGCTTTAAAAAACACATCCTCAACCACACATGGCCCCTGCAACCATATGCAAGGTGATATCATCCACAAACACTCACCTACACACACCACCTACACTCATGCAAACCCAAACTAACACACACACACGCACAGATAAAAACTCACACGGTGAGTTGGGTAAAGGCTGGACGGTGCAGATGGGATCAGTTCCAGTTTGCAGTGTTTCTGCATTAGCATGATGCATTAGCATTCATGAGGCAAATTATGCTCAAGCTGGAGTCGCTCATTGCACCCATGTGTGTTAGTGTGTGTGTTAGTGCATGTGTATAATCAGTCTTTTTCTGCATGACTCTAATGTGGCACATGTGCACACACACACACTTATTGTGCATTCTTTTGGTTTTTTTTATTGTTTTTTTTATGCAGCTAGGTGACTCCATGTATGACTGATGCCGCTGCTGCTGCTGCTGCTGCATTCAGGGCATCACTGAGACACAAAATGGGAGGGTTTTGTTGCATTATGCCGAGGCGTTACTTGTATTATTGTATGTGTGCATTTAATATCAGCACATTCAACTAAATGAACAAATACAACCTGCATGATGTTTAAAAAGAATAAAAATAAATAAAGAAATAAGTAAATGAACCTGCTCATCTGCAACAGGATGCTCCACAACAATTAAAAGACTTGAATGAAACAATAAATACCTGTTATTTCTTTTCTGCAGAGGCTCTACACACACACACACACACACACACACACACACACACACTGAGAGGATGCAGCTGATCCTATAGATGCGGCATCAGTCACCATTTTCCCCATTTAACACCAGGAAACATCGTGTAAAATACAACTAATTAAAGGGGGAAAATAATAGTTTTTTTTAATCTAAAATAAAAAATAAATAAAACATGCGCCATATGCACAATCATTAATCACTACAGCTTCAGTGATAACGTGTTTTAAACGTGTTTTTAATTCATGTGTTGGTGTTAAACTACGACAGTGACGTGATTAGCTTTGAAGTTAAAACACGTTAAGACGCATCAGCGTCTCCTGAGCCAGATGTTCATACCCAGATGTTTTATCATCATCATTATTATTATTTACCTGTTTTCTTCTCTGTCGTCTTCCTCCGGATTTTTATTGTGATTCCTTGTTTGTTAGAAAAAAACGTGTCATCTACATTTTTCATTGTAAATCCACGTCTGAAAAGAAGGGAAATTGATGATGAACCGCAGCGAAGCTTCTTCTTCGTTTCCTTCCAGTACAAAATAAAAACGTATAAAACCAGTTTCAGTCAGAAAGAAAGAAAAAAAAACAAAGAAAAAAAAAGAAAAAACACAAATTATTTCGAGTCTGGTCACGTTACGTCGGTGTCGTCGCTGCGGAGAGCGAGAGAGTGAGTGTCTGAGCCGGAGGAACCGTCGCTCGGTCTCTGCCTCCGCCGACTGAGGTCCGCTGTGCTCCGTGGCCGTGGCGCTGATTGGACAAATATGGCTCTTGCCCACGTTCGCGTTCCTCAAGTACTGGGATTGATCGACCAATCCTGGCGCCGCTCTCTCTCGTCGTCGCCTCTGATTGGCCGCGTCGTGTTCTAAACCGTTGGTAAATTTCCCGATAACACACGCGCACCTGCGGCCGCTTTACTGTTAACGTAAATATTAATGCGCTGACCGTCAAAATCATAAAGTATTTATGCGCTGACCGTTAATAAAGTTAAGTTTCAACGCTTTCACAAAAATGAATTCGTCATCTAAGAAGATATTTTATTTGACAAATATAAAATAAGATCATTGTTTTGTGTGTTTATTTGCGGTTTTAATCACAACACCACGCCCTGTTTGTTGTCATTAGCAGTTTTCCATTAGCTAGCTAGCTTTCTCCCTGTCGTCGTAACTTGCTACCTAAGCTAATGTGACACGTTGTTTAGCTAGGTAGCATGTAGCCTAAATTTGTTAGCTACTTTTGTTTTATTTAAGTCAACGTTCATCTTTACAGTGACTGATGTAAATAAATATAGGCTTACGTCTTTAAAATTGACTAAACATATTGTGCATTTTTAATAATTCTCCTCATTAGTACTAGCAACCTAAGATAATACACATTAGCTTAGGAAGTGGGCTAGCTTGCTGTTAGCTATTATCCTGATTTTGTTTGTGTTGTAATTGTTTAAATTGTTGTCAAAGTGAAAATTATATTCATTGAGCTATAATTTAGCAAAAACATAATGTCACTTTTTATTTTTAATAAATATTATATTTGTTGGTTCCGTGTTGTTTTTAGCTAGCACCTAGCCTAATGTATTTGTTTACAGGTGACATTTCCTACACACTTTGCCGACTAGTATTTTATTTTTAAAAAATATCTACATTTTGATATTTAACTAAACATACAGTATTTATATTTGTAGTAGCTAGATGATACCTGCTACTTAAGCTAACGTTACATAGCTTGTCTTGATGTTTTTAGTATTATTATTATTATTATTTAAGTTAACATAGCAAAAATGATATATTTTGAGCTTATTTTTATATATACCTTTAGCTAAGCCCTGTTTGTGTTTATTATCCAGTTCTCCAGTAGCTAACATTAGCTAACATGGTAGTTTTGCTAGCTTTTCTATAATTGGGATTAGCCAGCCCTTATAAAAAAAAATAATAAAGCTTGCAGTCATAAAAGTACAACCTATGCACTAGTGTATTATTTCCTACTACTCCCCATTTTGGTGTATAATCATTTATAATTGTAATTGTCTGTACGTTATAGTAGCAGCACTAATAAACGTGTGTGAACTCTCCTCTGTGAATAAATAGTAGTTTAATATGAGTTTAGGTGGGGTCGCCCTCCCTCTTTCCTCTGAGCTCGGAGCTGTTCAATAGCTGCTTGATGAATGAGACGGTGGCTGCAGGAGCGCCAAGTGATAATGCAGTGTCATCAGTTACCTTGACAACCGCAGCCTCTACATCTAACGTGTTAATTATGATTTTTTTTTTTCTTTTTGCCAGGAAATTAGCAAAGGCTTGTTCCCTGTTCTTGGCCCGAGCTCGTGGCTCCGGCCGTTTGCCTCCATTACTCAGTTCTGACTCCAACAACAAGACACTAAACTGAAAATGCAAATGAGCAAGAATGAGCTGCAACCTCTTGATGTAGCAGCAGCCATGTTCATGCTGCAGAATATTTTAGTTTTATTTACCGAACAAGACGTTTGCTCAACATGAGCTGCATGTTATCTACATTTCAGACCCTTTTTCAGATTGTTGAAGTCTAATATAAAGTGTTTTTAGGCGTTTTTCTGCAATAAAGTTGAGTCTCATAATTAAATCCTGGATCAAAGAGCAGAAATATTATGTTTTATAATGTAAAACAACAGATCAGACACGTGACCTCACAGGTTAACAAGTGGGAAATAAAGTGGAGATGACGACAAATCTTCAGGAAAAAAAACAGACGTGAAGAAGCTGAGTTTATCATAAATCAACGATGTTTCCTCCTCGAATACGATAACATGAAAATAGATTCACTTTTAGCTTTTTATTTATTCATGTTTATGCAGATGAATAGTTTATTTAAAGACGTAATGTGTCCCAGAGTTTTTCTTACAGTTGAATAAATAACGACTAGGACCAAGAGTCTGGAAACGTTTATTTCTTTTCTGTAGAGTTCAGCTGTTTGATGATTATAATTAATTGATATGTTCATGTTTAAAATGCTGACTAGCTTGTGGCTAAACTGTGAACATGTGATTCATTTTCCTTCATTAATTTATTCACGTTTCCACATCACGTGTTCCTGTTAAAACATGGATTTCATGCTAACTGGACAGTTGTTATGTCAGAGGCTAAATTAGCATGTTGCTAAACTGTGTATATGGTATCTGTGCTGGATACTGTTTATGTTATTTTTTAATGAAGTGGTTAGAAAAGTTAGCCATTAATACATTTACATTTATACTTGATTTTTTAAATTAAATCCATGTTAACTTGCTAGTTGTTAGCCTAGCATGACTAAAATGTGGCTAAACTATGCATATAGATCTTGTCTACACATGTTATTTTTTATTTAATTGGTTATAAAAGTTAGCCATTAATACGTTAGCATTTAAACTACATCTTTGAAATTAAATCCATGTTAACTGGCTAGTTGTTAGCCTAGCATGCCTAGCATGTGGCTAAAATATGCACATGGAACTTGTCTGTGCGTGTTATTCTTTATTTTATTGGTTAGTAACATGAGCAATTAGCAGTTAGACATGTTCTCTATTTATTTCAAGTCTTTGTATAAAAGTAAAGATTTTATAAACGTTGTTACAAGTTGCTAAAACCTTCGTCGTCCATCATGACGCCATGTTAACGATCTCAGTGAGTCGAGCTCTTCATCTCGAACATTGGCCAACTTATCGTCCATTTTCATCCGGATGAATATTTCATTTAGAGTCAGCAGGTTTTTTTAACGGATTGGAGGTGAAGCGGCGCTGATCTGAGTTCAGCAGGAAAAAACGCTGCTGTGGAGGAAACACAGATGGAGACGCTACATGTTGAAACAGCCAGAGGAGCTGGCACACATCTCCATCTACCCCACCGCTCTGCCAGCTGTTCCCTCAGCAAAGAGCCACGCTGGTGATCCTCTCACTGTACACACACACACACACACACACACACACACACACACACACACACACACACACACACACACACAAGCTCAGTGAATGAAGAAATATGATTAATGTCAGTGAAAAGTGAGAGAGAAGGTCCCTGCAGAGACTTTATATTAGTATTACATTGATTTAGGTTTAGTGTCTGCAGTGAGTTTTCATAACAAGAGCTCAGAGTATCAATACATCAATAGATCAATACATCAATAGCTTCACTAAGCTCAGCTAAAAGCAATCAATGCTCTGCAGGAGGTCGATGCGGTGCAGCTCATTTAAACGCGGTGTCGTGTGTCCTGCTGAGATTTTAGTTTCAGACAATCACTTTAAAAAAGAACAGTTTCAGTTTCAACCGTCTTCGTTAACAATTTAAAGCTCTACCTTCATAAATAATGACGAGGTATTGATCGGTCATGTTCGTTAAAGTGAATCTGTTTTCATCAGTCGATTGAATCGAAACGAAACGAAGCAAAGTTGTGTCAGAAACGTTTTATTGTTGCATCATTTATAACGTTACACACAATTAATGTTATTTAAATAAAAGGGTCAATACTTACCAGACAGTTAAGTTTATATCTGATCTACAGACAATAATTTACATAATTTCTGATGATTTTTCTCTGACGTCAAACATTGTTTGTAGCCGTGAGCAGATGGTTGAAGACGGTCGCTCGCCAACAGTTTTACCCATCGTTGCGTTTACGAGACAAAAGGTTACAGTTCGTCCTCTGAGCAGCTGCTTCTTCACGGCTGCACTGACTCAATATGAGACATTGACCAGGTTAGTGCTAGCTGGTTAGCATGCTAACGTTAGCGTTGCTTTCCACAGCTGGTAAAAAGAGTTGCTAATGTTAGCAAAAATGTACATGTAGCACCTTTAAAAAATATTTAAAAAACACTAATCTGACATCAAATCAGAGTCCATTTGCATCACTGTTTGAAAATGAGTGGAGAGCCAACATGCTAACCAGCTAGCCCTGGTTAGCTAACCAGTTAGCCCTGGTTAGCATGCTAATGTCATTAGTTACAAAGACACAATGAAAATAACAGAAAAAGTTTGATGTTGTTAATGTTGATGTTACTTTCTACTTCTGGAGACAGATCTTGAAAAGTAAACAAATAAACTACATTATATTGTTAATAAAACAGATGCTAATGCTAATGTTAGCTATGTAGCGATAGCAAAAACATGTATATAGCATCTTTAAAAACATTATTCTCCAACTAAACACAGTAAATAAAGTATAATCTTACACCAGGAGATAATTTCATTTACTACAACTTTTTTATTATTATTATTATCTGTTATAAATAAATAAATGTGTACCCATCCACCAAAGAAAATAGTTCCCAGCAAATGCAGTATTTACTCTTATTGGAGTGATGTTTGACAAAAGTACACATCATCCAGGAAATTATACAACAGATTATGTTAAATAATTTGTAAATGTGTTCGTCTCATCCTCGTGCGTCACGTTATAGAAACACAGCTGGTGTCACCGTCAGTGGCCGAGATGTTTCTGTAACAACAGAAAGATCAGAAACCAGAAAACGTCTGAAGAGACAGAGATTAAGTTTTCAAGAGCGAAGCGGAGGAGGAAGAAACGTCTGAGCTGAGTCACGTGATGTGAGGAGGCTCTTGAAGAAATGAACGTTTAACGAGTCGCTCTGATTAGACGAAGACGAGGACGAAGAGGAGGAGGAGGAGGAAGGTCAAACTCTGAGGCTTCGCTGTTTGACGACACCTGATTCGTTTTTCTCTTCACCACAGAAAGAAAATCAATGCAGTTCCTCAGACGATCTTTACCCTCAACATCTGTACGACATACATTTATACTTCATTTTTTAAAACTAAATCCATGCTAACAGGCTAGTTGTTAGCCTAGCATGACTAGCATGTGGCTAAATGTGCACATGGATCTATTCGGCACTTGTTATTTTTTTTATTTCACTGGTTAAAAAAGTTAGAAATTAATAAATTTACACTTACACTTAATTTTTGAAACAAAATCTATGCTAACAGGCTAGTTTTTATGTTAGCGGCTAAATTAGCATGTCGCTAACCTGTGCACATAGTATCTTGTCTGTGCTGGTTACTGTGAGAGTTATTCTTTATTGAACTGGTTTGAACATTAGTAATTAATAAATGTACTATTATACTTCATTTTTGAAGTTAAATAGATGCTAACTGGCTAGTTGTTAGCCTAGCATGATTAGCATGTGGCTAACCTTTGCACATGGATCTCGTCTGTACGACTCAATCATCAGAATAATAAAATAATAAAACAAATCTCTTAAAGTTCAGACGTTATTCGAAACAGAAACTTTGTTTCCGAACAAATCAACAATGAGTCCAGAAAAACACAAAACAACGTTGTGATCCAAGGTCTTTTCAGTGACTCATCTCTTCAACATCTTTGTTTTCGTCAGAGCAGGTAAAGACGTTTTCTTTAGTTTAGAAACAAACTTGTTGCTTCTTGTGTCTCAGACGGTGCGTTGCTTCTTTCTTCCTACACTTCTGTTCCTACGCCTGATAAAGTACAGACAGTTCTAAAAAAAGTACAAGACATGTTTGTTTCTAATCGAACATCAAACGACTGTTAGCGTGTTTTGTTTTTTTTTTACATCACACAAGGTGTTACATGTCAATGAAGTCGACAGAATATTTACTTAAGTCAATTAAGCTTTTTAATTGTTTCAGTTGAGTAAGTAATGTGAAGTACTGGTGTTTTCAAAGCTACGTTAGCTAAGTTAACTACGTTGTTACGTTAATGAAGTTAACTAAGTTAGCTACGTTAAATATGTTAGCTACATTAGCTATGTTAACTAAGTTAGCAATGTTAAGTAATTTAGCTAAGTTAAATCTGTTAACTACATTATTTAAGTTAGCTACATTAGCAATGTTAGCTACATTAGCTATTGAATGACGCATGTCTACTTCCTGCCAATGTACAAGAACAAAGCCAGTGATGTCACCATCATCACTGGTTCAGTAGTAAACAGAAAGTGAAGCTGTGACATCATCCGACCAATGATGAGTCAACGTCACCTGTCAATCATGATGTTCCCGCCCTTTTTCTGACGCGGCACCTATCATCATTAAATCATCATTAAATCATCATTTACTTATTTTTAAATCATCTAAATGTAAACTTTAGTCTCCTGTCATCGTCTCAGGGTTTTCTGAAGCTGTGCATCAGTTTTAGCGTCGAGCAGCAGCTGCTGCGGCGCCTCCAGCTGTTCAGACTTTGACGCCGCAGCCTGGAAACTTTCTTTCTTGCAGCGCGTTTATTGTTCCAGAGTCGACTTCAGCACCAAACACCTCCAGTGATCGTCTCCACGGTCACATGTATGAACGAATAAACGTCAAGACGGTGAATGTAGGTCAGAGGCAAGATGGCGTCTGATCGCTGGATTCTTAGAAAGAAGGAATGTTTTTGGTAAAATCTTTTTAAAGTTTCAGTTTTAGTTTAATCTTCAATCATCTGTTTGTTCGGATACTTTAATGTTAAAAAACTCAGGTGAAGTCATTGAACATTGTGTCACATCGTTTCCTCCAGGACAGGAGGAGACAGCAGGAGGAGGCGTGGGGGGTTGGAGGTGGAGGTGTGTGTGTGTGTGTGTGTGTGTGTGTGTGTGTGTGTGTGTGTTTGCTCTCAGTGGTCGACCTGCCAGACCTCAGTACAGTCAACAGACAGGATGAGTCAAAGTGTCCTCTGGCCAGCGGAGAGTGCGTCACTGTACACATGAGCAAACACATGGATGCACATGTAACACAGACACACACACACACACACACACACACACACGTATGAGCCCAACGTCAGCGGTTCGTCTGAGATCAAAACAAATCTCTGACCTCAGGTCTGTGAACCTGATGCATCGAGAAAAGTCTTAGAAGGAGTCAAACCCACTTCACTTTATTACTGTTTCTAATATTTATAATAATCATCTATAATCAGCTGCAGAAATCAACTGATAATCATGTTTGAATTAGTTCATTTACTCGTCAGGTTCACGTCACGTTCATCAACCTTGATGAAAATGTTGATAGATTCATGTTTGAATCAGAGAAATGAAGGTTTTTATTGTCGTTTCTTGACCAGAACGATCAACAAAAAGACTTCTTTAATTTTATCTTGTAAACGCTTTAGAAACAAATAAATTTGTTACGTCAACTTTTACTGAAATAAAGAATAGTTAATAGTTTAGTTATAGTTAGTAAAATAGTTTGATAAAAGAGTGAAAACGGAGATTAAAGGTGTAGGTTTTAGCTACAAAGCTAACATTAGCATTAGCTAACATTAGCATGACTCAATATCGCAAAATGTTACATTGATGACGGCGCCAAGGCTAGCTGGTTAGCATAGCATGCTAACTTTAATAGAAGTAAATAAGTGATAGAAAAACCACAGGAGACATATTAGCAAATAGCTGCTAATGCTACGTTAGCTAGGTAGCGCTAGCGAAAAATATACACAGCAGCTTTCATAGTTTTTTTCTCGTAGTATTTTTTTTTTTTTTTTATAGCAGCTACGTTAGCAAACGAAGAAGCAGAAAAGGTGTGGAGGCGCTAACGCTAAGCTAAAGGCTAACTCCAACAAACCGACAGTCTTGAGCGTCATGCTAGCAAGTGATCGCTCTGCGTGCATTAAGTGTGATGACATCATCATGATGATGTCATCAATTTTGTCTTAACAGGAAGTTACACACGTGTGTTTGCGTTAAGTTCAGTTTGCGTGAGTCCTGATCTGTGTGTAACATTAAATATAACGTAAATAACAACGACATATGGTCACACACACACGGTCCGGGTTTAACACGCACCCCCTCACTTTCTCACATACATTTAAACATGTTCACACATTTTCACACACACACGAAAACGTGCTCCAACGAAACATTACGACTCGGTCCAACAACATCCACCACCAGTCTCCTAAACAAACAAAATAAATAAAAATAAAAACAAAACCTCTGCAGGCGCTGACCTGGGTTCAGTTATGTTGTGATGTTGCGAACACGAGGCCGCTCACCCAAGAAAAAAAAAAAACCTCGGATGCCAAACAGCAAAACACCGACATATGGAGGCACATCGGCCATATGTCGCACTGCAGTTTACACGAGGTAAAAAAATAAATAAATAAATGAATAAACATGAGAGGAGTAAACAAGCAGCGCTGCTGCTCACAAACATGAAAGTAGAAGAAGTGGAGAAGTGGAGCGGAGGTAGCCCAGAGGTGACGGGGTGAGGAGGGTGAGGAGGAGACGCTCGGCTTCATGTCTATTTAATGAGTCGGCCATTTTGTTTCACTGTCACTGTTACTTTTTATTCACTTGTTTTTACTTGTTTCTTTGATGAACATGTGAATTAGTTTAACCTTTGTCCATATAAACGTTAACTATAATTAAAGAAGATTTTATTTTGCCAGCTAATTACTAGCAACAGTCAGCTAATGTTAGCATGAGCAGAACTAGCATAAACATTGGCCTTTTTCTTTCATACAGAGCTAGCTCCAATGCTAATGCTAACTTTGCCACTACTTTTTCTTCTATGCTAACTAGCTAGCTTCCTGGTAGCTCTGATCAGATAACTTTGTTTTACTTTGTTTTACTTGTTTTGTTTTACTTAGATGATTAAAGGCACTATATATATATATATATATATATATATATATATATATATATATATGAGCCAGTGCTACATAGCTAATGTTAGCATTAGCAGAACTTGTATAAATGTTGGCTACTCACACAAAGCTGGCTCCAATGCTAATGCTAAATCTTGACACTACTTTTTTCTTCTAAGTTAGCATGCTAACCACCTAACTTGATAGCTTGTAGCTCTGATCAAGTGACTTTAAGGTTGTTTTTTTTTTTAACAAAGGTAATTAAAGGTATATGCTTGTTTTGCTAGCAACACACAGCTAATGTTAGCATTAGCAGGGCTAACATGCACTCAAACAGAGCTAGCTCCAATGCTAATGCTAACTTTTGCCGCTACTTTTTCTCTTACGTAAGTTAGCATGCTGACCAGCTAGCTTCCTGGTAGCGCTGCTTACATGATTTTAAGGTTGTAGTAGTTATTGTTTCACGAAGATGATAAAAGGTGCTAAATGTCTGTTTTTGCTAATGTAGCATCAGCAGAACTAACGTTAGCATCAGCAGAACTAGCATATACGTTGGCTTACTCACACAGAGCTGGCTCCAATGCAAATGCTATATAGCTAAGATTAGCATTAGCAGAACTAGCATAAACTCACACAGAACTGGCTCTAATGCTAATGCTAACCAGCTAGCTCCCTGGTAGCGATGCTCATATTACTTTAAGGTTTTTTTTGTTTTGTTTTTAATAAAAATGACAAAAGGTGCTAAGTATCAGTTTGTGCTATCGCTACATAGCTAACATCAGCGTTAGTAGTATTAGCATAAACTCAAACAGAGCTGGCTCAAATGCTAATGCTAACACTTTTACTGCAGTTAGCATGTTTTTCTAGTTAAGTAATAGTAATAATTAAGTAATAATTTATTTACGTTAGCTCTAAATTTTCTAAAATAGCACATTTATCAAATAAATATATTATTAAGTTTATTTCTAAAGTTTCATAAAATGAAACAAATTAAACTATAATGAAGTCAATGAGTTTTCAAGATGGTGGCAACAAGAATAAAAAGACGCTAACGTTAAAAACAAAGCTGCTGCTGATGGTTAATTCTCTCAGAGATGACGAGCTGCGTCTCCACCACAGCTTCATTAAAGCTTCATTGTTCCACACGACACGTTAACAGAAACTGAAGCTGAAGCAGCGAGATGGAGACGGGTGGAGCAGAGAACCAGGACCAGAACCTGGACCAGAACCAGGACCAGAACCAGGACCAGAACCAGGACCTGGTCTTAAATGGATCTGAAGTGTTTACTCACGTGACATAAAACACAAACACTAAACTGACTAAAATCATCAATAAACATCAGCTGTTACGTCAATAATGACTCATGTTATCGATGACACTGATGTGATCAATACTGATCAGCTCATCTGTCACTATGAAAGTCCTGATATTTATCATGTGATTTCTGTTTATTATCAGACTAAATATGAAGTGTCTGGTCTAATTTTCACGTCATAAAATTGATCTTTTATCTGTAATTTACCTGTTTTTTTCTGGTTTGTTGAAGAAAAATCTGTGATAATAATTTAAAAATCAATAAAGGTTAAAGTCCCAGTTTGTGTTTTTAAATTAGTTTCAGTTTTGATTCACAGACATTAACTTCTGATCCTGTAAAATATATTTATTTTCTCTATAAATAATAAATAATCTGCTATTTGACACAAACCACATCTGAGCCTTTTGAGTTTTTTCTGAAAAGTAATTCTTTTAATATTTTACAATCCTTTATTCATGGTTATTTCATTATTTACTTTTTCAGCGCCACTTTGCAAGTGTCATTATTTCATGCTGTCTGACGACAACAACAGCAAAAAACAAAATAAAAATAAGAAAAAACAAAATTAAAAAAACAAAAAACAAAGTGGAGGTTTTGGAGAATGAGTCTGTACAACGACGGTGTCGAGGGGCAGAGAGATTCACATTTGGGCTCACATCGGATCGACCTCTCGTCCCGTCTGCTTGTCAACAAATAAACAAAAGTAAACAAAAGGTTAAAAGCAGGATGTCAGTCAGTGAGCAGGCGTCTGTTTGTTTGTTTGTTTAGAAAAACACCATGCTGCTGCTGAAGTTCTTTAAAAAACAACAACACGCTCCTCGTTTTGTTTTTGTTTTTTCTTGTTTGTTTGTTTTTTTTCTCCGCTGGGTTTAAAACGTTTCCCGTCTTTGACAAAAAAAAAAAAAAGAGAGAAAAGATACAAACTACCACAGTTAATTCAAAAAATACAAAATATAAAGATGGTCTCTGTCCCAGACGCTGCTCCAAACATTGGAGGATAAGATCTGTTAGGTTTTTTTTTTTTTTTTATTTGTTTGTTTTTTTCAAAAAGCCTTCAGTGAAATGAGAAGAGGAGGAGGAGGAAGGAGGTGCTGAAATGATACAAATTGTAATTTTTGAGGAGGAGGAGGTGGTGTTTATTTATTTAGCTGTTTGTTGTTGTTGTTTGTGCTGCTTTTTCCTCATTAAATGATTTATCAAATACTTCCTGAGAAACAAAGGAGATCTACCTGGTGAAGAGGAGGAAGAGGAGGAGGAAACTGACAGGAAATCCAAACAAAAAATAATAAAAGAGAAAAATACGTTTTCGGCAGCAGGAGGTGGACAGAGTGTGTGAGTGTGTGTCGGTCGAAGACGACGTCCAGGAGCTGGAGGACGAGGACGAGGCAGCGGTGCTGGTGTTTATGCTCCTCAGCAGAGAGAGGAGGAGGAGGAGGTGGAGGAGGAGGTGGAGGAGGAAGAGGAGGAGGAGGAGGAGGTGGAGGAGGAAGAGGAGGAGGAGGAAGAGGTGAAGGTGAAAAGTTCATCCAGCTGCTAAAACGTCGTCGTTGCTGCAGCTTCGTCTGTTTAACGATCAGTTCAATCAAAAACAAACCTTGTTAATTATCATTATTGTTATTATTATTATCATCATTATCTAATCAATCAACTCGATCAGAAGGCGACTGTCTGGTTGTGAGTGTTGCATTCTGGGTAGTTGTGCGTTTGTCAGTTTTCAGTCGTCCGGTCAGTCGATGTTTCGTCGGCTCAGTTTCACCTGCAGGAGAATAAACAACGTTCTGACTCAAACTGTTTCCTGTTTAGTAAAGTTGTTTGTTTGAGTTGAATCTGATCAAACTGATTGATTAATTGGTTGATTGATTGATTGGTCACATGATCTAACGAAGTGTCCGTGTGTTCATGTTGCCGTAGCACCACAGAGAAATTTAAAAATGAAAAAAAAAGAGAAAGGAAAAACTTCGGCGTTTGATTGAACTGATCCGTTGATCGATTCATTAATGATTCATTGATCAATAACGAGACAGAGCTGCAGACGTTTTGGCCTCAGCTGAACTCGACACCGCGTGACCGTTTCTCCACATGTGGCTGCTGGTCGTGTCGTAACGGAGGCGGCGGCGTCGCGTTGGGGCTGGAGGCGGAGCTCCGGTTGTGATGTCATCATCATCGTCAACGACGACGAGACAAAGACGATTGACGACGTCGTCTTGTTACCAATCATCTTCATATTTTAGATTAAAAACTACGTTAACGCCACAGGAAGTTAACGAGCCGTCGCCTCAGATGTGGCGTCTGAAACTCGGCACAAAATGGCCGCCGAGGACGCGGTGCGGCGTCAGTTAAGTGCTGCAGGTGTTCCTAATAAAACGACCACTGAGTCGATCTGGAGCAGGAAGTGCCACCAAATGAAACAAAACTACGTATCCCATGATGCTTCACTCTGTCAGGGAGCAGTTTAGTAGGAACACCCAACTTCCTGGTGAATGTTTGATCTTCTATCGTCTTCAAACGTCTTACGACTCTGACGTTTAATTGATTATCAAAGTATCTGATTGACACGTGTCATGATTACTTAACGAGGTCGTTAAGTTCCTGCGGCGTCTGAAGAAGAAGTCACATGATTCGACTGATTCCTGCCGCCAGTCGGATCTTTAACGTCACAAATAAAAGAACTGAACTAAAGTGGGCGGAGCCAGAAATGTGTGTGTTTAACCAATCATCTTTGGTCGTTGGTTTGAGCTGCAACTTTAAAGCGAAAGAGACAAAACAAAAACAAAACAAACTTGTTGTTGTTGTTTTAAAGAAACAAAGTTCCAGTTCAGGAGAAAAAAACAAGAAGGAAATAAAAAAGCCTGATGATGATGATGAAGGAGGAAGAGGAGGAGGAGGAGTTAATCACTGAGGCATGGTTGGAGGCTCCGCCCCCTCGACCTCCTCAACGAGCTGAGGTCAGATCCAGGAATGTCAGCAGGCAGACGCCGACTCTTCGTCCGTCTCTCGCCGTCTCAGCCGTCCGTCCTCGTGTCTCCGTGTGGTCACGGGACGTCACTGCAGGTCTCGGTCCTCCAGGTACCGATACTCGAACGTGAAACCTTCCTTCTTCCTCTGGCCCCATTTCTCATAGTCGAAGTAAATGTATGTTCCCTGAAAACAGAAAAACACGGAAACACGTGAAGTTTCACGATCTTACAACAAACAATATCAGATTATCCAGACAAGCTAAGCTACCAGCATGCTGCTAATGTTAGCTAAACATCCCGTCAAACTAAATATTTTTTATCTGTATAATCGATGAAGTGTGTGGTTTCTTTACATATCAGAAAGCCAATATGGCCGCCATTATCAAGACAAAAGGATGAATGAGAGAGGTTAGCGTCTCTATGCTAAGCTATTAGCATGCTGCTAACGTTAGCTAAACATCCCCTCGAACCAAAGATGCCTTTTCGTTTGTATACATCCTATAAGAATAACACCTACAACAAGGCACCAACAAGGCAAATTGAGAAGGTTAGCATCTCTATGCTAAGCTACTAGCATGATGCTAATGTTAGCGAAACGTTGTCGTCGAACCTGCTCGAACTCATCAGTGATGGTCTTGGGTTCTTCGTGTCTCTGAAACCACATCATGTATTTCGTGTGAAACCTCCACGACTGTTTCTTCAGGGCTTTGGCTGCCAGATACTGGGCCTTCGTGCCCTGAAAACCACAAAACAAAAACAAAACAACACAAACAAACAAACACGTCAGAGACACGTGAAACACTCAGCTCTGGTTGTAGAAATAATAAAAGTGAGAACAAACCTCCAGGTAGTAAAAGATGAAGAAGAGAGTTTCAGTCGAAAGCCTCTGGTAGAACTCTACAGTGTCGGAGTGGGGCGGCGGCACCTGGTGGTGGAAAGGCAGCGTGGGGCAGGGGTTCCTCATCAGGTACTGCCTGAAAACGACAACGACGTGTTAACGAAGAGAAAACGACTTCAAACGTATTAAACACATCAAACATCCACAATCAACAACGGTGAAAAATAGTGTTGGATGTTTCTTTACGCATTAGAAACAGTTTTTAAAAAAGCAAGACAAATACAAGACCGATAAACAAGGTTAGCATCTGCATGCTAAGCTAGTAGCATATTGCTGATGTTAGCTAAATGTTAGCTAAATATTCTGTATAATCAACAGATTTCACCTCCTCGTGGTTGATGTTTCTTTCCCAAAAGGGGAAGTTTTATCAAGACAAAGAACCACTCAAGGACATTAGCGTCTCTATGCTAAGCTACTAGCATGCTCCTAATATTTAGCTAGTGTGCTAAATATCCTGTTTGTATATGTTCTATATAATCAAAAGACTTCGCCCCTAGTGGTTGGTGTTTCTTTTCAAAAATCGCTGCAGTTTTACTGAAACAAAGGAACAATAAATGACATTAGCATCTGTATGCTAGGCTAGTAGCATACTGCTAATGTTAGCTAAATTAACCGTGAAAACAATGATACTTTTCAGTGTGTAAATATTCATTATAACTAATGAATTTCACCCTTTAGTGTTTCATGTTTCTTTACTGATCAGAAACACCAACATGGCCGTTGTTTAATCTGGAAAAGCTAAGCTACTAGCATGGTGCTAATGTTAGCTAAACGTCGTATCAAAACAAAGATTTTTTTTATCTACATATATTCTGTATAATCAATGATGTGTGATGTTTCTTCACATATCAGAAACACCAATATGGCTGCCATTTTATCAAGACAAAGGTCTAATGAAAGACGTTAGCATCGCAATGCTAAGCTACTAGCATGTTGCTAATGTTAGCTAAATATACCATTTAACCAAAGCTTTTTTAACTGTGTCTATTCTGTATAATCGATAGTTTGCCCCCCAGGGTTTGATGCTTCTTTACACATCAGAAACACTGATATAACTGCCATTTTTAAAAAAACAAAGGTCCAATAAAGAACATTAGCATCTCTATGCTAAGCTACTAGCATGCTGCTAATGATAACTAAGCATCCTGTCGAACCAAAGATGCTCTACACTTCCTGTCTCGTGAGGGGGCGTGGTCAGCTGATGACATGTGACCTTTACTAGTTAAAAACTCGTCTGAACCTCGACATCCTGGTCTCGGACAAAGTTCACTTCCTGTTGATGCTCGAGTCCGAACGTTCAGAGGAAATGATATTTTATTTTGAAGTCGGAGGAGAAACAATCGGCTCAAACATGTGACACAGATACAGGAAGTGATTCGGCCGTAACTTCCCGTGACACCGTTCGTCTCAAATCCTCCACGAAAGTGAAAATGTTTGAACGCGACCTCAGAAGCGGATCGCTCCACCTCGATGAACGTGACAGAGTCAGAAACCAGGAAGTGATCGAGCGACCTGGACTCTCAGACCTGATCCTGATGGATCCACATAAAGTTGGAAACTTCGCCGCCGGGCGCCACGTTTGCTTCGCTCAAATTAACTTTTCCACCCAAAGCGAGTATTTTTAGGTCGGTGACAAACACAGATTGTCCCGTTTCTGTTTCCGCTCGACCGAACGCCGACGATGGAGGAAACAACGATTGTGTCACAAAGAGGACGAGACAGAAAGTTCGACGTGACTCAACACGACTTCACGGACGAATAAACTGAGTTTGTTCATTAAAACCAAACAAGATGGAGACGGAGGAGAGATGGACGAGGACAAAATCTACTGTTATCTGTTTAAATGATTTAACACAAATAAAACTCAGCTGATTCTGTTTGATCAAAAATAGTTTAAATTTTACTTCACAGATTAATTATCTGATTTCAACTTGTTTTATATATTTTTTCATCTTAACAAAAACTAACATTTTAAATTCACAAATAAATCAGAAAATACAGATTTAAAATTTAAGAATATTATTTTCACTTGTATTTATTAATTAATTATTTTGTTATTTAATCAAATAAACTTTTCTCTGTAAGTACTTGATGCAAAATATTTGGTTATGAATAAATAGATTATTTTATAAAATAAATAGACACAGTCTTTGTCTCGACCAAACTGGTTTTTATCTGTTTTTTTAAGCAGTGGATCAATTTTCATTAATAAATAAACAATAATTAATTCTGCTGTGGATAAATGGTTGTTATAAAGTTAGAAATTATTATTATGACAAATATTTTCCTTTAGATTTATATCAATTTTTATAACATTAAAATAAAAACATTAATTTTTGGATAAAAAACCTAAAGTAATGGAAGGTAATAATGATAATTTTGGTACTTTTGTGTTTCAGACTTTAAACTTTCTTCAAAAACTATGATCCTGAAGTCTGTTAGAGACCAGGGACCAGGACTGAGACCAGGACTGAGACCAGAGACCAGGTCTGAGACCAGGGACCAGGACTGAGACCAGAGACCAGGTCTGAGACCAGAGACCAGGTCTGAGACCAGGACTGAGACCAGGGACCAGGTCTGAGACCAGGTCTGCTGCTGCAGCTACAGAGTCAAACGTCACCTGATCCTCTCGGAGTCGGAGGGGTGTGGCATGTGCGTCCACGCCGCCTCCTCCATGGCCTGTTGGTAGAGCTGGTCTTTGGACAGAGGAACCGGACCCAGAGGACAGACCCCCAACGACGGGGGGATGCTGACCTCCGACAGCGACGGCTGCGGCGCTGACGGGGGCCCGGAGGAGGCCGTAGTGCTGCTGGGGAAGATGTCTGAGGAGGGAAGAGGAGTGTGTGTGTGTGTGTGTGTGTGAAGACAAAGAGAAGTTAAGTTAGTGATGATGACATCATCATCATCATCATCATCATCATCATCATCATCATCTTTTGTTCAGAGCAGAGACAGTGGGAGGTGAGGTGACATTAAACTGCAGCTTTTCCTTTTTCTGCTCGGTGACAACCCTCTATCTGCTGTGTGTGTGTGTGTGTGTGTGTGTGTGTGTTACCTGGGGTGAGGTGCAGTGAAGGCACGTCTCCCTCCATCCCTGAGCTGAGAGCTGCTCGCTCGGACTTCAGGCTGCTCAGAGGCTCCTGGGGCTGATGAGGACAGACGAGGAGACTCATGGGAAAAGAAATCATACACTGCTGGACGTGTGTGTGTGTGTGTGTGTGTGTGTGTGTGTGTGTGTGTGTGTCAGGTTGTCGTACCTGCCTGTTCAACCAAACTAGAACCAACTTCACACCCCAGTGATTATCTCGTCAAAGAAAAATCACTTCGGTTTCACTTTTATTGTGTTTGTTGACGTGTTGTTTTCTTTCTGCTTCTCTCATCTCTTCCTCTCTACTTCCTCCCCCATCCTCACCCATTTCTCCTCACCCCTTTAGAAACGACTGTAATGTAGCATCAGGCCACTGAGGAGCGAGTTTACAAACATACGTGGCCAAAAGTTCACGGACAGAATCAGTAAACGGACGTTTGAGACGGTTTAAGACGTAGATTTGTCCTTGTTTCTATCGACATTTACGTCACATGACGACCAGGACGTCTGTGATTGGTCGACGTGATCTGTTTATATTTTTTCCCAAACACTTATTTGAGTTCAGACCTTTTTATTCCTGCTCTGTCACATCAAACAGCAGATTAACGCCAGTAAAACTGTAAATATTCACACAGACCTAAAGATGCTACGTTAGCGTTAGCAGCTGTTTACTCACCGTTCTGGAGGAAACATCGCTAATTTAATCATTTCTACTCTTTTTCTACTGGAGTTAGCATGCTAATATCAGTTAGCATCAGACGATTGTTACATAGCGAAAAAACAAAACACGTGCAAAGTATCTTCTGTTTATTTTCTGTCTGTGTTGAAACAGGTGGAAACTGGTTGTTTTAATGAACTCAACTCCACCTGAAGCCAATCCAGATGATTAGAGACACACACACACACACACACACACACACACACACACACACACACACACTCCTTCATGTTTTGAAGACAAACGCAGTGTTTCAAGTTTGTTGTTGCTTTAAGTGTCAAACATCTTCATAAACCACCAGAAGATGCTTATAAACTTCTAAAGATGAATATTTTGTGTTTTTAATTCTTCAATAGACCTAAGAGTGGTAACAATGTATCAATGTATCAGTGAAACTCTTTGACGTTGATGTTTGTAGTTGACGAATGAGGAAAGTTACAGGAAGAGGAAGTTACAAACTTCACTTCTCACCTTGATGCTGTCAGAGGTTTGTGAATACGACAGCGGTCCGTTCAACAAGCTCCCGCCTCCACCGCCGCCGCCGCCGCTCACCGATTTGGCTTCGCTGTACGACGCCGGCGACGGTGAACTGGACGACAACGTGATGGAGCCCAATAAACTGGGACCAGTGTCTTTACTGGAACACAGAGAGAGATGGTCAGAGGTTTGTGTTTGTGTTTTATTAAATCTGAAGCAAAACGATGATGATGATGATGATGTCATATTTCTACTCACGGCTGATTGGCTGTGGAGGTCAGAGACGAAGGTTGGCTGCTTTGTGATTGGCTGGCACTGTTGAGGGCGGAGTCTGTGGTGCTGTCTGCGACTACAGCACTGTAACCTGCGACCGGACACAAAGTTAAACCTTTAGAAATTAAAAAAATAAATTAATTAATCAAAAGCAACAAAACACAAACAATAAACTCATCGTCGTTTCTTCAGACACTCACTCGTGCTCCCGTTTTGTTTCTGTCGACTCGGCGGTCTGACGGACAGTGACGAGTTCCCAGAAGACGCCGAACTTCCTCCGTTGCTGCCGATGACTCCGGCGCGGGCGTCAGACTTCCCACGGGGCTCGGCGACATCAGCGAGGACCCGGGCGCCACCGCCGTCGAAGGACCGGAGTTCAAACCGAGGATCCCGGAGCCGATGCCGCCGCCCATGCTGCCGCCCATGCTGCCGATGCCGCCCATGCCCGCCGCTCCCAGCAGCCCCGCCGTCGTAGACGTGGGCCCACCCACCGTGACGCTGCCGCTGCCGATGGAGCCGACGCTGCTGTTGGACACCGCCGTGGTGCTGACGCCGCCCAGAGACGCTGGTAACGGGGGGCCGGAGGTGACAACCTGGGCGTAGGCGGTGGACGTGGACAGGAGGCTCGCCATCGTGTTCAGAGACGCCGGCATCCCTGACAGTCCAAGTCCCGCCGCCATCGGGTTCGACGAGATGGAGCTGTTCTTCCCCAGAGACAGACCGAGGCCGAGGCCGAAGCTGTTGGTCGACGGCGGCGCGGGTCCCGACGGCGCCGACGGCAGCGGCTGCGAGTTTGAGGTGAAGAGCCCCTGCGTGCTGGCGTTGGGTGGAGACGAGGCAGAGGAGGCGACGTGGCTGTTGATGGAGGCGCTGGCGGCGGGAACGGAGGAGGACGAGGAGGCGGAGCTAACTGAGTTTTTGGCCTGTTTGTTGTTGCTGCTGCGCCGCGACGTGTGGCGGCGGCGGCTGCTGCTGGGTGGCGTTGCTGTAGCTGCCTGATGATGTGTTGGACAGGAGACTCCCCGCGGCAGCATGGTGACCGCTGCCGCTCCCAGAGCCGCCGCCGCCGCCGCCACCGCCGTTCCCTGCCCCGGCGATGTTCGCCATGGAGACCAACGAGGATGAGGTCAGTCCTGAGACGGAGGAGGAGGACGAGGACGAGGATGACGAAGAAGAGGACAACGAGGACGAAGGGTTCCCGTTCTTCACCGGCGACTGGAAGAGAAATGACACAACGTTAACGTTTGACGACCGCGTCTCGACGACAAAACGAGAAAAAACATTGAGTTTTAACGACTCACCTGACTGATCTCACTGTCTGTAGAACGACCTCGTTTCTTATCGTCCTCTGAGTTCTCCTGGAAAACACACAGAATAAGACATGAAGCACGTTCATCTTGGTATTTATTATAGAGCTGCTACAACTAATCGATTAAGTCGATTAAAAATGATTATTGAGAGACGACCAATGCTGCTCCGCTACAAACGAGGACGGTTGGTGAATCATCAGTTAATAATCATAATGTGTGAACAGCCCTAACGACTCCATCAGAGGCCGTCGGGACCTGGTCTGAGACCGGGACTGGATCTGTCATGTTAGAAAACTGGAGGAGTCTGAAGAGACTGACAAAGAGCGACAGCCAATCAGAGGAGGGATGTGAGATAAATGCTGCTGCCGTCTCACTGATTCACTCACAACCACGTTTAAAAGTCTGACGTTTTAACGCTTTTTCTTTCATTTTCACTTTCTACAAACTCCCCGCATCTGATCCAGATGTTACCCGGTACCGGGGAGGTCTGCCGCTGATTTCAGCTCCACCGTGAAAACCAGCGTGTTGCCATGGTGATGTTTACACGCCGGTTTAGCGGTTTAGTCTGTGTCGGAGGCAGCGTCTTCACCGGTGCTCGTCAACAATAAACGGCTGTAAATCACGGTGAGAAGCAGCGGCTACATCCTGTCTAGTTCACGTGACCAGACGTAGAGTTTGGTGACGTCACGGTGTGATCGGGAGTCAATCACTGACAAGTCTTGTAGTGTGAACACTACAGGTCTCAGACCAGTTGTTGAGACTCCACATCATGGAAACACAAGATTAGAGTTAACGCTGAGCTAATTTAGATAACAGATAACTTAGTTAGTTAAACTAACTTTAGCTACTAACAGTGGCAGTAAGATGCAGTGAAGAGAAGAGAACCAGTGACTAACTTGATACTAAATTAGTCTGACTTCTTTTTTACATCTTAATGTGCAGATATTGAAGTTTTTATCTTGTTTATTAATGAAATAAAATAGTCTTCATTTCATTAGTTACAGTTCTGTTTTATTTGATTCTAGTTTAAAAACTCTGCTCTTGTTTTTATGAGGGAGTGAAACTTCTCGTCGTTTCTTCCAGCAATCGTTCCTCAATAATTAAAAAGTCCTGAACTTCACGTATCCCAGGAGTCAATGCAGCGAACATCCTTTACACTTCCTGTCAGCGGCGTTTAGACGAACGCCACGCCTTCTATTCAGACGCATCAGACGTATAATAATAACGACTGTCGCCGCTGCTGGATGTGGGCGAACGGGAGGAACAGACGATATAAAGGCCACAGAGGCAGAACAATGAGAGCAGATGTCAGAGCAGCACAAAGAGAAGAAAGATACAAAGAGAGTCGACATTTAGAGACGAACTCGGGTCAGTGAGGACACAAAAACCTGCCGCTAAGTCTTCGATCTTAAAACAGGAAGTGTTCGTACCGTAGTGCAAGTGGCAGGTGAGGGAGGGATGGGGGAGGACGAGGTGGTGGAGGTCGGCGTGCTGCTGGAGTGTTGGAAGATCTCGTCCTCCAAGTGCGAGTGTCCTGGTGGTGAAGTGGCGACTAGAGACTGAGCTGAAGAAGAAGAAGAAAAACATCTTGTGAACTTTGTTTTATAACGTACCTGAAAGTCTCACTAGAGTAGAAATACAGACAATAGAGTAGAAGTAGAGACACTCAACTAAATATCTAGTGTTCACTGTACTTAAGTATAATAAGGAATCTATAATTAAATGTTTATGTTTTTCTTCTTTCTTTCGACGACGTGAAGTAAACTTCCTCCCACAGAACAAAAACTAAACCCAAATTAAAACCACATGGATCAGAAACATAAAGTGTTGGTCAGACAGGGAGGCGGATACGTACGGATGTCCTCCAGATCCAGGTCGTCGTAGAGAAACTCGTTCTCCTCAAAGTCTGGATCCTGAGACGAGTCGAGGTAATACTCCACGTCGTCCTGAAGGAGGAAACCGACGATTATTATCAGTTTTTACAAACTGAAACTATGTGTCAGAAACGTGTTAAACTGTGACGGAAACAAGATGAGAAATAATAAAAACCTTGATCTTCCTGATGGCCTCCACCTGCACCGAGTCGTTGTCCAACATCCTCAGTATCGTCTCCAACATCCGGATGTGATATCGATGCTTCTCGATGAATTTCTTCAGCTCCTCGATCCGATCCTGCTTCTACAACCACGACGACGCCAACCAGAGAAAAATCATTATTATTCTATTATAATCGAACCTGTTAAAGTGTAAAGTTTGATTCTCTCTGGGGCAAAAAAAAAAAAAAAAAGATGATAAATAATTCAAAGAAACTTAGGAACAAAATGGGTTTGATGCAGAAACACAAGCGAAGCGGTTTGTAAAACGAACAGAAAGCTTGTTAAAATTTTAAAAACACATATGAAGTGAAAGCACTTTATGACTTCACGCACGCCACTGATTTCAATATTTAATTATCAAACTCCTTTAGTTAATTCACTTTAGTCGTCTCTTTAACCTTTTGTTTTTTTTTTCTTTATTTATTTCAGGTTTGAAGGTTTGATGAAGGTTCGAAGGTTCTGGACCAAACTCAACTCAACTCGTCCGGGTGTTTTTCTTTTTTCCGTGTTGGTTAAAAGTTCAGTGATTCGTTATTAAAACACTTGATGTCGTTCGTGTTGCGCCGCTTCAGAGGGAACAGATTAATGTGTTTCATCTCTACATATTAATGCAGCAGCAGCACATGGCAGGAACACGAGGAAACTGACCAAGTCGAGCTCTTAATGTTTCTACGACGTCATGTTTCTTTCATTTTTATTATTTTTCAGTTTCTGAAATGTCGTCACGTCGTCCTCGGTACGAAGAGTTTGATCTGATCTAATAAACGATTTTATTCTCTGATCCTGATGGTTCCTGAGACGTTTCTAGACCAGATGAGACATAAAATACCGTCTGTGTCTTTGACAAAGTCTCGTACCAGCAGGACGTGATCAGATAAAACCTCCATGAAGGAGGTGAAACCGTCAGATGCTTCAAACTGCAGCGTCTCTTCTCTAATCTCTGAATCTGAGCAGAGGAAACTCACCCACAGACGTTTTTATTCATAATCTCATTATTTAACAACGTTCAGGACCGAAGATAAAAGTCAGAACAAAGACTGTTCCTCTGAACTTTTTACACAGAATAAAAATTAAAACTGAAACTTGGATGGACACAAACACTCTGACCTCACATTAACATGTCGAGTTTTCAGTTTTCACAACAAAGACAAACGTTGTTAGTTGTTGTTTAGTAGCTGGTGTGAAACTCTTTAGTCCTACGCTTCTGGCGTCAAACGACGACACAGAAATAAAACTCCTCTGGGTCTCGTTTACTAAAGACACGTCGCTGCAAATTTATTCTCCGAGAAAAACGACGCCGGTGCCAAATGAAGTCGACTGAGAATAATTTAAACGTTTATTTATCTCAACGTGAAGGAGAAAGTCAACGAGGTTGAAGGAAACAACTGAACGACCTGCAACAAAAAACAAACAAACAAACAAACAAACCAGGACTCACCTCTTTGTCTCCTTTCTTTTTCCGGGTCTGAACCGACAGAGACTCCACTTCACTCTCGAACTGATCCACCTGCATGTTTAACGTGTCTATCGTGTTCTGAACAAAACAACAACAACAAGTTAACGTCACAACAAAAACATAACTGAACATCAGACCGATGATAGTGATTTATTTTTCATTTAATCAATTTAATAGTTGTTTTTTTTAACCAAATCTGCACAAATATTTAATTTACAATAATTTATAATAAAGAAAAAAATACTATAAATTTATAAAAGTTGATAGTTTTAATGTCTCATCAGATGAAACCAGAGAAATTAGTTTTTAATTAAATATCTGATTTGTTTGTTGATTTTCAGTCAATTATTTGTTGATAACTTGTCAAACTCGTCGTAAACGTGTTGAAATTGAAACAAATCGATATAATAATTGTGTTTTCAGACAATTAAAAGACGAAACGTGTTTGTTTTTGTTTGTCTCTGTGGTTTTAACTCTTTTTTTGTCTCAATCTTTTAGTTTCACTTCCAGTTTTCTGTCACTTTCACCTCCTGTTGTTGTGAATGTTTAAAAATAACAACAACAACTTTTTTTATTTCATTTTAAATAAATACCGACTCACCGTCAGCCACGTCCCGACTTCCTCCTTCTCTCTCTGCGCCGGGTCGACCTTCTGAGCCAGACCCAGTCCTTCCTTCGAATACGCCTTCGTCTTCGTCTCTCGCTCCACGATCTTGAACCGCTCCATTTGCTGCAAAAACACAAACAAAAACAAAACAAACAGAAATTAATAAAATCAGCCCAGATTCCTCAATCAAACACAAACGTCTTCAAATCTTCCGAAAGACGTTTTCATCTATAATTTGAGGTCGTTTTGTCTTAATTTGTCTCATTTTTCAGCAGCTTTTTCTCTTTCAACAACCAAATGTATCATATTTAATACATGAGTTGATCAACATGTATCAATAAAAAATGTAATTAAAAAAAATCAGATAAAAATAATAAATTATTTTTAAATTAAAATAAATTAAAATGAAATAAATCAATAAATATATATATATATATATATATATATATATTAGCTTATATATATATATATATATATATATATATATATATATATATATATATATATATATATATATATAATATATATATATATATAATATATATATATTAATTTATTTGAATTTCCTGGTTGATTATTTGACGTTTCAGACTTTAAAGGGTTAAAATGGTTAAAGTTTGACTTTATTTCAACAAAACAACTAAAAAAAACATCAGAACTTTCACTGCAACTTTTCCCTTTTTAAAGAGAAAATAAATCTTAGTAACAGTTTAATTATAATGGTTTTGTAATAATTTTTGGATTTAAGTCCTGATCTAACGTCTCTTCTCTACTGGACTCTACTGGACTCTACTGGTCTCTACTGGTCTCTACTGGTCTCTACTGGACTCTACTGGACTCTACTCAGTCTGGTAGCAGACACGTTGTTTTCCATCACAGTTTGGTTCCTCCTCCACGTGAATGTGGTGAGTGGAGTCAAACTGCTGCGACGTCACGACACTAAAACATCAGTAAACATTAATGGACATGGAGGAGATGCTGTACTTGTTGCTGGGTTAGCTTACGACCAGGTAGCTACGACGATGGCTATCACTCTTGTCCTGTTTAAAAATGGAGCTTGATTATTTTGTTGACGCTCTCTCAACTCAACTGGCGTCTGGTGGCAGCTTGTGAAGACACTCCCTCTGACCAATCAGTGGCGGCGCCTGTTCACGCCACGCTTTAGTATCGACTCAGCTCCATTGGTTCCTCCACAGAGTAGGAACTAAAACAGTAGCTGGAACCAGGAACCAGCACCAAGTGGAAACACTAGAGACTCAGTAGAGTCGCGCTTGAACACTTTAGTAGAAAAGACCAATAAAACAGAATAAAAACAAACATCTAAACGTCGTTTCTCAAACAAACAAACAAACAAACTCGTCCACTTCCTGAAGGAACCAACGAACGTTTCAGGTCGAGAGGTTTGACTGTAGAAGCAGGTGTCTGCTGCTTTCACTCGTCTCAGTGACTCATCAAAGAGCTGCTGCTGTTTGATGTCTGACCAGCTCCCATGATGCACTGCTCCGGATTGAAGTGGCTTCACTGCAGCTTTTTATGTCAAGACTTGATCTGACAGATTATTGACTGAACTGAACCAAGTTTAATCAAAACGACACAAAGTTACAACATTAATTATTATTATTTATTTATTTATTGATGTAAAAATTTAAAATTAAATTTCTGAGGCTCAATTAAATTAAAAATAACAAACAAGATCAATTTCTGCTTCATGTTCATGTTTGTTATTTTATATATTTTATGATAATTTAATCATTTTATTTGACATTATAATTAATGTTCTTTTCAGACGTGTTAAAGACAAAGTTACCAGATTTTATTTCAGCTCAGAGGTAATTTTTTTATAAATGTTTTAATATCATTTTTCACTTCCACAGGTTTTATATTTAATATTCAAATGATAAATTTTACTTTTTTTTTATCTGTTTTTAACAAACTGAAACTAAATTAAAACTGATTCTACATCTTGTTTTTATGTTGTGTGATGAATTCAGACACAGTTTTATTATATTTTAGTTAAATTTACACTATATCATAATATTATATGTATATTTTAGCTGCTGTAATATTTGTTGTTTTCTTGTGTTTCAGTTTTATTTATTTATTTGTCTTTTCTGACACTTTTTCTTTCTTTCATCTTTGATAAAACTTTAGTTATTTAACTTTTTTTCACATATTGAAAATTATCAGTGTTTAAAAATCACTGAAACTCATTTATCACCGGACGTTAAACATTAGACAATAAATTTAATTTAAGTTTCAGTTGTTGAAGCTTCAGTTTCTACTCACCGTCTCTATGAGTTTGCGGTTTTCTACTAGCTGCCGTTTGTCTTTGATCTCGTTCGACGCCACCCACGTCTTGATCTGGTCTCGAAGACGCTGAAGGAGAAGAAGGAGAAGATGATGATGAGGAGGAGGAGGAGGAGGAAGAGGAGGAGGAGGAGGAGGAAGAGGAGGAGGAGGAGGAGGAGGAGGAGGAGGAACATCAGTGTGTGACTCGTCTTCATGGATGATGAAGCTGCTTCGCTTGGAGTTTGATGACAAAACACAAACACTCGCTCTGCTTCTCGCTGACCATGATGATATTTAACACTCAACACACACACACACACACACACACACACACACACACACACACACACACACACACTCACACACACACACACACACAACAACACACACAGGTTTACAGTTTACAGGTTCAGTGATTTAATATCAAACCATCTGTTGACTTGTTTCATGTTATTTCAACAGTTTCTTTCTTATTTTCCTGTTTTTTTTGCTGATAAATCTCCAGGTTTTCATGTTTAAAACTGAAATAAAAACACACGTGTGTTGATGATGTTTGTATCAGCTGATAAATGTCTGACTAGAGGTGGGAACCAAGAACTGGATCAAATCAACGTTTTCCTCTAGTTGTGTGTCGCGGTACATTAACACTCTCTGTGACTCCACCTCCCACTAGTGGGCAGCATCATCTTTGGTGATGACGATGGGACGGACTCTGCTGATCGACTTCTCTGATGTCACAGTTTGTGGCGTTTTTATTAATTAACTACATGCTGCAGTGTGTGTGTGTGTGTGTGTGTGTGTGTGTGTGATCAGAACCGTCTGTTGTTAACGTTGTTTCACGTTGGAACAAATAAATGAATTTGTAGCGTCAGTGTTGATTCTGTCGACAGCCACACATTGATCATTACATGAAACCCTGAATCACGTCACGTAAAGAGAGAGAAGCTGCTGCTTTATCAACTGACAAATGTTTAAACAGATTAAACAAATGATTAAACTTCTAAACGTGGAAGAACAACGTTTAGTAAAAACAGTAAAACTTGTCGACATCTGCTCTAATGTCACATTTACATCATGTGACCAGAAGTTAACGTGGATCTATCAGGTGGAGGATCAATAACAAACGTATGAACAAACACCAGTCGAGTCTTTGCTGTGATGAATCAGATGATTGATTTATTGATCAGGACGTTATGGTTCATTTTAACTCCTGTTCGTGACGCGTTTGTCTTGAAAAACGAAGTCGTTCTGTGAAGTTGTGACTGTTTGTTGATAAAGAGAGAAAATACTTTACTAATTTATGATTTTAATCGTTTCAATTCGCCGTAGCTCGGTGACCTGGTACATGAGTCTGTCCATCAAATAAATTGTTAAAATACCCATCGAAGTCTCCAACCCACCACTGCACAATGAGGCTTCAAATGTCACCGAGGATAGTCCTTGATTTGTAGGAAGCAGCAGCTGATGAAATATTGTTTTATTTTGATGCTTAAAGTCGTTGATGCAAAACTTTATTTTATGAGTCGTTGATGTAAATTTAACCACGAACATGAACATACATTGATATTAAATTGCTTGTTATTAAGGATTCATTCATTCATTATCTTATTGTTTGGTTAATAACCATGTGTGACGTTACACATATGATTGGATGACGTGAATTTACTCGTCTGCTCCAAACGTACGTGATTCAACCACCAGGGACGTGTGTAACCTCGTCTCTCCTCTGCTCTGCCGAGGAAGCAGCCTCAAATTTGAGAGACGGCCTCGTGTGTCTAGTTGGCTGCTACTACCCATAATGCTTTGCGAGTTGATCATGTGATCTGACAAGTTCTGTTGAACCGGTTTCTGTTTTGTTTTTTTTTTTTTTTTACCTTAAACAACCTCTGATTGTCTTGAAGCTACAAATGTTCAGATGAAACTTTTTTATTCTGCCTCAGGAGCTGCTGAGGCTTTAATTAGTGTGTGTGTGTGTGTGTGTGTGTGTGTGTGTGTGTGTTACCTGTAGCTTTTTAATCTCTTTCTTGAGGTCTGCTTCATATTTCTCCTTCTGGTTTGCGTTGGCTGCATTGTGAAGCTGGAGAGAAAAAGAAAAAAAAAGATCAAACAAACTGAAAATAAAATAAAATGTTTCTAAATGTTTTAAATAATAAATTCCAGGTCGACTGTGTTAATCTCTGTGAAGAGATTAAGTTGTAACGAGATTAAATGAGTCATAACGAGGCTGGAAACGATTATTTCTTAATTTATTTATTATAATAAACATCACGACGACTGAAACATTTTTATTTTAATATGTTTGTTTGTTTGTTTGTTTGTTTCACTGCAGAGAAATGAACCTGAAACATGAAGCAAATGATTCCATCAATTAATCGATTTGAATCAGTTTTGATAGAAAAAATAAACTGATGAAGTGAATTTTTAATTAGAATTTAACTGAAACAATCGACAGTTGAAGTTTAAAACAACATTTTATAAACAAAACAATAAATAAAATAATAGTTGTTGTTGTTTTTTTACCTTTTGCCAGATGTCTTCAAACTGTTCGACTCCCTCCGCTACTTTTTTCAGACATCGATCTATTTCACCTGCAGGACGAGAAAAAAAACAAAAGAAAAGATTTAGAGAATAAATGAATCAACAACAACACGTTTAATTATATTAATGATTAAAAGACATTTTGATCTTTAAATCTTGCAGCTGTTTGTTAAAAACAATCGGAAACGTTGTTTTGGTTCCTCAGCTCCACTGGAAAACACTAGAAACTGAGTAGAGTCGAGTAGATGTTGGTAGAAAAAGCAGCTGGTTGATTTTAAATATTAAACCTGATTAAAAACGTTAAAACAGGCGGAAGAAAAGAGACGACGATGAACCGAAACACAACAAACACAGAGACGGCGACGGTTCGACGCTTCCTGTCGTTTTCTGATCAATAGTTTGATCGATGATGAAGAAGCGATGAGGATGATGATGATGATGAAGAGTAAAGTCGAGTCGTGTGAGTTTGACCTTAAAACATCAGTGATGAAGACGCTGCTGCTCCGAGATATTTTTAGATCAAAGTCGTCGTCTCTGAAATAAAACGTCACAATCTGACGGAGTCGAGCTGCTGCTGGTTGGTTTATTTTATTTTGTTTATTTAATTTTCTTTTATTCTATTTTATTTTACCCCTGTATTATTTTATTTTGCTTTATTTTATTCTATTGTACTTTATTTTATTTTGTTTTATTTTATTTTTTATTTTTGTTTTATTTTATTTTTTATTTTGTTTTATTTTATTTTACTTTATTGGGGATTTATTTTATTTTATTTTATTTAAAAAAAAATATCATCCAACTAAAACCGTGACAACCACCATGTTTACACTGTTAATAATAAAATAAAAACAGCTGATGTGAAACAAACAAATGTCAACAAAAAGAGGAAGTGAAAAGAAAATAAACGAGATGAAACGACGTCATTTAAATCTGTTACATTTTAATAAATCGATCGATCTGTTTCCTCACATGTTCACGTCCACGTCTGTAACTAAGACGAACTGAACATTTTAAATCCTGGTTTTAATCTATAAAACGTTTATTTATTTCATTTTTCATAAAACCAGATGTAAAAAATCATATTTAACATGTTTATGTTGGAAAACACTGTAGATTTCAAGCTGTAAAATCCAAGTTGTTTTATTTTAAATTTATCTTATTTTTTTAAGTGAATTATTTTACAACTATAATAAAGTATTAATATTTATTACATCATCAGCAAGTTTTTACACCTAATTTATCAACAACACTTTGTAGAAACTTGTTCTTTTGCAGCATAAATTGATTTTATTCATTTATTCATATTTCAGTGATTTATTCCAAGACTTGTCTTCATAAACTAAGAGAATATAAATATTTATTTCATTATTTTCACATTAAACCAGATGAACGCAGCTTTATGATGGAAAAGTCGTTAAAAAACAGATAAAATATCTTAGATTTTCATCAGCATTTTGGATAAAACGTATTTTTTCAGCTGTTTTTTGTTCATATTTGTTTAAAAATCAGGTTTAAATGATCTTTTTAGATGAACTACGTCATTATCATTATTATTAAGGTTCTTCTTTAAAAGACAAGCAGATGAAAATAAACTAAACACTTAAACTGTAGTAGTTCAATGACCTGATTGATAAAGGATCATTTTCTTATTAATGAGACCAGAAGAAGAAGAAGAGGAGAGGAGGAGGAGGAGGAGGAGGAGGAAGAGGAGGAGGAGGAGGAGGAGGGAGGAACATCTGTGGTGTAAAAGCTGCTGAGGTGCGATCACATGTTTCTGTAACGTTGTGACACTTCCTGGATGAACCTCACCCACCTGGAACCGGATCAGACCACAACCGGTCCTGACGCTCGAGTGCAGCAAAACCCCCCAGGTGTGTGTGTGATCTGTCACTCACACACACATACAGACACACATACAGACACACACACACACACACAGAGAAAGAAACACACACACTCACCTTGAAGTTTCCTTTTATCGGCCATGACTGATGACTAAGATGATGTCTTCATGCCTTCTTTCACTGCAGAAACAATAAACAAACGTCAGTTTTTATATTTTTACTGTTTTATTTGTTCATCAAACTTTAATTAACTAATTAAAGAGGATGTGAGAAACACGGAGCCGTTTTATTCTTCAACGGTGAAACCAAAACTGAAAAACAAACATGGTCTGACGATCACAGCTGCGACAATTAAATCAATTAAAAGTGATGATTAAATTAGTGTCCAATTATTTTAATAATAGATTAGTTGTATGTACTTTATAATAAACTAAAGTGTGTAGTAAAACCAGAAGAAGAAGAAGAAGAGAATCAATGACCGATGGAGACAGTGGAGGACGAGGAGGCTAACGTTAGCTTAGCGCTAATGTAGAAACAGAAAGTTTTTATGTTTGTTACTTTGGTTTTTAAATTAGTTTTAAACGGTTTAAATCAGGTGGAAACGGTCGTAGATTATTTGAGGATAATTATTTGACACGAGGTCGTAGAGACGCTGGAGGACAACGTTGATGACGTCATAAAGAGACTTTGGTTAAAGTGAATCCTTCGTTTTTTTCAGAAATAAACAGAAATTAATGTCTTTACTCTACTGGACTCTAGTCCAGTAGAGACAAAAACATCAGTCAACATTAATGGACGACATGGAGGAGATGCTCTACTTGTTGCTCGGTTAGTTAAATGGGGCAGTCAGCCAAACGTATATAAATTGTCATTTTTTAACCACTAATAAAGCTCAAAATATCACTTCACTTCAGCAGTAGCATGAATAGGGTCCCTACACATGAAGTACTGATAATCTGAAACATCTTGAAACGTTGTTCTGTGTCATAAAGGATCTATTGCCTTTGACTGGTGACCAGCTATAGACACAATTATATGGAAGGATGTTCCACATCAGCAGATTCATCATTTTCCTGAACAACAGTCGACGTGTCTGTGAAGAGAGAAAAATGATGAATCTGCTGATGTGGAACAACCTTCATCACCAGTTGTTATAAAACCAGACGTTGGGTAAGTCTTGTAAAACAGTGTTTTTAATAAACTCTGGGTTCACTTACTAAGTTATCAGTACTTCAGTTTATGTGTAGGGACCCTATTCATGCTACTGCTGAAGTGAAGTGATATTTTGAGCTTTATTAGTGGTTAAAAAATGACAGTTTAGATACGTTTGGCTGACTGCCCCATTTACTTTCATTGTTAATCTACTCCCTCTGACATTTAAGTTTTTACATCTGAAACAAACTTTAAACATCAGCTGATGGCTCCTTCGTGTTGAACAAGTCCCAACATGTCGTCGTGGAAACAGATGCTGATGTCGTATCAGCTGACGACAAAAAAAAACTTGACTGTTAAACTGTTATTGATTTTTATCTTATCGTTTCTACTGTGTTTGTTTTACGTCTGCACACGTTTTATTTTTTCAGGACGATGTTACTGAACGAGTCAGAGTTAAACTGTAAAAACACAAACAAGAAGAGAAACAACAAACACGATTCTGATGATTTCAGGACGTTTCTTACTTTTATCCAGAGCAGATTAGACGAGTTTCACATTAACGCTGATGATAATGAACTTTAATGAAGAGAAAAGGTTTGTTTTTTTGTCTCAAAATCACAACGTTTTTAACAGAAATGAGCCCAGTTTATATCAAATCATTTATACAAAATATAAAATTAGAAAAAGGAGCCGTTGAGTTGTTGCTACAACACATTAAACGGGTCGTATCATAAATAATCTATAATATAACAATAAGACAACACAAAGAAACAAAGTTTCCAGACGTTAAACATCTGAACAGAATCATATGAATAATAAATATTAAAAGTTTTAGCATCAAAATAAAAGATTTTTTTTATCATTTTCACATATTTTTCATTGTTTTGTTAAAATTTAAATAAACAGATGTTTTTGTTTTAGTTATTTAATTTATATTAAAAACATTAATCAGCTGTTATTGTTTATAACATAAACATGTTTTTATCTTTATTTTAATTTTTTTTTTTTAGAAAAGATCTTTTAAATCTGTGTCGTTTTTAATTAAATTAATCAGAAATGAACCTCTGGTGCTTTTATTCTGAAGTTTCAGGACGTGTTGATGTAGTAACAGTTAGCCGTTAGCCGTTAGCATAAAGTTTAACTGTTACCAGACGGACTAGAAGATCGCCATGGTAACAGGCTAACCTGCTAGCTAACAAGCTAATAGTTGAACTCAGAGCGACAATAAAAAAAGACGTAAAAATAAGATTTTAATCATTAAAAATGATGAAGTTATAACCTCTAACCTATAAAAGATGAGACTAATATCTGTGATAAATTATTGTTTTTAACTAAAAATACACAAAAATGTTTGATTTAAACAGGAAATCATGTGTTTTTATATGAATCCACCAACTATTTTCCTTATTTTTATTATCATTTCCTCATAAATGAATGTCACATGTTTTTGTCACAAAACTCAGGAAACGTCTGGTTGTTTTTCAGTTTAACAACAATAATAATAATAATATTTTGTCTCTAACTGGTCTGATGAAAACGTTTGATTCACGTCAACGCTCAGATAAAAACTAATAGTCATCGTTTCCTCCGTTGATCCTCAACAGGAACATGTGCTTTTATTTTAGAGCAGAGAACAACATGTTTCTCTCTGTCTCAGCTTCGAGCACAAATGAGGTGGTTAAAATGTTTCCTTTCTCTTCAGTAAAACACACAAATATAGACCCGTTTTTCTTCTAAAAAGACCAACTCCACTTTACTTTTAAGGATGAACTTCACCGTCGAGTCTGAGACGAAGGCGACGACACAAACGAGACGTTTCAGGGAAGAAAAACAACAAGTTACAGTTGAATAAACGTCATAAAAAAGACGATTTATCGACGTTATCCTGGTGTTTGATGGATGCGGACTCATCTCACGTCTTCTGCTTTTAGTTTTATTCTGTTAAAGTTAAAACTGAAAGAAAATACTTGTTTTTCACTTGGTTTAAACTTATTTTTTAACACGTTATTAACTGCACGTATGAAGAGGAACAACAACAACAATGAAGAGATAAATAACAACATGTGGTGTTTTGGGTTTTTTGGAAAGCGACACAGTTTCTGTCACGGAGTCTGGTTTTTAAAAGGAACGGCTCGACAATAAAAACACAAACTGCAGCTCGTCAGCGTCTCTTTATTTACCGCCTCTGGACATTGTTGTTGTTGTTGTTGTTGTTTTAATGTGAGATTCAAACTGAAGGAAACTAACGTGTTATTATTATTATAAATAACACACGTAGTTTGATGTGTTTACTTCTCCCACATCAAACACGTGTCGTTGCGTGAGAACATGTGACATGTGACCACAAACTGACTTATTTACTGATTTAACGTTTTATTTTCGTGTCGACCTCACCAAGATGTCTGTTCAGTCAGTCAGACTGTTTACAGTAAATATTAATGTTACTGTACGTGACAGCAGGTGTTTATAGTTCGGATTAATTACTTATCTTCATCTAAATCTGCTTGTAATTACACTCAGGGACAATTTAACACATAATATAATAATATAAGTACAAATAACTCGTGTTATTTTAACATATATGTGTCTGTAAGTGACTTTAGATTAAAAAATAGAAACTAATGCTTCTAAAAATCTGAATATTTAACATAATAAACACAACCTGTTGGAAACTCAGTTATTTATGATCATATACTTGTATATTTTAATGTCGTGCTGTATCAGATAATGATCAATAAAGTCCAGATCATGTATGTTGATAAAGTTACAACATATTTAAATATATAAAGTTACATAAATGTGTTTATATCACTGTTTATTTCACTATTAAACTACAGTTCAGTCAACATTCAACTACTTTTTTTAAGTACTACTGTGTTTAAACTGACTAATTCAGACTTAAAATGAAACATTTCACTTTAATAATCAGCTCACACGTGTTAGTTTTAGTTTAATAAATATACAATAAGTTAATAAACATGAGTTTAATCAATAAAAACCGTGTGTTTCCTCTCAGACAGGTGCACACATCTGGAGCAGCTTTTTACTTTTAGTTTCGTCACTTATCATTATATTTTTAACATTAGAAACTTAAGTGAAACGTTTAGCTTTTAACGGACCGAGGTAACGACGGTAAGTTTTCCCGGGATGTTTATAAACAACGCGGGCATCATTTAGCGGCGACGGCAGCCTGGTGGGCTCCAACCTCCGGAGCGGATACACTTCAACAACAAACTCCGACGGACTCCAGCTTCACCACAAGTTGTGTGTTGTTTTATTTACTTGTGTAGTTGTTGTTTCTTTCTTATTATTTTTTTAAATTTTGGATCAAACACACGGAGAAGAAGCGGCAGCGTGGAGGAGCAGCAGCTTCCCACCGGCTGCGCTGTTTGATGTGGGAGACACAATTTGGAAAGAGGAGAAGAGGCGGAGAGAGAAAGGGGGGGACGGCTCAGAAATCCATCACCTTCAGCTCCACGCTTCGCTTACCTGGATTTTTCCGAGTTACGATTCCTTTCCTCGGTCGTCCCGCTCCGGTAGATGTTCAGCGGTTTCGTTTGGAGGTTTATTTTCTGAAAAAATTCACAATTCCTCTCGCTAAACAATCACTCCGCACATCCAAGATGGCTACCAGGAACTCCTCCTCCTGCTCCGATGCCCTGTTGGACAGGAGTCCCGCCCACCTCGCCTGCTGATTGGCTCAGCGCGACCGCTCCCGCATTCTAATTGGTGAAAGCCCGCTGTCCATCGCGGAAGACTGGTTTTACTACTTCCTGTACAAGCGGCGCTGTGATTGGTCAGATTGTAAAGGTGAAAGGGCGCTGCCTTATCACTGCTGGCCGCGGGGTATTCTGGGTAATAGAGTGACTGGTAATAGACTGAATTATTTATTTGTTTATTTGAGGTTATTTCTGCATTTTTATATATTTTTTTGGACATTTAAATTTTTACATTACCTTATATATATATATATGACCTTTCAAAATAAAGTGTATTGAAAAGAAAATAATAACAAATGACCCACATTTCGTGAATAATTTTCATCTGCATGTAATAAAAAAAAGTATCAATGAATCAAAAATACCAATCAATATTGACCTGAGATATATTCCTCACTAAACACTGTTACAAATAAAAGTTCAGCATTGAAAATGTTTTATTCTTATCGTTTCTAATATAATATAAATTGTAAAATATTTAAATAAATAATATTTGATAATGACAAATACATTTTGAACTTAATTTAATTCAACAATAAATAATAAATAAACTACATTTTCGACAGACATGATTGGAGATCATTAATAATTATTAAGTCAACTGACAGAATTATTATTCATTTGTAATATTAATTTGTATTTTTCATAATTGTTGTTTGTTTTAAATGTTAGCCAGGTCTGACACTGATTAACGTAATGGACATAACAAAATATTAAAATTATTAAAATTATTTAATTGTTTAAAAAATCTTTTTAAAAAAGTTTGATTTATTTCAAACCAATTAGAACCTTTTTTTTTTATTTCATTATTATTTTCTATTATTTCTTATTTCTATTTTTTAGTGGCTTAAATACTAATTTCACTAAATTTGTAACAAATGTCTGAATGAACAAGTCGTGCCGTGACCTTTGACCTCTTTCACCCTGGCATTTGTTGACTAAAACACAGTCGGCATCACTGTGACGTTCCCAGCGTCGTCTACTCTTCCTCTTCCTCCGTTTCCTCCCGTGTGGAAACGTAACGAGCTGATTTAAGATGATAAGTCTCATAATTGACTGTTTGGTTTTGAACCTGCGGTCGCTGTCGCCTCGTTGTGATTCATGAAAATCCCTGTTTTCCATCTGACCCCTGTGACCCCGACTCTACCCCCTCCTCCCCGTCACTGCCAGGTGGTCGTTCTGATTGTGATCGATCGATCGGAGCAGCTGCTTATCGATCAGGATTTCAAGGGTCGGTCGCTGCAGATCACAAGCTCCTCTACATGAAACTGGTGGGAAACCTTTTCTGACAATGTTGTTTTGAAATATAACAGAGTAACACGGATTAATAAGGTTGTTTACAGATTTAATTAATCAGAGGGATCAATAAGTTGGTAGTTTTATGTGAGATTAGTCAAATAACCATGTAACAATCAGGTTGTTTTAGTCTTTAAAGCTCCATCTACTGTTTTAATGTCACTAAAAACAAACTAAAGAAGCTCAAACATGACGACTCTACGGTCATTGATCAGTGATCAGCTGCAGCTTCTGCAGTGAATTGATCCTGAAGTTCAGATTCACTCAGAGTTAGTTTCTGAATTATAATTATCACAAATTAAATCATCAGGTTTCATCGATTCTCTTCAACTTGACGTGTCGAGTTCCTCCTGTTCTCCACCAGAGGGCGCTACAGTCTGTGAGCTGCAACCAGCTGTTTGAGATAAACTCAGTTCAATTGTTTTTATAAAACATTATTATTATTATATCTATATTTATATTATTGCACAAAAAAAAAAAACTCACAAACATTCACACGTCAAGTCATTTACTTTCACAAACACGTGACATTTTAAACTTCCTGATCTCGATAAACTCAAATGTTTCATCTTAAATAAATTATAACTTAGGTAGAAAAACTTATTCCTTTAACAATAATTATTTAACAAAAATAGTCATTTATACACTCAAATACTGTGTCAAAAATGTAATAAATAATAAACGTTTTCTTTCTCATCTTCAGAAACAAACGAAGACGACGAGATCAGTAACGACTGAGAATTAAATTAAATTGTTTCATTTCAAATTCATTTCATTTCAAAACAACACATTTACTCTTCTCTTTTATCTCAGTTTCTGAACCGGTACGAGATCGGCAGCAGTTTGTGAGTTTTCTTCATGCTCTGAACCTTCGCGTGCGTCGGTTCGTCCATCGTCTTGTAGCAGCGTCGAGCGTAATCCAGCAGCTTCTCCTTCGACGCCTCGAACTCCCCGACCTCCGTCACCTACGATGACGACAACAACAACATTTTAATGTTAATTAATTAACAGACCAGCTCCTATGAGGGAGCTCAGAGAACAGCATCTAGTTGACTTCATGAGGTCAAACCTTCTCCGGCGCCACCAGCAGCAGCTCAGCGATCGGGGACGTGGACGCCATCGTGTTCCTGTCGACGCCGTGGATCTGAAAGGCTCGGGACATGCTCCGGACCCGCTGGTACGTGGACAGGATCTTCTTGTAGCGGATCAAGACGCCGTCTGGATCTTTGACTTGAAGGAAAAAGGAGAGAAGACGGAGAATAAAACAGTGAAAGTTGCGACAATTTCCAGAAAATGAGCCTGAAACTAAAACTTCTGAAACATCTAGATCGACTCCTGGTGGTTGGAGGCAGAACAGATCATAAACCTCGACCCAGTCTCCTTCACAGTGAGTCTTTAATTGTTTTAATCAGTTCCTCCAGGATTTAAGGCTTTTATTTGTGGGGTTTGGAAATGGAAGTGTTCAACTTCAGCAGGTTAATTAAAGTGAAGGTATAAACCAGTGTCAGTGACGTGTCTGGTCTGACGTCCTCCCTGTGTTTCTAACTTTCTCCGTCTGTTTCTGTGACAAAGTTGTTTCTCAACAGTCGACTTCCTCTTGTTGCTCCACAACAATATAAAACAGTTTCCTCCTCTGTGGTGAAATCTGCCCGGAGACTGTTTCTCTTGGTTCTTAGTGATGTTGAAGGTAAATGAGACACTTTTTTTTCTTCTAAAAGAAACAAGGAAGTGATTCACTGACGTATGGATCAATGTTTACCTGGTAACCATGACAACGATGATGATGATGATTATTGGTTGAATTAGTGTAACAGTTTAATCCTGGAGGTTCTGACTCAGGAAGAAAAGTCTTCATGTTATTTTGTTAATTATTTTAATGTGTAAGTTCAGTTTCGTCGACTGTAGCTGGTTATAGGTCGTCACCAGTCAAAGACCTGAGGAACATCATCAATAACTGGTCGAACTGGTGTTGATAGTTGAATCCTGGAGGGTCTGATAATGTTTTAATGATTTAACGTTGAGGCTGTGATGTGTAGATGTCTCTGAACCTCTCACCTCTCTGTCTTTCTCTCCCGTGTGTGATCCTGAAGATCCTCCTCATCTTCATCCTCGGTTCTCCGCCTCCTCGTCCTCGTCCTTTCTTTTTCTTCTCCACAGACGAGTCGACGTCTTCCTCCTCCTCTTCCTCCTCTTCCTCCACGTACTCGTCCTCCGTGTAATATTTATTTTCCTCCAGATGAAACTCCTGCTTCACTGCAGCAGAAAGAAAACATCAGACAGTTTGATGTTTTTAAATAAACTGATAAACAGGATGTTTGTGGCGTTCTCACCGGCCAAGGCGGCGGCGGCGGCAGCACTGCGGCGAGTCCGTGGTCCTGGTCCCTGCAGACGTTTGAGGGTCATCCCAGACCTGGTGGTCATCGGGGAGGGAGGCGGCGGCGAGGAGACGGGTTGGACCTTGACGCTTCGCTGGGCGTCGCTGCACCACTCTGTCATCACACGTCATCTGATCAATCACAATCAAACTGATCAGATCTACTGACGTTTGATGTAAAACAACGTCTCACCCTCGGGACTCCTCATGCTGACGATGAAGCGATCGAGTTGACATCGAAGGAAGTTTCTCTCCTCCTCCAGCTCCTCAATACGTTTCTGCAGCCACGCGTTTTTCTCCAGAGCGACGTAGAGATGAGCCCGGAGGTTTGACACCAGGATGAACGGAGAGTAGAGGGAGTGAGGAGGCTCCGCCACCACCGGCTCTGAGCCACAACCACAAAAAAACAACAGTTTTCAACACTGACGACTTCAATCACAACTCAAATGTCACCTTTAATTTTGATAAAAGACGTGAAAACATCACATCTGTGTTTATTTTAGTGTCTTTATATGATTTTGTGTCTTAATATTAAAGAAAAAGTTAATTTTCTGTAAAATATTTGACCAAAAATGAGGTTTAGTTTGTTATTATAAGTAAGTTTATTCTTTAATACTGAAGATTTGATACAAAACATTTTATATCTTTTTTTAAATATGTTTTTGTGTCTAAATGTTAAATAAAAGTTCATCTTGTGTTTGATTCGACAGGTTTAGATTATTATAGTTATTATAAATAAATTCAAACATCCTCAAAGAAAAAAAAAACTCAATAACTTTGATATAAAACGTGTAAAAACATCACGTCTGTGTTGATTTTAGCATCTTTATAAACATTTAGTACGTTTGAGGAATCAAAGTTGAATATTTCAACCTGAGTCTTAAAAAAAACTGAAACAATTTTGCAACATTTTTCACCAAAAGCTGCAAAAAGACTGTTTTTGACTGATTTTAGTTAAAGTGTAAGATTATCAAGACTATGAATAAAACATTTATTTAAACGTTTTGGTTTAAAACTGAAACAATCTGTGACAAACGGCAACTTTCTGTGGTAAAATAAAGTCTGGTTGATTTTAAAGTAACAATGTTACAGTTTGTTTTTTAACTGGAAGGTTTTGAATAAAAATGAGTCGTTAACTACGTGAATAAAAACATCAGTTCGTTAGCGACTCTTTAATAAACGTGACGTACCCTCCATCATCTGCTGACTGTGACTCAGGTGATATGAAGTCGGTCGCTCCAGATTTTCCTCCAGAGGGAACGAGACTTCGTAGGCGTTGAGGTACAAACCTCCTCCTGCTGCTGCTGCTGCTGCTGAGGAGGAGGAGGAGGAGGAAGATGACGTCGACTGTGACATGTAGTCACAGTCTGACAAACACAACAACTGAGTCAAGAAAATCCTCCGGAAATTCATCAAAAATGAAAATATTCAGCATCAATATAAAAAAGAGAAAACTTTTTCTTGAATAAACAAATAAATACTTTATAAATCTTATGAACTGAAACATTAATGTAACAGATGATTTTAAAGGTAATAAAGTAAATATTAACATGTTCATACAGAACGTCTGGTTTAATTAACGTTACATCATTATTATTTTTATTATTATTTGAATAAAGCTTTCTGATATTTTATAAGTGTTAATATGTAAGTTTTAGTTACATTTAATTTAAAACTGTTGGTTTGTTTTTATTCTATAGTATTAATAAAAAAAATGTTGAGATAAATGTTTTAATTATTTAGTTTAACACAAATAAACTTGACTGAAATAAAAAATATAAAATATAAAACATTAACATTTTTAAATGAAACTTATTCATCCTGGTGTTTGATTAAATATAGTTTTATAATAACTTCTCATTTTTAATAATTATTTTATTTTATTTATTTATTTTTATTTATTATTCTTTTATGTTTAAAAACATTATTGTTTTGATTAAAAGGTCAAAGACAAATAAAGTTTAATTGATTAATTGATTCAATAAAAGTTTAAAAACTGAACAGATTTATTGTTTTTTTTCTGTTTTTAAACTTGAGATGAATAAACATGAATCTTACATTCTGATAATTCAGTATTGATCACCTCATGACGTCATTATAACAATATTTCAGTCACATCGACCAAACTAGGGCTTTTATTTTGAAACTTTAACTACATTCTTATATAAAACAGTCATAACAACCAGTTAAACGACGATAATAACGTCTATTAATATCAATATATATATTGATACGTTGTTATTGATCAGCTGATGTGAACCAGTTTAAATGAGTCTCATGTTGAGGAACAAACATTTCTTTGGTTCATTAGATTTAAACTGTTTCCGGTGACTCGTTACCTGCCGGGTTCGTCTCGTCTCTGTCGCTCTGAGGATCCATCGTTTCTTCTTCAACATAAACTCGTTATCATTTGTCTCAAACTTCAGTTATACTTCAGTAATACGACCTTAAAACGAGCTGCCAGCTGCCGCCGCGCGCTCTGCTGCAATTACCTGATTATAAGTGGAGTCACCAGGTGCTCGCTTCACGCATGCGCACAAGTTCAAACACTTACCTGTCTGTCAGGGAGAGTTAAAGTTTTTTTTTCTTATTTAACTTTATTCACAAAGAGCCGGAAAACTTTTAACAACATGAAGATATTTAAAAAATATATTTAATTTAAAATATTTAATAATTAATCTGATAAATGTAACAGTTGTTCATTGTTTATAACTAAAATAACTAAATATATTAAACAATAAACAAACATCAACCACAGTTACCAAATAATAAAACAAATATTCAATAACTTCATCAATAAATATTTAAAAAATCAGATATATCTGATAATTTCTATGAGTTTTTAACTTTTAAAATTCATGTTATTTAAGAAAAAATATAAAACAACATTAGTATCAGTTTAATTAATTAATTGATAATTAGTTTTAAATGAATAAATTCTTTTCAAAATTTATTAATTTGATGCTTTATATTACTTTATATATTATAATAAATAAATTAATTAAAAATAATTTAATTTAATAATTAATTTAATTTCTATTTTTTTTCTTCACAAGCTTTGTTAAATTATTAAAACTTTATATAATATTTATATAATATGATAAAAAAATAAAATAGGAAAAAAATAGACTTAATTTTGAAAATATTTCGAAAAAACAATTATAACATTTAAATGTGTAAAATTCCTCCAAGAAAAATAAAAACAACAATATTTTCCCCTGATTTTGAATTATTTTGATAATCAATTAAAATCAATCAGTCATTATCTTTGATGCAGAAAATTAAAAAAATATTAATAACAATATAAAAAAAACACCTTATATTTGCATTTCCTCGGTTTGTTTATTTAAAGGGAAAAATATATGAAATTTACAGAAAAAGTCATAAAAAAGAACCGGAAGTGGGCGGAGCTTGTACCGGAAGTCCGTCACCTGACGTGGGGGCGTGTCCAGGTGAGTCTGTGGAGGTGAAGGCGGAAACAGAGAAAAGCTGCTCGTTGAAAACTCGAAGAAAACGTTAATGTTGATGTTTATTCGCCGCTGAACGGATCGATTCAACACGTGAGTGACGATGAAAGTGTAAATAAACGTAAATCAAACGTTTGTTTGTAGTAAAATTCACATTAATCAGCCGAAAATAGGTTTTATTTGTCGGGATGTGATTGCGGATTCTTTACCGAAGTAAATAAGAAACAACTTCCGGGTTCTGGACCAATCAGTGGGATCCGTTTATCTGCGTCACTTTGAGATGATTTTAATGATCCAACTACGGCAAATATTTATTTTTTAATGATCTAGAAAGTGTTTGATATATTAATAATGATTTGTCTGATAAATATTGATCATGTCAGATAAAGTTTATCTCCAGTGTTTTACATTTTAATGAGTTTTAACCTTTACCTTTAACATTTCTTACATATTTAATGTTATTTTAAAGAGCGTGGATAAGTCAGGTTAAACAGTCACATGTGGTCACGTTAATATATAATTAAATAACCACATTTATCTGTATGTTTATTCAAACTGAGGTAACATCTGTGTGTTTCAGTCTCACTATGGCCCAGTCCGACAACCTGTCCCACTGTAAACTGGCGCTGGTCTTCGCCGTGTTGATGGATCTGCTGGGTGGCGCCGCTCTGCTGGTGGGAGTGTTCGCCAACCTGGAAACTAAAGGACAAGACTTTGGAGACTTGTTGGTTTACACGGGTGAGTTTGTCTTTAACTCAGAGCCGTGATGATGTTTACTGACTGATGTGACCTGACCTTTGACCTCTGACCTCGGCCCAGGCGCTCTGTTCGTGCTCATGTCTCTGGCCGGCTGGGTGCTGTGGTACAGCGGGAACATCGAAGGTCTCAGACCTCAGAAGGAGCTCGGTCACATCAGCAGCGTCGTCGACCGAATCGCTCGAAACCTGAGTCGTAAGATTCGTTCGCACAGCCCCCGATGAGACGGCGATGAAACAATCGTTTGTTTGTTTGTTGTCAGTATTACTGTGAGACATTGAATCAAACTGTTACAACATTTCAACACGTTGATGTTTTGTTTTGTTACGTTTATTAGTATTTTTATCATCATCACTTGTGTTTTTATTTGTTTTTTACTTGTTTTTTTTAATGTTTGTGTAGAAAACAACAGTGGTCTTTATAATTTCAATAAAAATACTTTTTATACATCAGACATGAACCTGTTTTATGTCGTTAATTTACAGTTTAACATCTGATCGATATAAAAAGAAAATGATCAAGTCACTGAGAGAAAAAAAACAATAAAAATTTTTAAATTTACGGTTGAGAAATGAAATAAAACTACATTTAATGAAACATAATATAAATATAAAACAAACAAAAATAAAATTAAATAAAAAGAATAAAAGTGGAGCAGAGAAAATATTTGAAACAAAACAATATTACATTTGACTAAAGTTTGATTTAATTAATTTATAGAAAAATGTTCAACTTATATTTCATTTAGTTTGATCAAGTTACATATTTTTGATAAATCTTGTATATATTCGTCAATCACATTTGTTTTATTATTTTAATAAAAAGTAACAAGATATTAATATTTGAAAAAAGGAGCTGGATTTAATTTTTTTTTTTTTTTTTTTTTTTAATTTTTCTTCAGATTTTTCTAAAAAAAAAATTTCTAAAACTGTTTTAATAGAAACAACTACTTCCCTCTTCTGGTCAAAGGAGGAAACTACAACAACATATTTAATAATATGACATATTTTTATTCAATTGAGAAACAAATATCTTTACATTAATTAAGTTAATGTCACTAGAAATAATCAAATATCAGTAAACGTCTATTTAACCAGATTAAATAAATAAATACATATAATCTCGGAGTCGACCTGAAGTGACCTGGAGGTCGATTCTTCTTCTTCTCCACACGCTTCAGCCCAGTTAATCTGGTTAATCTCTCACCTCAAGTAATGGATTACTCTGCTGTTACTGTCCAGCTCCTTTACAGTTACAGACCAGTTAATCCACAAAACAAGTCGTTAAAAAACTCAATCCTGCTGCTGCGTCAGACACTGAAGAAGAAGATGTTTCAGATTTTTATTGTCGGTTTAGTCAGAGTGAGATTTCTTCTTTGATTACTGATCGATAAATAAACGATTTAAGATTCAGTCTGACATGTTTTCTGGTTTGTCATCTTGCCCAGATACAGTTGGTTAAGCCTTCACCATGTGGTAGAGCAACGGATTAATCCAAAGATTCGATTCATCCACAACAGCTTTAATTTACAAGAACAACATGTTTTCAGTTTGTTTGTTGTCGTCTCTGTGGTTTAAACCCACCAGATCCCAGACAGTGTGAGAATAATTGCTGGTGGGATTATGAGGAGGCTTCGAGGTTTTAAACGTCGTTTTAAACACTGACGCAGGTGAACTCAGGTCGACGTCAACAAACCTCAAGAATTTCAAACAGAAACGTTGAAGCTGGATTCAAAAAGCTTCGATAACAATCATCTATTCTCAGACTTCACCAGCTTCACTGCTTCTATCTCCGTCTCCTGTTTAATCCCTCGTTTCCTCTCAGTCAAAGGATTCTTCTCTGAACTCAGACTAAGCCAATTTACACATTAAAGCTGAGATTGTGAGTGGAAGGTGTTTGAAAAATAAAAAAAACAAATCAAATAAATCTCTGATATAAAAGAGACAATGATAAAAACAAGACGGGAAGTGAAACATGACGTTTAGGAAGAAGATATAAATGTATTTGTTCACTGATAAAACAGGAGATGTTGTGAGTTAGCATGCTAACAGCTAGCTTTGTTTTGATTTTGTTTTTTTTTTTAAATCAAAAAGCTTTTGAAAATAAAGGTTAAAGTGTGGTGTTGCTACATTTTAGCACAAGAGATGAAAACACACTGATCTGATGAGTTCAGTGTTCAGGTACATTTTATTTTTATTTAATTGTTTATAATCTACATTTAAAATCATCTTCACTGCTGAGTCTATAACATCACCTGACGTCACAAAGACAGTGACATGTAACGATGAATCAGCGTCTTTATCACATGAACCAGCTGACTCATCTGGTTTCCATGGCAACACACAGACACGTTGTAGCAGCCAGTGATGTTATCAATAGACTGAAAACAGATCAATGAAGCACAGATGAGGATTGAACAAACAAAGTTAAAGTTACTGGATGTGACAAACTTGTTAATTTTATAATATTTAAATGAATTTAACAGGAAAGATACTTTGTATTTGACTGATCCATATAATCATAGAATTGTTGGTGGAAGAAAAGTCGAAGACAAATGTTTCCATCATGTGAATAAATTAAACATCAGTTTAAATAAGTAACTAATCCTCTGAGTCGTTGTTTAGAAGAAGACTTTATACTTTTACTGGAGGATATTTTTACACTGGTACTTGAGGTTGAGTCATGTTTCAGTCGTGTAACAATACTTCTAGTTAAGTTCAGATGTTCAGTATCTTTACACCACTGGTTGTTTATTGTTAACTAGTTGTTGTTGTTGTTGTTGTTGTTGTTGTTATCATATTTACATATGAAAAACTACATGATGAAGCTCAACACTCACAAATACAACTTTTCTGAGAGTGATCTCTGTAGCCACAAGAGATAATTACATAATAAATTCTTCTTTTAAACAAAGTTGTGTAACAAACAAGATTCATTAAATGAAGCTTCAATAGTTTCCATCCAACTGTGGACGAGATCCTGTCATATTTGGGTCGGTGGTTGATCTTCATCTTTAATAAAAGTACAACATAGACTGAACAAGGTGGTGGGTTTAAGTTTTGTTTTTGTGATAAAATCAGTTAAATATTGATCCCTGATAAGATAAAAACGGATATAAATGTACGTAGCATTAGCCTCCGTTAGCTTTTGGTGAATCAGACGATTGTGTTTATTTTAAGAAGCTACTTGACTTAAAAGGTGACTTTGGGTCTTGCTTGTCCTCTCCAAAGCTTTGGTGGCCAGATGGGAAAATCCAAATCACCTGTGGAGCGACGGTGGACGGTGCCAGGAGGCGGCGGGCGAAGAAGTCAGACCTCGATCCTCCGGGAGGGACAAGATCAGATCGTTAAGAGATTAATGTTGAAACGCTGCAGTCTGCAGGACGTCATGTTGAATGTAGAGAAACAGACAAAACTGATTCTTCTGAATTAAAAAACTCATTTGATTGTTTCTATGTTTCTTTTGTTTGTGCATCTGAACTTCATATAATCTACATTTAAACGTTCCTGCAGCTTCCTGATGGAAAACCGTCTGTTTTTATTGGTTAAATCAGTTGGTGTTTATCCAACGTTTGGCGAGTAAACAAGTTTCTCTGTAACATGATTTGTTCTGTTTTTAGGAGTTGATTTGTCTCCAGTTCAGACTGGTTTTTTTCTTTTTTTGCAGCAGCAGCAGATGGTGGATCAACATCCAAAACTCAACTAAGAGCATTTAAATCCTCCTGAGGAACGCCACAGATTTAAACCCGATGAGATAAGTCTTCACCTGCACCAACGGGATCCAAGATGGTTTTGGAAACGTTTCACTTTTGTTTGGCTCCTTCATGTGATCAGGTTTATTTTTACAGCAGTTAAAAGCGGCGGCGTGTGCTGATAAACCGGCGTCACATGTCAAACCTCCATCAAACCTGTGAAACTCAAACTTAAACAGCTTTTAGTTATAAGACACAATTACAACTTTCATTCATTTCTACTTTAATAAACGATAATTATGATTTAAACTATGTCACAGACTGAAAATTAAAAAAAAAAAACCTTCACAATCACATTATTTCTCTCAGACCTGATTTAAGTGATTACACTTAAAGTGATGAGGTGACTCTATATGAATGTTTTTAATATTGAACATCAGACATTTGAATTAATCCAGGATAAGAATAGACGACGTCGCACCAACGTTTACTGAAGGTTAAATGTGATTGTCCTACTTCTCTCATCAGCTTAAACTCACTCACACTGTGTGAAACGACGGACGACGTTAAAATAAAAATAAAATAAAACAAACATCAGACAAATTCAACTAAAGTCAGGTTTAAAATGTTTGATCACAGCTGTGAAGGACGATGTTCTGGTTGTGTTTTAATGTTAAAGCTTTGTGAAATTGAATGTTTGCTATATATATGTGTATATATGTATATACACACACACACACACACACACACACACACACACACACACATATATATATAAACTGTTTGAACTGATGTACAGGTGGTGTAAGACTAATGTGAAGTGAAACACATCAGTGGTGAAGTAGAAATCATCGTTCCTGCTACATGTTGAGTTCAGGTTCGACGTCAATTTGCAGCAGGATAAAAAAGGAAATCATCTTATGAATAAAAAAAATAAAAAAAATCAAAGCAGGATCTTATTGTTCACATGGCTGCTGCTGCTGCTGCTGCTGTTTCTGTGGCTCCACCTCAGACTGATCCACTTTAATTGACTTATCTGAGGAGGTGGAGGCTTGATGTCCTCTGTCGCTCACAGACCGAAGCGTCGCTGTTCGTCCTGGACTCCTCAGCTGCTCACACAGGTAAGAAACTCAAAGGACGAGAAAATTACATTGGTCACATTTTAGTTTAGTTTAGTTTCTTTTTGTTGGATAAAGTTGAGAAAAACTGACTTTGACTTTTTAACTATAAAATTAATATTTTCTTTAGAACAAAAACACACTTATCAGTTTGTTTCTTACTGATTTGCTTTTATAATCAGTTCTGTCAATTTTAGCCACATATATTCAAATATTCAATTTATTCAAATTTAATATTTTCCTTTATTTAACTTAATTTTTTAATTATTATTATTTTTTGGGCATTTGGACACAGTAAAGGTCGACTCGGTCGATCAAACCAGCGAACAACTGCACGGCACAAACGCCAACATGGTGCGTCCATCCAGACGCCTCTGACTTAAAAATTTTAATTACTTCTGCTAACTTTTTCTTCTAAATCAAAGTTTTTGTGTCTTCTGGGTCCAACGTCAAGTGCGTTGAACTGAAATTCACAAACATTTCGTTACCTTTTGCTGCCGACTGAATATGAGGCTCAAAGCTTTTAAAGACCACGAGCCGATGATGAATGAAAGGATGAAGGATTACTGCCACCTACAGGGGCAATTAGACCCATGAAGTACTAGATAACGAAGGGTATGACCCTTAACCGCTGTAATTGATGGACCTCACATTCAAAAACATGTTAAACATGTTAAATGATGCGACTGAACAAACCTGAAAAATCATTTAAGTATCTGTCAGTGTCATATTGCACAAGTCTTCAGTGTTGGATTAAATCAGGTGAATGAAAAGTTTCTATGCTTTTACCAACGAGTTTAAAATGTTGCCGTGTCTAACTGGTCAAATTGTAATCACATCTTTTATTGTGTCTTTTCTCTTTTACCAGTAACAACTCGACTTGTTGTTTATTTATGTTAAAATAATTAGTCTTTACTAATCAAAACTGTGTGAAACACAGAAAGTGAAATGTCCCCAAAACAAGCAGCTTCACCTGGGTTGAACTTGTCCGTGGCATCTCTCACTGGTATTACTAATGGATGATTGGCTTAATGAGCTTACCAAGCAGCTTCTACTTTTTTTTTTTTCACAGCACTTGCTCCTGAGGACTGAGCTGGACCAGCATCAAGAAAGACACTGCAGTCGTATCAGAGGAATAGTCTTCTGAGAGGAAACCAGTTGAAGTTGTGCATTACTTGCCCTGAAAGAGAATAAGGGCCACAAATTCACGCTTTAATTCAGCTCTAAAACATCACCAACACCACCAACAATGGGTAACTCCAAGAGCGGCGTCATGTCAAAGGAAATCCTGGAGGATCTGAAACTCAGCACCAAGTTTTCAGAGACTGAGCTCGTCCAGTGGTATGAAAACTTCAAGAAGCAGTGTCCATCGGGTCGCATCACCAAAGAGGAGTTTCAGGCCATTTACACCAAGTTCTTCCCAGAAAGCGAAGCCGACACATACGCTCAACACGTCTTCCGCTCCTTCGACACAAACGACGACGGCACGCTGGACTTCAAGGAGTACATCATCGCCCTCCACATGACGTCAACGGGGAAAACCACCAGGAAACTGGAGTGGGCTTTCTCACTGTTTGATGTTGACAAGAACGGATACATCACCCAGTCAGAGGTCAGAGAAATCTGCACGGTGAGTCCTGGAAAACAGAAGAGACGATCGACTCTAGGAGCTGAAGTTTTTCCTCACAAAGAGGATTATATTTGGGTCTGTACTGGAGACAAACATCTGACAGGTCCAAGTTAAAACCACAAACTACATGGTCATTTTATACAGAAATGATTTACTTGGAAGTTTATTGTCAAACATAGACAATGGTATCGTCTGCATAGAGTTTGATTTCTGACGTTCAATTGTTCTTTAAATAACTTTGAATTAAGAACAATATGGTGGCATATTAACTACTAAAATCTAAATTTTCTATCTTTTTTAAATGCTTGTGTTCAGAAATTTTCCATTAGCTGCAGCAAAACAAAGATATAGAAAATATCATCATCTGCAGAGAAGTTAATATCAAATTCCATTGTATTGGATTGTTGATTTATTCACCAGTTAATAAACTGGTTTTAAAATAACTCTATATTCAATTAACAAAAATGATGAAATGTTGAAATTAACTGACATTAATTTTATCTATAATTCCTAAAATGAGAATAAGTAATTAGACCATAGTTGACATTCGTATTAACATCATCTGGTTTCTTAGTGTAACAGAAACATTGAGTTTTGCCTCTATTTCTATTATTTTGTTGCGTCTACCAAAGTTAGCATGCTAACTAGCTAGCATTGGGCCCATCTTGTTGCTTCACGATAGCAGACCACCACAGCGTCCAGTCTGCTCAGTTGGTGTATTATAACATCTAGTCTTGATGATGTAAAGACAGTTGACAACCAACAAAACAAACCGTTCGACCACAGAGAAAACTCACATGTAGATAAACTGATCTTCTTGATAACTTAATGTAGTTTCTGTTTTTCCTCTAACAGGCAATTTTCAAGCTTATTCCTAAAGACGAACTGTCCAGTCTGCCTGAAGATGAAAACACACCTGAGAAGAGGGCAGATAAACTCTGGAAGTTCTTCAACAAGGGTGAAAATGGTGAGAAACTAATAAAAAAATGACTGTGTTGGTTCAGTTCTTCAAACTAAACCAGATTTTGTTTGTGTCTCTGTGCAGATCGAGTGGCAGAAGGAGAGTTCATCGAGGGAGTGATGGATAATGACGAAGCTCTGCGTCTGATTCAGTATCAGCCTTCAAAGTAACTACAACACAGATTTGTTGTTTTCTCTATATTCTTCTTCTTTTTTCAGATTTAGCCAATGACACCTGACATCACGGTCACATCACGTGGACACGTACGTCGCAGGTGTGATGATATTTTCCCCCGTCGCTTCAATTTTAACGATGATACAGACCCTCCTGCCTTTTATATCACTTGTCAGCACTTTTCTTAACAAAATCATCAATTATTAACAGTTAAAAACTGGAAAGCAAGAGAGTTTAACACCCCTGTGATTCATAGCAAACATTTCCAAATTTAAGAGTTAAACAGGAAACAGCCGACCATCGTTTGTCAGCTGATCCATAATCATGATCTGTGGCCTAATTGACACTTTCCCACAACTTAAATATGTTTCACTGCAAAAATATCTTCACTGTCATTTTCTCTGGCATTACAGTAAATTAGTAGATAAAACACAGAATTCATGAAAGTGTCGGTTTACTCCGTTTACATTTATCAATTAAAGTTAAATGTGATTAAATATAATAACACGTCATGTGCGTCAGTCGACTAACAACCAGTCAGAGCTTCTCTGTGTATTTTCTCACTTTGCCCTGGGATGTTTTATAAAACCTCACCAACGTGTCGCTCATGGTTTGGGGGTATCCATTATCATATATCACCTCTTTTACAGTCTGTCATTCATCCATGTGGCACATTCCTACATGTTTGATGTTGTAGTTAACTAGTGAATATTGGAGAATAGGTTTGTTCATGTACAACAACATGTGACACTTCAGTACTTGTCTTGGATTTCCCTTTACGATTATTTCAATCAATCGAAACCATGAAATTGTAATAAAACTCAAAAGTATCAGCTGTGTTTTTATTTTCTTTTTGTCCTTTTTTCAGTTGATTATGAAGACTCATGTACATACATGTGTAAGTTTTATTAACAATGAAAGTAAATGGGGCAGTCAGCCAAATGTATCTAAATTGTCATTTTTTAACCACTAATAAAGCTCAAATATCACTTCACTTCAGCAGTAGCATGAATAGGGTCCCTACACATAAACTGAAGTACTGATAACTTAGTAAGTGAACCCAGAGTTTATTAAAAAGACGGAAACATCGACCTGTTGTTCAGGAAAATGATGAATCTGCTGATGTGGAACATCCATCCATCTAATTGTGGCTATAACTGGTCACCAGTCAAAGATCACCAGTTAACCAGTAGCTTCAGAGAGAATAGATCCTTTATGATACAGAACGATGTTCTAAGATGTTTCCAAAGTTATCAGTACTTCAGTTTTTGTGTACTGATATCTTAGTAGGTGAACCGACAGTTTATTAACTAAGGGATAACGTTCATTATCATGGATTAAGCCCCAACAGAGTCGGGGTTATTCCACAGGTTATCCAGCTTATTACACAGCTACCTATTTAAGTTATCGATAAAATGCCAACAACACATTTGTATTATTGTTTTCATGGTAATTTTATTGATAACGGTAAATAACAGCTTCTACGAAAAAATAGTCCCCTAACTGACAGATCTAACTTTATTTAAGGGAACGTTCTGCAGATCAACAACCTATTTATAGTTAATGTTGAACTGGACGTTGCCGTTAATAGTAAAGTGTGACAGTGACAACGGGACTTTAATGTTAATGTCTTTTCCGTTGCTGTTTTCGTCGTTCATTTGCGATAAATGACAGGACAACTTGTGGACTGATATGAACAACATGAATCACTGGTGAAAAGTTCATTTTCCTCGTCAGTCTGACATATTTAGCAACGAGCTGTGAAATGAGGTTGTTTTCACACTTGGTCTTTTCAGCCTTTAAAGCGAACTCAGACCGATAACTGAGCTTTTTGGTCCATATGTGAACGCTCCAAGTGAACTCAGACCGAACCAAACCCAGACCACCTCATTTGCGGCAGTGGGGACTTGTGGGGGATGGGAGATTCAGCAGCTACAGACATGTATCTAATAGTGCAACTATTACCTACCACATGGTGGCGCTAGAAGAAAACAGATATTTTGATGCTTCAGTCTGGATGAAAGTGGTGAACTAAAACATTTTCTTTAGTGTAAATGAAGTGAAGTAGAAGCTCAACTCATTTCCAAACTGTCTGAAACAAAACAAAGAAATTACTTCTGATCCCCACAGTTCTGTATTTCCTCTGTTCTGTCGTCATCTTAAAGAAGCTTTATGATGTATTTACTTCAGTAAACTGACCTGTGTTTAATTTACACGTCTTTTTATACGTAAACAGTCTCTAATACTAAAAGATCCTGCGTTAAGTTTTATTTTTATACTTTCATTCGTCTAAGAGTCTCCAGATGTTCACATCTGTCCTGATTCACAACGGCCACAGTCTTAAGTTACACAACACAAAATTCAGAGAAGAAAAGATTAACATTGTTCTGTTAAGACCTAGTTTACTTTGAAACACAAACGCTGCTTATTTTCATTACGATGACATTTTAACCAAGAGATGATTCTGTAAAATTTAGATTTTACAACAAATTGAAACTGGAACATTTTCAAACTGGAACAAAACATGAAAATGAATCAAATTAAAATAAACTAAACATTTGAAGAAGATAAATCATCTCAGTTTCATGTCGTGTTTGTGACTCATCTCATCTCAAACAAACACAAACTGTCCCACAATTCAACCTCGTAATTTACATTTTTAATTACTCTCCACACTCTGCTCTGTGACCCGGTGGCCTGTTTATCTCCGCCCACATCATGTCAGTGTCTCTCTCTCTCTCTCTCTCTCTCTGACTGGGGAGATTATTGACATAATCTCTCGTTCAGCATTTGAAAGCATCTGTCTTAACATCCAAATCTGGCTGCTGCTGTAATCTTCAATTCTTTTTCTTTCTTTTTTTCAGAGATCGACTGTGAACAAACTCAAGGTAACAGAAACTCACAGCATGAGGTTTATTAAAAGGTTTTAATGCAAAACAGCTTTTAAAGCATTTAAAGCCAAGTAAGTCTGTGTTGAAGCTGATTCTGAGTCTTTTGGGGATGTTGTGTTCTTCCACCATGAGATCATTTATCGACAGAAAGTAACAAACACTTTGTCCATAAAGTTCCCAGATTTGTCTGTAAATGTGATGAGAAAGAAAGAAGCTAATTTGGCATCATTTCCTGGAAACGCCCCCTGGTGGTGGAATAGACAGTTTACAACAAAAAAAGCAACAACCAATAAGGAAACGCCAACGTCAACTGGTCGACCAATAGTATAACTTTATCACAGTCGTCAGACGTTCGTGTTCATACAAATATTAACAAATTTTAACAGAATATAAAATTAATCTTCTATTGAAATGACGTCATGTTTTTACCTTTTTATCCTCATTTAAAACATGTAAAATCAAAATGTCACTTTCATTAAGAGAAGAAGTAAATAGTTTCTTAGTATTTCATACTTTTTGTACATTTAGATTAGTTTGGTTTTACTGTCTTCAGACTGTTTCTGTTAAAGCTTTAGCTTCTTTTAGCTCCAAATGTAAAGTCTGAAACTTCCTGTTTCAGTAAAACAACCACCTGGTGAGAGACTCATCTGTTGGTGGAGACCAAACCAGAGCTAAAACAAAAACAGGTTGAATAACATAGAAGCCAGAAACACAACAACGATACGGTGATAATGTTGCTCTGCATGTGTAACTTGTGTCTCTTCTCCACCATGTGGTTGTGTCTCTACTCTACTGGACTCTACTGGACTCTACTGGACTCTACTGGACTCTACTGGACTCTACTGGTCTCTACTGGACTCTACTCAGTCTGGTAGCAGACACGTTGTTTTCCATCACAGTTTGGTTCCTCCTCCACGTGAATGTGGTGAGTGGAGTCAAACTGCTGCGACGTCACGACACTAAAACATCAGTAAACATTAATGGACATGGAGGAGATGCTGTACTTGTTGCTGGGTTAGCTTACGACCAGGTAGCTACGACGATGGCTATCACTCTTGTCCTGTTTAAACATGGAGCTTGATTATTTTGTTGACGCTCTCTCAACTCAACTGGCGTCTGGTGGCAGCTTGTGAAGACACTCCCTCTGACCAATCAGTGGCCGGCGTCTGTTCACGTCACGTTTTAGTATCGACTCAGCTCCATTGGTTCCTCCACAGAGTAGGAACTAAAACAGTAGCTGGAACCAGGAACTAGCACCAAGTGGAAACACTAGAGACTGAGTAGAGACCAGTAGAGACCAGTAGAGACCAGTAGACGCTGGTGGAAAAGACCTACTGGCGACTCTCTGCCAACCTGTTCCATGTAACTGCAGCATCTTGCTACAATAATATAATTACAACTACATATGTACAAAGACAGATGTTGTTTGTGTTCAGGTCTTGTAGTTTCAGACAAATATTTCATGTAGATCTGTTTCTGACGACGTTCGTCACAGTTTCTACGACAAAATCAGAAGCTCAGCAGAGCGAGTCGTCTCTCTCCTCCTGCAGAGTGTAATCCATCTCGTCCATCTCCCGTTCACAGTCTTCACATCCTTCGGTGCCGCATCCCTCCACCACCACCACTCCGTGAGGGTCCATCAGCCTCCCCATCCCCACTCCCACTCCCATCGCTCCCACTCCTCCCAGTGCTCCGGCTGTTCCCATCCCCATCCCAACCCCCATTCCTCCGACTCCTCCCATCGCCCCCATTCCTCCCATTCCCATCCCTCCGACTCCGATTCCTCCTCCGCCGACGAGCAGCGCTCCTCCAGCTCCACACGCCAACGGTCCAACAGCCGGTCCGACTCCTCTGGGCCACAGCGGGTCCATCAGCGCCCCCTGCTGGCCAAGCTGAATCAGTTGGCTGACGGAGTAAACTCCTCCTCCGCCGCTGCCTCGGACCACCTCCTCGTAGGAGGGGGCGCGGGCGGCGGCGCGGGCCTCCTCCAGTCTGACTCGGGCTCGGTGCTTCATCTCAATGATGGTCTTTGTGTAGGAGTTGAGCGTAGCGACAGCGGCCGCCATGCAGCAGCTGAACGACAGCCACGCCATGCTGCAGAGCACACGGAGGAAAAGTTATGACGTTGTCACTGAAACACAGGATGATGTAACTTGTTTTTAGAGGAAATGACACAACAAAGTTCAGATATTTTCCGTCGGTTGGCGAGCTAATGGCTAATATGCTAGCTAATGTTAGCACCTCACAGTCACAATTAAAGGGGTGCATCCTTCAGAGGAAACAAAGGTCTGATCTTTGAGACCCTATCGAGACAGACGAGTCTCCACCAGTTACTAGCTACTGATGCTAACTTTGATGCTAATTTTGTGATATCTTAGCTAACTTTTTTAGCCTTGGTAATGAAGCTACTCAAGCTAATCCTAGCTAGATATCTTATCTTATTTAACTACCTCATCTAACTTAGCTACTTCAGCTAATTGATGTTGGACTGCGAAGGATCGAACCGTTGTAGTTTCACATTTCAAAGGAAAAGAAGCTGATTAGTTGAAGGAGACAGACTAGTCTCCTCCTACGTTACTGATGGTTTTACTCTTTTTTATTCAAAACATGTATCAGCACCAACGTGAAGCAGAAACAGTTAATGAGCTGCAGCTGGAAACTTCCTCCATTTTAGACGCAGTTCGTTCGCTCCAGGGTTTTTTTTTTTTTTGGGTCGACATCAAACCATTTAAACTGTGAGTATGAAAGATGAACAACACGTTTGTTTCTTAAAACACAATAATTAAAGATAAACCTACAGGTTTGTCTCATTAACTGAGAATCCAGTGTTTCCAAATCTGAAATTAGCCTTTATTCATTTATAACTGATCATTTTGTGATGGTCTGAATCAAACTTACGCAAACGACCAGCCGTAGTCCCAGGTCTGTGGCCTCCAGTCTTTGGGTCCGATGCTGACGGTCATCTGAAACACTGTGGTGTACATCATGTGTGCGACCATCCCCATCATCCCTGATGGAGGAAAACACAGAGTTTAAAATGTTACTGAGGATAAAAATCACACAGGTTAAAGAGTCGCAGAGCAGAAAGTTGTTTTCACCCGAGAGGACGGTGCACATGGCGGCGAAGGCGTTGATCTTCAGCGCGTTCATTTCTCTCTTGGCACAAAGACACAGCACCTCCACACACATGAGGAGGAAACCCATCGCGAGCAGACCGATGTACATGAACTCACTGATGACCGACAGCCACAGGACGCCTGCATGAAGAAAAACACAACATCTTGATCCTTCAGTGTGACTGCGACTGAGCTCAGGTTCGTTCGTTTCTTTAAACTCAAACCAACCTTGAGTTTCTCCTGGTGTCAGTTCAATGAAGCTGCGACACTTTTCCTCCTGATCGTTACCTGAAAGAACAATCACAACACATTTTAATTACAGAGATTAAAACATTAATCCTGCAGCCTAAAGCTGCTTTAACCCAGTAATACACCTTCCTCTGGGAGGACGAGTTTCAGGTCACTGAAATCTGCTTTGAGCAGCTGGATTTCAGAATAAAGGTCAGTGATTACTTTTGTTTCAGTGACTGTTTGAACCAGTGACAGACCTTCGTCGACTTGTATCTACAATAATCCAGACTCGTATGAATCGTAATTCTTTGTGAGAGATTAGAGACGAGGTTTAACTGTCAATCATCCACGGAGAGAAAAAGGACACAAACTCTTCACTCCTCCATTTATAATCAGACCGTCAGCGTTTCTTCAACAGCGGCTGTTTGTTCTGTTCTGTCTTCGACGTCTGAGATTAATATTCATGATTAATATTTATGTTCCTGATTTGAACTGATCACAGAGACACATCAGCCAAAGATAATAGACGTGGCAGAGTATTCAACACTCACCACTGATGCTCCAGTTGGAAAGTCAAGTTCATCCTAACTCTCTAATCTAATTTAGTTGTGACCTGGTGAAACCAGGAACCATTTGTTCCTTCAGTTGAAGACTTTTTACTCCAGCAGCTGAACATCAACCTTGAGGAACAGAAAACTCCTTCAACAGGTCGTGTTTCATGACATCTGGTTATTCCTCGATGCTCCGAGACTCATTGATGTTTTTATATAATAACAAACTCAGCTGATAACAAACCTTCGTTGTGTTTCTCACAGGAGAGCCAGAAGCCGGTGTGGAAGTACCGCAGCATGTACTTGTCCTCTCCCGTCTCCCAGATGTAGTGGACGGCGTTGGCCAGCTGTTTCCTCTTTATCCGAGCCAGTTCCTCTTTCTGCTGCGGAGACAGCGTCACGTTGGACGGCGGGTTCTTGGGGTCGGGGGTCGGCGCCTCTGGACAGAGACAGAGAAGAGATAAATCCACTGAGGTGTGGGATCAACTTTACAGCTGATAACATGATCCAGGCCTGAAACACTTGTTCACAGAGGAACATATATGTTGTTTTTATGTGGTGAAAATCGAATACTACATGGAAACAAATAGGCTTAGTGCTGCGAGATAAGACAGCGGGTCAGAGAGTCCAACGCAGCTGCAGATACAAAGTTCTGGGATTAGAAACAAAGCTGGGATTAATGTGAATCTCTGTCAAGTTGAGTCGTGTGTAAAACAGTTGAATATGAGATACAAGAAAAATGGAAACGTTTGGCTACGGATGGTCAGACAAAGACTTACAGACAATTAAAACGGTTAAACATTTAGATGCAAGTGTACAGTTCTTGTAAGTTTCTCTTTGTTATTTCAGTTTAGGTAACGTGTGTTTATATGTGTGTGAAACTCTTTCTTAAGACTCGCTATCAGAAAATAACAAGACCTAGCTGTCTGTTAGCATGCTAGCTAGCTGGTTAGCATGCTAACATCAGTACGAACAAAGATGTCAAACGTTAACATAATAAATTAAATCTGATGCTGAACCTGAAACATTTCTTGTGGACTGGTAAGTAAACGGTGTTTATGCTAACTTAGCTAGCTAACTAAGGTTAGCTAACTAGCGATAGCATAAACCTACACGTGTTGCAAACGTACCTTTGATGTTGTGTATCTCTTTGTTACTTTCAATTTATATTTACCTGAATACCAACGTCACTAGAAGTGTTTATTTGTGTGTGAAACTCTTTCTTCAGAAAATAACAAGTCCTAGCTATCTGTAAGCTAGCTGGTTAGCATGCTAACATCAGTAGAAATAAAGACGTCAAACGTCAACATTGCAACACTTATGTTGAATAAAGGAATTAAATTTGATGCTGAACCTGAAACATTTCTTGTGGACTGGTAAATACGACGTTAGCTAACTAGCGATAGCAAAAACCTACATGTTGCACCTTTAAACAAAAACAGATTTGATGATTTGCTGCTAAAAACAGTTTTTTTTCTTACGTATATTTGTTTTTAATGACTTGGTCCATGTAGATGTGAGTGTAAACGCTGGGCTGACGTCATTTCCCGCCATCAGCTCACCTGTGGTGTACGGTTGGCTGTTGTTCTGTCCACAGTTCTTCATCTTAACGGGCGACAAACAGAGCGGTTTCACCACCTTGTGTGTCCCTTCGCACCAGTACGAGGTGCAGAAAGCGGAGACGGACAGAGTCAGAGCCAGAGACGTGAGGGACAGGGACAACAGGGAGCGGTTACGTCTGGACATCTTCTCCAACATGGCTGCCTTAGAAAGAGTTAGAAAGTCGCCTGCCAAGTGGGACGAGGATCAGAGGGTCGTCGTGACAACGCAACAAGAGTTTGCTGTTGTGACTGAGATTGGTAGACATGAGAAAATAAAAGCGAGGAAAGGGGATTATGGTTTTTTAAAAAGTAGAACAAAGGTCAGAAGGGAAGATAAAAAAGAGGTTTTATGGAGAGAGACGGAGGAAGGTCAGGACTTAAGGAAGACGAGCGGTAGATGAGCAAGGTCAGAGGACAGTGGAGCCGAGAAAGATGAAGAGCTGAGATTTAATCAGCGAGTAAGAAAGAAGAAGAGACAGATGTGGAGGCCAGAGGTTTCAGGACGGACGGCAGCTCAAACCAAATCAACATCACGATGACAATTAGTTCATCAGCTTTATGTTTTTAGATCTTCCTTCGTTTCTCGATGTCAAGACACGACCTGGGCGAGATGTTTCGCCGCTCTACCCCATCTCACGCCTCCGTCTGTGTGTGTTGGACGTAGATAAACATCTAAATCTGATCCAGAGGATTTCTCTACTAATCGCTGCGACTCTCAGAGCACATCCCGTTCTTCAACCTGCTCCTCCACCTCTCAGCAAAGGGATTGCGCTTGTAAAGGAGTGATTAGTCCGGTATCTCAGGACTACCTCTGGGTCAGGACTAGTAATCTGTGTTAATCTCACAGAGTTAGGTGGATGAGATGAGATTAAAGCCCACTGACTCTTGTGCTTGCGTTTGTCTGGACGACCACCTAAGAAAGAAGAAGACAGAGGCAAACATCAGGACTGAGGACATGATCCAGAACGGTCCTGGTTCAAGTCCAGATTGGGACATTTGTTGCATCACAGACTCTTTTTAATAAAACAACAAAACTGTCTCACATTTAAATAAAAATACTAAAAAAGATCCATGAATTTGTCGACTCAACTTGGCTCCAAACTGAACATTTTACATCCAAGTGTCGACAGTTTAATTATTTATGGTCTTGAAAGTTTCTACGTGTCTTGTTGCAGCTGTAAAACACATGAACAACTGGTACCATTGTAGTGAGGTGTCAAAAATAGTCTAAAGTTTAAAACAAACGCAGCAGAGTTTATTGTTCGCAACAAACCTGAGGAACCTTCAAGTGATGGAGACATGACTGTGTTTACAGGACATTTGCTCTTTTTCCAGGTTAAAATTCCAGACTTTATCAAAACCAGTATTGTTTTCTCCAAAACCTTGTTGCTACGTACTTTTCTACTTGTGAGCCTTTTGTTTTGGTTGAGATTCCACCTGTTGTGTTTAGTAGAAAAGTTCACTTTAGTTAAAGTTTATAATTCATCCTGGTGTTGATGTCGGACCTGAGTGTTTCTTGGTTTGGAGATGAATCAGTGCTGCCTCCTGTGCTACGACGACGATGGTTTTAGCACCAAATTTATAATTTTGTGCTGGACTCAGTAATCAGGGTGTGATCCAGTTTGTAAACTTCAAGTCATAAGTTTGAGAACAGTTTAATAAGGTTTAATATCAGTACATGTGACCAGGTAGTGAATTTAAAACATTTTTATATGATTTTCCTAATGTGTTTATTATTTTACACGTTTATGTCCCTTTAAGTGTACTCTAACATTCAACTACGAGAGAAACTTTTCCAGACTTTAAGACTTTCAAGATCTGTACAATCACTCTGTCTTCCTCCAGCGTCCACCGCGACGTGTTTGGTGTTTTTGGAAATGTTTCATTCTCGTCAACAATTTGATCAGGAGGCCTCTGTCGACGCTGGAACAAACCTCCACATCCTGCTGGAGACATCTCACACCCCACCCGCCCCCGTTTGACCTGCTGACCTCAGGAAGACGCTACAGGTCAATCAAGTCCCACAACCACCAGACAAACAGCTTCTTCTCATGGGCCGTCTGGACTGTTAACACACACACACACACACACACACACACACACACACACACACACACACACACACACACACACACACACACACACACACACACACACACACACACACACACACACACACACACACACACACACACACACACACACACACCTCCGACATCTATCTCCTCGTCTACCTCCTACCTAAAATGTTAACAGCCACTTTTTACTTTAAATTTATTTATATTTTTATTTTTTATATTTAAATCTGAGTTCCTGTTGCACTACCTCCACAGTTTTTACAGTTTTTACAGTTTACATTTTGTGCTACTCTTTCAGTTGTATATATTTTATAATTTTACAAGATTTCTTCTTTTTTCAAATTTTATGTCTATTTATTAAGAAAATACTGTCCTTTTTTAACATGTTGTATTGTTTCTCACCCTATGTTGTCCCTTGTGTGTTGGTTTTTGACGCCTCTTATTTTAGTTTCTCCTACTCGTCACTGTGATTGTCAGTCTGTCATTGTCTTTTCTCGTCGTGGTTCACGGTGGGATCACCCTCAGTTTCGTTACCTCCACTGTACAATGACAATAAAAGACTATTATATTCTATTCTATCTAATATTTTAGGGAGTTTGATCAACGTTCGTCTGCAGATTTTAACCGACAGACGTGCAGGTTGATGAGGTTTAAGGGATTTTCTTTACCAGCCTCCTCCTCCTCCCTCTTTATGTGTCCGATCATTTAAATCAAATCACTTCAGCTTTAATTTATGATGTCATGATTGAGCGGCGAAGGCGTTGAGGTTTAATTTAGTCCATGAAAATCAGCTCATGGTGTGAAGCTTTAATCCATGTGGAGCAAAGACGCCGCGATTGTTCTGCTTTGACTTTGACGCATCAGTTTGTGTGTAAACACGATGTTTCAGCACCTGAATGTGATTTCACGTCTGAGACAGAAACACGTGAAGCAAACAGACACAAACTGTACTTTGAGATGTTTTAGTTGGATGTTTAGTCACAAGAAAATATTAAGATACTGAACAAATAAGAACAAGACGACGTTGGCGATGAATAAAAGTCAAACTGAGGTTTATAGTTTCCTCTTTCTTCATCATCATGAGCTGAAATCTTCTTGTGATTGTGATTGTAAAGTCCAGCTGTTCTGTTCAGATGTTGATCAGCTTAAACTCATCAACAAGACAAAGACAAAAATAAAATAAATAAAATAAAACATTAAATCAACTCACCATGTCTGTAGCAACCAGCTGATTCTCTGTTTTCACCTCCTCAGGTTTTTCTTCAGCTTTCGTCTGCGCTGCCTCATCACGTCTCCTCCGTCTTGGGTGAGTTTCCATCAGAAACACCCAGATTTCCTCCCTAATCCTCAACAACTCCATCTGTTACTTTCCCTCCCCTTTGCTCCTGACGCTGTCTGTTCATCCATCCTCACAGCTCTGACTCTGTTGTTGACCTCTGGTCCTGTGCTGATTAATTTGACAGGATGCTGTGGGACAGCAGCTTGGATTGGGATTCGTGTGACGGCGTCCTGGTGTCATGGTTCATGCTGCTTCCTAAACTTCAAACTCTTTGTTAGTTAACGGACCAACAGCTGCTTCACTAGTTTCATGAGCAGAATGTCGCTGGTTTGAACCTGGAGGTTTTATCTGCTTCAGTCGAGTTCGATCTTCATCACGAGAAACTAAAAACACGAGAGTCAAAGCAGCACAGATCAAACTTTTTGTGTTGATGATTATTTCTCATGTATGTTGGAGATGTTTGTAGCTACGAACCCACAGAAACATCAACTGACTCTAAATCTAAACTACGTTTTTAGAAAATCCTATGATTAAATGCTAGAACTTGAATTTCCCTCATTAAGAGATTAATAAAGTATCTATCAACAACAATCTACCGAACAAAACAAAACACCACTGGAAACATCTGTCGGTCACATTTCCTCAATCAATATAATATATAACATAATGAAAAGCTCCATTTCTCACCTCTAACCTGTTAAATTTGTTTAAAAACTTGACATTTGATGCTGATATTGACACATGAACTGTCTCTTTCTCTTTCATCAGATTCCTTCTCGTCTCCACTAAGTCTCTAGAGACTTTAACTGACTCTGCTTCCTTTAATGTTGAATGTTGTGTATTTTTTGTGTTTTAAATCCAAAAAAAATTAACTTTAAACTTTCCTCCTTCAGGTTTATAAACACGTCAGTCTGCACAGTGAAATTAAAAACCTTTTCAAAATAAAATACATTTCACTTGATAGGATATAGTTTACGATCATGTTCTCTCTTATTTTGAAATGAAGATCAATAAGTAAACAGAACAAACATCACGTCATGAAGTGAATAAATGTGTAAACGTCGCCATCTTGTGGCGTCATAAAGTCATAAAACTGTAGAAACAAAGAATTTAGTTTAAATAAAAACAAACAGATCAACAAGTATTGATCACCAGTGATTCACTTATTGTGATTTTTATTTCTCAAATGTACTGCAACCGTCACAGTTTACAACACAACTTTAAATCGTTTTTAAATACGGAGCAAAATAAATTCATCTCATACAAAATTAAATCTGAGAAATTAACATTATAACAGTGAGATGGACTACGTCTCTAACGTCTCTACAGTCTTTTCAGTCCAAAGATCAAAGGTCAAGTTCAGGCCCAGGAAACAACGAATAACACGAATTACTTTCTTAACCTTCTTACACATGAAACACTAACGAGGATCTGATCAGACGACGTGAGGTCGATAATTTCAGATTTTATTATTTAACCGACGCTGCAGCAAAACATCACAACACGTTTCTGTTTCTCATCAGGAGACAAAGAGACGACGAGCTCGAGTCCAGAACGACCATGAATCCAGACCTGATCAATGAGTCTGTGTGTGAACAGTTAATTTGTAGAGTTAAACCTGAACCGGAGTCTGTTTCAAATTAATAAATCCAGCAATGAATCAATAAATAGATCAATAAATAAGTTACTCATCGATGTAACACTCTGATATACAGCATCAATATCTCAAGGTTTATCTGTGATTACTTCCATTATTTACATCAGCACGATATATAACACACACACACACACGCACACACACGCACACACACACTCCGCCTTGTACAAACACACACTGAATCAAATCCGAAGTATTTCGATCGACTTGTTAATGATTCACAGAGAAACGATGTTCAAACACACAAAGTCTCATTCTGGGTCACATGAAAATAAATGAACCACCTGATGTTTCATCTCACACACACTCACACACACATTGAGTATCCATTTTATGCTGTTTTGTATTTTAAGTCACTGGGACGTGTCCAGATTTAAAGAACTGAGGAGAAGATGAGGATCTGCTGCTGCTGCTGTGTTTAATTCACGGATCATGACGTGATTCTGCAGGTTTTATTTGTTTGTTTTATTGCCCATTAATTAAATATAAAATATAACATCGGTTATTGTTGTGAAGCCTCCAGGCGGTAAATGATTTCAGTCCCAACACGGTAAATATTTAGGTCCATTTATAGTTTAGTTGAAAGTTAATTTACAGATCTTACTCTCCTCGTTCTTTAAAGTTTCAACTGAAGAATCAAACGTCTGCTTGCTGTTTTTTATAACATCACGACGGTAACAGAAACCAGAAGCTGCGTGGAGGCTTCACATCAACATGACCTGATATCTCGCGGTGCGTAAGAAGTGACGAAGATGATGTGTTTACGTTTACGTTTGAACTGTAGATGTTAAACGTTAAGTCAGAACAGGAATGGATTGTTGTTTTTGTTCACTGTCTCATCCACCCACCGCCACCGCCACCGCCACCGCCACCGCCACCATAGAGCATCTGCGGCTGCAGTGAGACTCCTCCCCCTTCGCCCTGTGGTGTGACTCCTCCCACCTGGAAATTCCCTCCAAAGAAACCGGTCGGATTCATTCCTGCTGCTCCAAACAAACGAGGGTCTGCCAAAGGATTCGCTGCAGGTTGTCCAGCCTGCACCGCCCCCGCTCCTCCACAGAGGGGAGTCATGTAAAGTCCTATTTGTGGATTCGCTCCCACAGAACCGGGCGGTGCCGCCGCTTGAGCCGCCTGAAGCGAACTGAAGCCAGAATAAGACGCTCCTGTTGTGAACGACTGAAAAAAGGGAGTTTCACTGGACGGATTAGCAGCTCGGTAAGTGGGAGAAGGTGCAACGTGGGAGGAAGGTGGGGCTGATGTTTCAGGAAGTGACGCCCCTGATCTGACCACAGGGCCCCTGGCGCCTGGGAAACGAGTGGAAGTGAAAAGAGGAGGATGGAGGGACGAGGGGAGGGAAGGAGGGACAGTTCGAAGTTTTCCAGCAAAAGAGAAAATGCACCAAAGCAGAGCAGAGAGGAGGAAGTTACACACCTGCTGGTTAATATTTACTATCTATATCTATCTAGCACACACACACACACACAAACAACATCTATACACTACAGCAAGACCACGGAGGAGGGATGAGGAGGCAAAACATCGTCACAAGAAGCTTTTCCATACGAACCTATTGATTAATATTGATTTGTCAGTCGTCTCTGTGTCGCTCTGAGCAGCAGTGGAATGCATTTTTTATTAAAAATCACTGTGATGTTTATAATCTCAGTGATTTGACAAAAGTCTCAGAGGTTGGTCATGCATCCGTTTGAATCAAGCGCACAACAAAATAATTCCACGTGAAGCCTTTGTCAAAACTGTTGTTTTTCACCCAGAGTGAAGCGTTTTTGTTCTGTCCTTACCGGCGGCGAGCGCGTTGGCGACGGGGCGCTGGGCGGGTTTGGGGTTAGAAGAAAAAAGATCGTCCAAGTCAACCAGCGACGCCCCTGCCGAACCCAAGAACGATGAAGTCTTTCTGTACAACTCCTCTTGTGCCGTTCGCTTTCCTGCAATAAAATAAAGGTCCAGTTCTACTCTAAAAGGTGTTTTCTTTAAAAGGGGACAGGTCAGGGAGGAAGAGAGAAGCAAAGCGGAAAGAGAAGGTTAATCGATTAAAATTGTTAAAAGCGAAGGCTGGAGATGGAGGTGAAATGGAGAAGATGGAACAAAAAAAGATGCAGCCACACTTGAAGTTTTAGAGTCACAAGAAAACAAAAATGTAGTTGTTTTAATCACAGAGCAGTATTTTAGAGCTGAATCCAAAGCAGACAACAAAGGTTTTCTCTCGTATATGATTGATGGATCAAAGAAAAGAGGAAGGTGAAGTGTGTTATACCTGTGGCATCGTTTGTTGCATTAGTTGTTGCTCCCCAGGGGTCCTTGGATTTAGATGCTCCGTCACCAAATGGGTCACTAGATGGAGATGAGTCTGAGGGTGGAGCAGCTGAACCCCACGCATCATCTGTGTTTGCTGGAGCTGAAGCTGGGTGAGTAAACACATCATATGACTTCAAACTGTTTGGAAAGTTTCATCATCACACAAATTTGTCTCATGTTGCTTCGTACCTGGAGCTCCCCATGGATCATTGTCCGGTTTGGATGTGTCTCCAAATGGATCAGAATTATCAACGGGTAAGGAGGCACTTGCCCCGTTACCCCACGGATCTCCACCCTTCATTTCCTTTGGAGGTGATGACGCCCCCCATGGATCTGCCCCGGTGGTGGCTGGAGAAATGGCAGGAGGTCCCCATGTGTCTGCACCACCTGGAGGTGAACTCACTGGAGGATCGCTGAAAGGATCAGCTGCTTCTTCTTTTGGTGCCACAAATGGGTCCTCCTTGGGAGGTGACGTTGGTGCAGCAAACGGGTCGTCTGGTGCAGGTTTGGATGGAGCAGAGAATGGGTCCTCTTTGGGTGGTGTTGTTGGGGCAGCGAAGGGGTCATCCTCTGGAGGTTTGGACACTGTGGAGAAAGGATCGTCTTTGGGCGGTGTTGTTGGTGCAGCGAATGGGTCGTCTTGAGCCGGCGCGGAGAAAGGGTCTTCTTTAGGCGGTGCTGCTGGAGCAGTGAATGGGTCGTCTTTAGGTGATGTTGGTGCTGCAAATGGATCTTCTTTAGGTGGAGTTGATATTGGTGCAGTGAAGGGATCATCTTTTGGGCTACCGAATGGGTCGTCTTTCGGGGCACTGAAAGGATCATCTTTTGGGGCATTGAAGGGATCCTCCTTTGCAGCAGTGAATGGGTCGTCCTTGGGGGGCGTTGAATGGGTCATCTTTGGGGGCGTTGAATGGGTCATCTTTAGGGGCGTTGAATGGGTCATCTTTGGGGGCATTGAACGGGTCATCTTTAGGGGCGTTGAATGGGTCATCTTTTGGAGTACCGAATGGGTCGTCCTTGGGGGCGTTGAATGGGTCATCTTTTGGAGCATTAAATGGATCATTGTTTGAAGAACTAAAGGGATCTGCTTTATCTACTGGAGCTGCAAATGGATCCTCCTTGCCCTTGGGGGCACTGAAGGGGTCTGAACTGTCTTTAGGGGCGTTGAACGGATCGTCCTTTGATGCACTAAACGGATCGGGTCCATCTTTTGGTGCTGCAAACGGATCTTCAGTTTTTGTTGATGTAAATGGATCTTCATCAGCTTTTGGAGCAGTGAATGAATCCTCTTCAGCTGTGGTTGGAGCGCCCCAAGGATCACTACTGGCTGCCGTGTCCTTTGTGTTGGGTTTTGTAGGTGTTCCCCATGGATCAGTGGCTTCTTTAGGCTCTTTGGGAGCTCCCCATGGGTCTGGTTTCACCTCCTCTGCCTCCTCCTCCTTCTCCTCTGCTTTTTCTCCTCCCCAAGCGTTAACTTTAAAATCAGAGCTTTTTCCTGCATCCTCCCATTTCAGTTCATCTTCACTCATCTTAGCCTGAAATATTACAAGAACAAACCAGTAAAGTGAGAACAAATATGTGGTGTATGAACAGAAATAATCACATCACTCAGTCTGGGCATTAAAAAGACTTTATCCTTGTTTAAAGTTTCCACAAACCCTTCAAAATTTTGTCCAGACTTCATATGTAAATAGTTGATTGATCGAACTGGTTCATTTAATTCCACTAACCAGTTGTATCAGGTACTTGAACCTCAGTATTTCCTAATAATAAGTATTGTCGCACCTGTTTGGTGCATTGCACCCAGAGTAACACTGGAAAGGGAAAGAGTTCAGGTCATGACCAAAAAGAGAATCTAGACTTTTTTGCACCAAATTATCATCTTTTACTTGAACATATTCATGTCTAAATTGGAAAGACCGTCTACTCATCATAAACTCACCCTTCTCTCTACTTCTTTCTTCTCAGCTTCCTGCCGGAGTCGTTCTTCTTTGCGAGCGGCGAAGGAAGCAGTTAAATCAGCTACTGAAGGTATGTTGTCTAAGGACGGGAGCCCTGCAGCCCCAGGAACGTAACATGGCTTGTAGTTAGGATCCTTGATGGTATCTGCAGATGACGCTGCACAGAAGAAAGGAATTTATTAAACAGTTGAAACTGTGAGTTCAGATGTGACGTTTTAGGACAGAAATCTCACCAGCCGAACTCTTTGATGTCTTTTCTCTGGTCTTGACAGCGAACTCTCTTTCCTCCTTTAATTTATCATCATCCTCCATTAGAACCAGAACAACCTTTGCCTTTTCTCTCACATTCACACCCTGCGACAGACATGAACATGTCAGACTTTAACCATTTAAACAAACTCACATCAAAGCCTCAAATCTTAATGCAGAAATAAAACCGGTAATTCGTTAAATAACCTCTAACAACTAAAGAAAAAAATTAAATGCTGCAGATAAATTAGGTCTGACTTAAGCTCTTTGAATGCACCTGCTTTAATTCTTTAATTCTGGAACTGATTCAGAGTTTAAAAGGAGTTTGATGACATTGATAGAACATTATCAATAATAAATATCTTTAATGTGTTGCCTTAATGCATGAAACTCTTTTAATGGATCCTAAAAGGCTGTTTTGCTTTGTACATCATTTGGAGACTTGTATAACCTGATCTTTGCCATCCTTTTCTACAAAACGATACTCGGTCAGAGCTTTGACGATGTAGATGTTGTCTTTCATTTTCAGAAGAACACGATCGTCGCCGGTCTTTAACAGATACTCCAGCAGCGTCAGGGACTAGTGTGGGAGAAAATACACATAAGGAAAAATGAATTTATGAGTCAAAAAGAACATAATAAAACCTTTGTACAGCTTTAGACTTATAAGGAAAAGCTTCATTTTAAAATGCTTTTGTTCTGATCTGTTTTGGTGTTTGTTTATTTACATCAGTGGTTTTTCTCCCTCCTCCTCTCGTCTCTCACCTTGTGGATGTGTCTCCAGTTCCTGTCGTCTTTCAGGCGTTTCCACAGCATTGTCATGATCTCGCTGCAGGCCACCGCGTTGTAGGTCAGGTCAGAGATGTCGGCCATCTGAGTGCTGGACGGGCCCCATGGATCATTAGACGTGGCCTCTCTCACCTGTAAAAGAAGCAAAGTGAGGAACTAAATGTTGTAGATGTCAGCTTATGAAAAAGAAAAGTGATGACTGACTGGACCCTGGGGGACTGACTGCAGCGTCGCAACTTTAGGATCTGCTTTCATCTTAAAAACGGTTTGTAATCAGTTCTGCTTGGATATTATTGATCTCATTGTGTCTATCTGATCAGCATTTTTGCAAGAAATCAATCCTCAGCTTCACCTGAATTAAAAAAAGCCTCAGGCTTAGGAGTCTTCGTCAAGCTTTAACTTAAACCAAAATAAAAAAACATGACATGAAAACACATTATGGATCTGGTTTCTCTCACCTTGACCTCGGCCTCAGAGTAGTTCTGGACCAGGTTCTTCAGCTGTCGCCGGAGCATGGAGGACGTCATGGTGTCAGCGGGAGGCGGAGAATCAAACCACCTGAAATCTGATCAAAGAAAACATGTAAACAAATCTGTGCACACATGTTCAACGCACACGTGCACAAACTAAACCCTCGTACCTCTTTGTGAATCCTGGCTGTGCTGGTCGAAGTCTGGTTGTTGAGTTGTTTGCGTGGAGCTGCAGACTCAATGAGCGTTCATCCTGCTGGTGTCTCCTCCGCCTCACTGCATCAGCTGGTCTCAGGATGTCAGAAACCAGATCCTGGTGCTGCTGCAGAGAGGAGACAGGCAACAAAAAAAAAAAATCAACAACAAAAACAGCTGAGGCTAAAAGGAGGGGTGGCACTGGCTCACAATGACAAACAAACAGCTGAGGATGTGTGTGTCTGCAGAGGTGGAGAGTCAGTTTGTCATAATCACTGCGACAAGATCCGATCCTCAGCTGAGGCTAAGCTACATGCTAGCTAGCTACAGAGCTAACTAGCTGCCATATGAGAAAATATGAGTTAAAACCTTCATTTACAGAACAAGAGGCTGATCAGAGGGAGGTAAAGTGGATGTAGGTCGATGTGTTAATGAGCAAAGTCTCAGTCTGGAGCTTCGCTTCGCGTTTTCAGGACCTCGGAGAGCGACCGAAGACGATCGGCTGGAGTCAATATGGCTAACGGCCGAGAGACGCTGCCAGGACGGCGACGACCGGACCGAGCGACGGGATGAACATCAACAACCAGACGGTGCTTTAGGTTCAATATAACCTCCGCTAGCCTCCGCTCTATGCGGGTATATCAAACATTTATCTACAGGTTAAAAATATAAAAGCACTAACCTCCGGAGCGGATCTTCAGGAACCTTCGAGGAGACGACGCCTCAGTTTCCGCTTCCGCACTTCTCTGCACCTGCAGGCGGTGTTGCCAGGTTGGACTGAAACAAGTAACAGAACCAGAGGCAGATCAACGCGATATCAACATTATTAAGTTTATTTATCCACAAAGTCCGAGTCAAAAATCTTATATGAAGAGATGTAACTTTTACAATTAATATAATAATGTCAGTGATTTGGGATTTTTAACTTGTATTTGTAAACAATTTTATTAATAACATATGCCATATCAACTGTAACTTGCATATTTTGCTAATAGTTGTTATATTTTCTGATATCTATCATATTATAGCTACGAAACTGAGGAAAAAGTATGTTTTATACGTATTTTTTGATGGTACATCTGTTTTAAATGTGCTTTATAAATAAAGTTGGAATGTAACGTGAATATCTATTATAATATGAAGTTATATTCAATATGCACAAGTTGATATTTGACAGAAACAGCCAGAATTTACTCATTTATTTATTTATTTGTTCTCACGAGGGAAAAACAAATCTGGCAACACTTCCTGTATTTCCACGCCCCCTCACGATTTATTTTATTTTATAATTTTTTTTCAACTTTATTAAATAATAATTTCAATGACCCAGGACGACATATTTTAATCAGAATTTGTAAAATAAATTAATATAAAATATAAATAAGTAAACATATTTAAATAAAGTCCAGTTTTTCTGTTTAGTTTAGCGGTTTGGACTAACGGTCGGTGGAACGTATATAAAAAAACACACGCGCGACCACGCACGTACACGCACGCACGCACGCGAGAAGAACCGAATAAATGAGTCACAACCGACCACAACTCCCACATCAATAACAGTTGAGCCAAGATGGCGGCCGAGGGCGAGTATGAGTCGATCCTGTGCGTTAAACCCGATGTCAACGTCTACCGCATCCCGCCGCGAGCTTCAAACCGCGCATACAGGTAAAGAAACACCGGTCGGTGAGTTTAACGAGAGTCGGCGGATGTGGTAACGGTGTAACGGGTGTAACGGTGTCGCCCGGTGCCGGTGCGGGCTTTTCCACTTTCCCCGCTCACTGTCAGTAGTTACACGCGCTCAAAGTGCGAATAGAATAACCGGTTTATGTTAAAAATATATATATATATTATCAGATTTATATAAAAATGTGTGTTATAACATATAGAAACCGGTAACGGTAACGGCTCGGTGTGTGTCGGTAGCCGCTTTGTTGGTGTGAAGCCGCGGAGCTGTCAGATGTGACGGGAAGGGGGGTCTGTCATCGTGCTCCGGTCGATACGGGCGGAGAGCCAGAACTGTCCCGCTGAGGAGGCTGACAGCTCGGATCCGCTCTGCTCCCACACCCCGGTGAAAACCACGACGCTCCGCAGTTTGATCCATGACTCAGATTACTTAGATTATTCATCTGAGATTAAAAGTTTATTCCTCCTTGTGGATCAGTGACACATCTGAGACCGTCTGTCGACACCGTCTGCACCAGACTGGAGGTTTTATAGATAGAAACTAGAATAAAACACAGAATGAATAGAGTTTATTCAGCCATTTTAATAATCAATTTGATCAAAGAAGTGATTGATTTCAGTTCAGGAATCATTATTTTAGGGGCCTTTTAACCTGAAAACATAAATAATCTGTAAATTAACTGTTAAATTAAAGCGAGTAAACATTTAATTAATGACTAATTAATAATTTTACCAGCAAAATATGACAATAACCTGAATATCTGTAGGTTTTTGATGTTATTTGGACAAAATAAGACATTTTATAACATTTAATTGATTATAAATGTGGATTATTATAGATACAGATCATTAAAATCACTGTTAATTGCAGCTATAAATAAAAAACAAGTGAAAATAAATGAATTTGATACTTTATCTTGTGTCATTTGAGGATAAAGTCACTAATGTGACCATTAGGAGCTTGTAAAAAGTGTTTACTGCTGTTTTTTTTATTGATGTTAGAGACTAATTGATGAATGAAAAATAATAAAAACAGTCGTGAGTTGCTGCTTTAAACAATGTGTGTGCAGGGCTGCTGACTGGAAGCTGGACGCTCCAGACTGGTCCGGTCGAATGAGGATCACAGCCAAGGGCAAAGTGGCCTACATCAAACTGGAGGACAAAGTGTCAGGTGTGGCCTTAATGTTCGTTACACTTCAACATGAAGAAAGTGATGTTTCTCTGAGTCAGAGTCACGACGTTTCCACTGAGAATTAAAGGATAAAGACGAGATTATTCAACAAACACTGAACAGAAGCTGTTTGATTGTTTTTAAACATTAAATAAATGACCTCTGAGCTCCTGGTTTAACAAGAAACACATATTATGTTGCTCCATTGACAAAACATTGATTTCACCCACAGAGAACAGGAAGTTTCTGGATATAGGAGCCTGGATTTTGTTTGTTTGTGTTTCTAGTGACTTTCTAGTGGTTAAAGAAGAATTCAGACCTGAAAACACAAACAAACCAACATATTTAATCAACAACAGATTTGTTACAAACATGTTCTTTGACGTTAAATTACTGTTTTTTTGAAGATTTACCTTCATAACGGCTGTTTACGGTCAAACAAAAAGGATGTTAATGTTTAATAAAAAGTTTCGTCTCTGCTGCTGCTGCAGGCGAGCTGTTTGCTCAGGCGCCGGTTAAAGAATATCCCGGCGTCGCGGTGGAAACCGTCAGCGACTCCAGTCGATACTTCGTCCTGCGGATACAAGACGACAACGGTGAGAATCAGACACAGAATCAGGACGATAACGATGAACAAACATGTGGATTTAATGTTTCACGTTCACGTGTCGCCTCTGAAGGACGCAGCGCTTTTATCGGAGTCGGATTCGGAGACAGAGGAGACGCCTTCGACTTTAACGTGGCCTTGCAGGATCATTTCAAGTACGTAACCGTGACAACTCTCTTCTCTGTAACAGAAGTGGCAGGTGATTTTTTTCTCTGCAACTTTTTCTGAGTTTTTATGATGAAATGTCCAAATTTTTTTACCTTTTTATGTAAATATTTGTTCATTAAAAACAAACAACAGCAGCAGCTTCGACTGCAGGAGGAGAAGCTGAAAACTGCTGAGACGCTCTGTTTATTTCTGTATCGCTGATGGGGTGTGTGTGTGTGTGTGTGTGTGTGTGTCTGTCTCTCTGCAGGTGGGTGAAACAGGAGAATGAACTCAGTAAAAGTGCTCAGTTTGGAGATTCAGGACCCAAACTGGACCTGGGTTTTAAAGAGGGACAGACCATCACACTCAACATCGGGGTGAAAATCAGTTTGTTAAACATCTGACACATGACACACACACACACACACACACACACACACACACACACACACACACACGTAGCTTCAGCAGCTTCTTTAAAAATAACTTTATGCTTTGACTATAAAACTATAAATGGAGCTGAACGTCGGCAGATCAACAGTCAGAGGTGGATTTTTATTTCTCAAACCATTTTTTTTCCATTCAGAAGCATGCACGCTGCAAAAATATATAAAAAAGTACGATATTAAAATAATTAAAACAATATAAATAATGTGTAGGTAAATATGAGGAAAAAATACTGAATTTACAAGATTAAAGTTGCAAATTTACAAGAAAAAAACTCAAATATCTGAAATTAAGAGTCAAGAGAGATGTTGCAGAACTTCATAATCATCATAAGTTTAACAAATATTTCTGAGTTTAAAGACATAAAATAAAACCTCCTTCCTGGAGCCGTGACACACATTTATGTATAAATGTTGATTAAACTTGATTAATATTAATCACGACATTAAATAAATAGTTAAAAGTCAAATATTTCTCATAAATGTCACTTTAACCATAAAAAATGTCTCCTGTCTTCGTCTCCAGCAAGGTAAAAAGAGGGATAAGCCCCGCCCACAAAGCTCAGGTGGGTTCGGGCTCCTCCCACCTCCACCTGGAGGAAAGATAGCCCCGCCCCCTTTGTCAGGATCGTCCAATCATAACATAGTTCCTCAGACGGGAGGACCAGCGACAGGTGAGAAAAACACGAATAAATAAAACAAATGAAACTTCTTTTCAGTTTGTAACAGACGAGTTGTTTCTGTTTCATCTTCACGTTTCATGTTTAATTGTTTTAGATCGTTTCCTTCTGCAGCTTTAACCCGTTAATTAATTAACGTGACCTGTTTCATTATCGCTCAGATAATTAGCTGTTAAACGACTCACGAACCAGTAGGATGAGATGAGATGAGATGAGATGTGTGTCAGACTGTGAACTACTTTCAGCTCCAGCTCTGTGATATTCTCCCTGTGTGTGTGTGTGTGTGTGTGTGTGTGTGTGTGTGTGTGTGTCAGGCTGCCTGTTGGAGCTGGACAGCAGTAACTCCAACACTGTGGTTCACTCAAACCCGAGCTCAGATCTGTGGGGAGACTTTTCTGTTCCTGCGAGGTACAAATCGACATCTTACACCAAAGACACAGGTTTAAAATGAGACAGAGGAAGTCTACGTCACATCCATGAACGAGAGTCAATGAAGAGATAAAAATGATGATCTGGTCCAGTTTGAAACGTGTCCTGGTTTTAACATGTGATGTTAGTGAATGTTAAAGATAATGTTTGACATGGAGAGAGTCTGTTTAGTGACAGGCAGCAAACGTACACTAAACTGTAGGTTTAGTGTGAGACCAGGTAGCGACTACAACGCTGGTCTCTGACGCTAACGTTAGCTTAACAGCAGCTACGCTAACCTAGAAAATATCTGACCTGGTCAGTTTTATCACCTGCTCCTCGTTCTCTCTTCAGTCGGGAAGAGAAACTGTGACGTGACGTCTCCTACCAGACTGGTTGGTTTGTAGTCGAACCAGTTACGTGTTTTCAGAAGCAGATAAATCAACAATTACACCACAAACATGGTCTGGACTCACTGATAGTTTCATTTAAATTAACACACAGGACGTGTGTGATTCAGGGCAGAAGTCAAAGTGGATCAGAAGATAATGTTCATCTCTTCATTCACTGTCATTTGTTTTTCAAAGGTCCAGTGGGTCAACTGGAAGGGATGTGACTTAGGCTTCATATTGTGTTTTTTTTTAGTATGTTTGTCCTTTAATTACTAATAAAACATCATGAGTTTATGTTAAAATCATTTGTTAATCACAGTTTTCGTCTCCAGCTCCGTCCCGCCTCCGGCTCGACCACAGAACTCGACAAACTGGATCCAGTTTTGATTCCTCCTCACACTGCTCATGATTTCTCCATCTCAACTACATCTGTGTCTGTAGCTTCCTGTGCATCACACTGAGAGGAACACACACACACACACACACACCCCTCTACCCTCCACACACACACACACACACACACACACAGAAACACACACAGAAACACACACAGCAACAAAGGAAGCATTAAAGAGTCAGAGCCATCACGTGATACGAACCATTTCCACTGATCTTTAAGGGCTAACGTGTGTGAGTGTGTGTGTTTGTGGAGTCCTCTGACAGCAGCCTCAGAGTGTGTGTGTGTGTGTGTGTGTGTGTGTGTGTGTGTGTGTGTGTGTTACAGCAGCAGCGCCCCCTGCTGCTGCTGCAGTGACGTGTTCACTCTTGATGTTGACGTTTTTAGTATAAATCCCGACATAAGATCAATTTAAAACACTAAATGTTTTGTTTGTTTTTTATTTTCAGATTGAAAAAAAAGTCTGATCAAATTGAAACCTTCAGATAAAATATCAGTATTTTATTAAAATCACTGAGAGTAAAAACATTCCTGTGTCATAATAAAATACAGAAAGTATCGCTGTTTACAATATAAAGTCATGTTTGTTTATTTGTTTGTTTACTACTTGGTTCTTATTATCAGCAGGTTTATTGACTGAAATTAGAAGCTAAATGTGATTTTGTTTACATGTTTTTTTATTTCAACACTGGATTATGAAAGAAGAAATAGAATTAAATATAAATGTAACAAATCAGATCAGAAGTGATGAAATCATCAGTGGCCTTCACAGTTTCACTTTATGAAATTAACTTAAAATAATAAACGTTTAAACCGTTTAATGTTTGTTTTCTTACAGAAGTTTGAGGGAAGATTCGGACAATCTGAGTAAACATTTGACTCGCATATTAAAATGTTTATTCTTTAAATAAATATATGAATTGTCCTGAAAATAAAAGGTGATTATTGTTGATCTAGTGAATGTTGTAACGGCAGCGAATGATAAAGATCAATGACGCTGATTGTTTTATGACGACTGACGTCTAAAAACTTTTTGTTTTTGTTTTTTTACTGTGAATTTATTTCAGTTTGATTTTGTTTTTGTTTTTTTTATTTTTTGCTGTGATCAAATCACATGAACTGTATTGAAGTGGCATTAAGACACCGAGCTGATTGATCTATAATGTGTTGATGTGTGATGTGTTTACATTTTGCTCATGTTGCTGGCTAATATATATATATATATATATATATATATATATATATATATATATATATATATATATATATATATATATAGTAATGTCTCCCATTTCTCACTCATCCCTCTGGATGTAAAATCACTGAATTAACACTTGATTTATGACCAATTTAATGAGAAAGAGGCAATAAATCCTAATAAAAAGGACGAGTGATGAGTTTTTATTGTCTACGTCAGACCGTGTCATCAATAACTGAAGAATCAATCGGTTTAATCTGAATTCAGAGAAATTATTTCTCTTCTATCAACCTTTAAAGAGTCTGTACGTCTGTTTTAGCATGTTAGCAACGTTAGCAGAGACATTAGCGTTAGTATGTTCACTCACTGTGTGTGTGAATGTCAACAGGGTCATTTTGTCTCGAACCCGAAATGAGGATCAACGTCTTCTTCTCCTTTTTAACGGTGAATCATCACAGGACAGAACGTTAATCATGGATCTGGACCGTGATCGTCTCCACCAACATATCTACCAGCTTGTTTTCAATTCTAATCAATAATCAAAGTCTTACTAGTGCTGATGTTTGCTTGTCAGTGTGAACACAACTTACACACTCAGAACAGTGTAAAAGTCCAAACTAATCCACAAACGTCCACGTGGCTGCAGGTTTATACTCCAACCAAGCAACAGCAACAACAACAACAACAACAACAGCAACAACAACAACACACCAGACTTGACTCTTCTAATTAACTGATCTCAGTCTGCAGACAGTTGATTGGTCATAGATAGATAGAAAGATGATAGATAGAAACTTTATTGATCGGGAAAAATCAAGTTCCATCATTTTATCAGAGGATTTTCAGCCAAAAACTTAAACTATGTCATGTTTAGTTTATAGCTGATGATGGTTTCAGATGCAGATAATTTTGTTCATGTCAAATCATAAAAACATTTATTTTAAGACATTTTACGTAGAGAAACATTTTCCACAGTGAAACTCAGAGTGGACGAACGTCTGTCTCGACCGGTTGGAGTGAAAAGAAAAGAGAAAGAGGAGGAAGAGGAAGAGGAGGAGGTGCTGCTTCTCCAACTGACCTCAGACCAGTAGATGGCGCTCTCTACCACCGACTGGTAGCAGATCTCAGACACGTTTTAAAGGATCTGATTCCACTAAAAATAGAATAAAACAGACAGTGGAGGTGTCATATGACAAGACAAGTCACAGCAGATCCTGAACTTATTCTTTTTAGATCATGTGGCTGTTTTTATAAATAAAGCAGTGAAATACTTCATCTTCCAGACGGGTGCAGGACAGATGATCCCTCTCTGCTCTGGAGGAGCTGGTTAGTGGAAGTGAGGTCAGGACGTGGCGACACTGAGCTTTAACTCTGCTGACAGACTGAAAAAGAGAGCGCCAGCGTCTTCTGAGCTTCATCCAGAACACGATTCGTTTTCCTCTGATTCTCTCGTCACCTCCGAGGCCGTTTTAGACGTTTGGTAACTGAAGTCGTGACGGCGCCGACCCTGAATCTGCAGCCTTGTAGCCTCGTTCTGCATCTGTTACAGGGACTTTAAGTCCACATACTGAAGCTAATGAGCGTGAATAAACTCTCACACTTCTGTTGATCTGAGTGACCTCACGACCCTGAGCTGCTCGTTCATCCAAAACACTGTCACATGTGACGTTTTGATGGATTTATTTGGACGTGTGCCGCAGCCAAACTAAAATAAATTACAGAGAAAACCCAGACCCATGATACATTAGATATCACGCTCGCCGGAGATGTAGTTTCTGATCACTTTCCCATCTGTCATCGTCGATGTAACAAGGGGTCGAATTTAAAGCTTCAACCTGTAGCTGGAGTTTGTTTTTCCATCTTTAAACTTCCTTGACCTGCTGCACTGGAGTTGAGTAAATGCTCAACTTTAGCATGCTAACACGCTAACGCGCTCAGTCTTGAGTGTTAGCGCCTCAAAAACATCAATCTGGCCTCGTTTCCTCATCGTGGTTTTGATCTCAGAGTCAGTCTGTCTGGTTCGGTTCAGACAGACAGAAAGTCTAGATGGTCCGACACACTCCTGGAGGACTTAGGTCACACGGTCTAATCTTAGCTTAGCATCACTTTCAAAGCTACGTTCATCAGCACTTCATAAACCAAACAGACAAGTAAATTTTTTATTTGGCAGCGATGAGAGGAATTCAAACACCGGTGCCCAGAGATGGTGTTGCAGTCAGAAGACGACGTGTTCCCATCGCAGCAGATGTTGTTTCTGATCCAAACCAGGTTCCAGTTTGTGGAAAACGCCAACGCCAGAAGAACTGAGAGCTCCTCCAAACAGTCAGGTGTTAAACTGTGTTAATGTGTCAGTTGGTTGAATTTGGTCCAGACTTGAAATATCTTCACAAATGTCGCATGGATCAATGTTTAATTTGGTGCAAAGACCAAAATAAAGTGGTTTTCATAAGAAAAAACAGCAGAATCAGTGAATCCTGATTGAAATTGGATGTTTATGATCTGAGATCTGGGATCAGTCGAGTCAGTATGGATGAAACAGTCCACGAAGACGCAACATTAATCCACCATCAGCAGCTTCAGGTTGTAAATATCAAACATGTTTGGCAACGACAACAGGAAATCTGATCAAGTCAGTAACATTAAGACATTAAGATTATTATTATCTGGACCGTCTCACACATCTGCTCAATTCATAAATGATGACGAAGCAAATCAGACACAAACTCAACTTCTCGATGAACCGTGAAAGATGAAGCATTTTTAGAGGATTTTATAATCTATAAAGTCTTCAACGTTAACTAGAAAAGTCAAGCAACATTTTAAAGTGATGATCTGGAATAATTTCATCACACCCTTCATGTTGTTCCACATCAGCAGATTCATTATTTTCCTGAACAACAGGTCGATGTGTCTGTGAAGAGCGAGAAAAATGATGAATCTGCTGATGTGGAACAACCTTCATCACCAGTTGTTATAAAACCAGACGTTGGGTAAGTCTTGTAAAACAGTGTTTTTAATAAACTCTGGGTTCACTTACTAAGTTATCAGTACTTCAGTTTATGTGTAGGGACCCTATTCATGCTACTGCTGAAGTGAAGTGATATTTTGAGCTTTATTAGTGGTTAAAAAACGACAATTTAGATACGTTTGGCTGACTGCCCCATTTACTTTCATTGTTAACTATTTGGTTGTGAAAACAAAAGACGTCAAACTGGATATTACTTCAAGTTCTCAGAGGGTCAACGGACGTCTATCAAACGCCTCCTTGTCCTACTGGACAGAGCTACAACCAGTCAGACCACTGTTTCTGATGACGTTTGCGTAGCGACGAAATGAAAAACCAAATGCTAAACGTACCTTTTGCTCCATTTTCAAAGTATTGAACGTTTGCCGCTTCTCCATGGCTCCATGTTGGCTGTAAACAAATGTTTTTGATCCTTAACACGTCATCGTGTTAAACCCAAGTTTTCAAGATCAGGAAGAGCAGAGAATCGGCAGGTTGGCCGGACTGACTTGAACATGAAATTCAGTGTAGCATCACAGGCTAGAAAACATCCACCCACATTTCTACAGGATATGAAAACAAAGTGACGTTTCATTGCTACAACAGTGTTTTAGTTGTGTTTAATTCTCTATTTAGGACTAAACCACTGCAGAAGAACATGATGAAACAAGACGGTTAAATTACTAATTAATTAATCTGAAACAGTCTTCCTTTACTTGATAATATCTTTAATAAAAATGTTTGATTCATCAAACAGATCTGAGTGTTTTTGAACGTCCACTATCGGCCACGTTGAACATGATGCTCTGTACGTTTGGAAGTATTTTGACCGGAAGTTTCACTGATATATAGTTAATTACTTTCATTTCCTTCCACTGTATAAAAATGAAGTTAAAATAACGTGGACAGGAGCTCAGTAGTGAGCAGGAAGTGGAGACGTCTCAGCTGGTTTTATAACATCGAACCGTCAAACTATTTAAAACCATCAACCTGCTAAAAAAATTAAATAAAACAAAACAAAACTGTAAACATGACGCTGGAATTCACCACCGCAACATCCAGCCACCAGGGGGCGATGCAGATGTTTTAGTAGCATCCGTGTGTTTTAAACTTTGTATAAAATCTATGTCATCTTCTATATGTGATGATAATTAATGTACGTCGCCAACTTATAAGTGTATGTTGAATGTAAACTATTTATTAGTGTGTTAAAATGTGATGTATTTATGACGCGACCTCTTGTCAACTTGTAGCCTTTTACTTTCACACACACACACACACACACTCTGTTACCCAACCCTGGCACACTTAGCTTCACATAGCGATAATGCAACATAGCAGGTGAAATGTTAGAACAGGAGTTTGGAGTCGAATAGTTCACAGGCCGTCTCCCTCCCTCCCCCGTCTCTTCCTCCCTCCTTTTCTCTCTGAATCTCTGTCCAAGTGTGATACGATAATCAAACTGTCTCACTTTAACAAGCTCGCTAATTCATGAGTTTTGGCTGCAGGTGGTTCATGAGATCACTTGAGAGTTGTTCCTACTCACAGATGATCTCTTCATTAAAACTCTTCAAACTGAGTGCAGATGTAGCAGACGACGCTGGGTGTTAGGGTGATTTAACAGGAGCATTTAAAGGTCAAAGGTCAAAGGTCAAAGGTTAGAGTCACTCGTCAGTTTAACTTTAAGGTTGTTTTTTTTTTCTTTCAGAGCAACGTGAAGCGACACTTCGACGTCACCGCGTCTCAGTCGCTGCAGCTTTATGACCACATACGTCTGAGTTTGACCGTCTGAATTTAAGACGTGACAGCGGCTAAAAATAGATTCACAAGGTTTCATAGAGTAAAACCTGATCCGTGTGTGTGTGATATATGTAGAGTTGTCAGTGAGGCGTCACCATGACAACCGGTCGGAGTAAACAAGGCTTCGTCTTTCTGAGCTTTGATCACTTTTTCCTTTTATAGTCGATTTACAGCTGTGAAGTTAAATCACAAGACAGAATAAATAAACTTTAAAGATGCGACGTCACGTTTTTACTTTTTAACTTTTATTAATATTAATAAAATTCAGAACCGTTCTTCTTCTTAGTTGTTATGTCTGATGGAGCCTCCACTTTCTCCTGCGTTATTAAACCATTTTAGTGTTTTTATGCAAATGAACTCCTCGTCACATCCTGTCGGTTCATGACTGATCAAATCTGATCTAAAATCAAGACGCTGTGATCATCGATCATTGATCATTGATCATTGTTTTAAAGATCAAGTTTAACTTGATGTGAGCGTCTTAGTTTTATTCTTTGTGTCATTGTTACTTAAACGTTAGTGATTCACACATTTTAAGGTTGTAAACTGTTGTTTAGTTTCACTAGAAACAGCTGCTACTTTGTCTCATTTAATTAAAACAACAGATGGAAAATTAGCTTTGTTTTTTCAGTTGTTTCTTCAAGTTAATGAAATATTAAAGTATCTCTGCTCCTCTTCATCTTTTTGTTACATTTGTTTCTTTGATTTGAGCATCTGTTGCCTCTTTTCTTCTCTTTTATTATCTGTTCCTGTTCATTTCCATTCAAAAATCCCGTCTGTTACCGTATTGACCCTGAATATAAGACGAGTCCTCGATTTCAAGACAAGACATGACCTGTAGTAGCAAGCGTGCATCATCCAGGAGTGGGTTTTGTTTGGGTTTTTGTCTTTATTGACAGAGACAGTGTAGAGAGACAGGAATGGAGCAGATCAGCAGGGAAACTTGTCTGAGTCGGGATCATCGGTCTGATTTTGAAACTATGACGTTGCCACAGTCTGGTCAACGTCTAGAAACACTGTCTCCTCTGATGTTTCTTAACTTCTCAACGTTTGAGTCTCTGTTTTCTGGTGAGTCTCTGTTTTCTAGTGAGTCTCTGTGTCGGTCACATTTCTCCAGGTCTCTGGTGAGAGAAGAAGAAGAAGAAGCTCTGATTTGTTTGACGCCACCTGTTGGTTCAGACCCCCGGGTCTCAGACACAAACCGTCTGTTTCAGACTTTTTTCTTCAGACAGAAAAGATACCGTCTTATATTCGGGTCAATACGGTAAAATCTTTAACTTTCCTCCGACTGATTCACTTCAGTTGTTGAAGTTGTTTCTCTTCCTGAGTTGAGTTTAACTGAGTCGTAACTTTGACGCCCCCCTAGAGGATTTTACCTCGTAAATATCAAACGTGTTTGGCAGCGTCGACTTGAAATCTGATAAAGTCAGAAACATTAATATTATTATCGTAACCTCTACAGTGACCTCTCACACTTCAGGACCGTTCAGGTCAAATAATCTGCTCAGTTCGTCGACGTTGACCCAGGTGACTTGAGGACAGAGTGAACTGTTATTAATCTTTCTGGAGGATTTGGATCCGTCGTCGTCGTACGACTCCACCATCAGCTCGTCCACGTCACCACAAACTCAACGTTGACCGGAAAAGTTTAGCAACATTTTAACTCGAGGAAAATTTACTTTACGTTTCCATTTACACACAAAACAAACCCACCACAGCGGTCTTTGTTCTTAAAAAACCTAAAACGTCTGATTGAAAATGGAAAACATCCAGTCGGGCTGAGTTCTCACCGAGCGTCTCGTCTCTGGGGTTTTCCTGCCTCCTGTTTCTGGCCTCAGTGGGCAGTAATGAGACAATCACCTCGTGGTTCACCACAATGAGATGGAGAAAAAACAAAAAGAGACCTCACCACAACAACACAGTGAGTTTGCTGCTGTTTACGAACTCAGTTGTGTTGGTTTTTAACGACACAGGACGTTAAGGACGCGGCGGGTTAATGTTTATCTGGTTAACGACGTTAACGAGCTGCTGTTTTCAGTAGAAACATCTGGAGCCGTCGCCCACACGGCTGATGATAAAGTCCTCAACTACACAAGGAAATGTTGTTTTTAGTAAAGTAGGTTCCCGTTTCACTGCGTCGCCATAACAGATCTGATGAAAACGGTTTGTGTTTCACTTTTTCCTTCTATGAATCTGCGTCTGATCTCTATTTTTAAATGCATCTTGTGCGACGAGCAGCGTTTACACCCTTACATAGGCCGAGCAGCTTCCTTTGTTTGTGTTTTCACCTCGGCTTGTTATTTACGCCTCCCACAAGTTTTTATTAGAGCGGGCAGCGGTTCAGGACTCTGATCTCCCTCTGACCTCAACCTCTTCTCTTCTGTAAACGCGACTCACTTCCCCCTTTTTTTCCACAGAAAAACGTGACAGATCTGATGTTTTCCAGCAAAAATAAACAACAACAACAACGTTTGTGAATCAACAAAATCAGTTTTTTAAATGTCAGATAAACAACGAGAAGAGTCATCGGAAACGTCTGTTTACACAAACTAAACGATTTCCTTCAAACATCAGTGTTTTCACGTCCGTGTCCTGTTAATTATCGACGTGTTTCACTGAGTCTGAGATGAAATCCTCCTCCGCCGCCGCTCCTCGTCCAGCTGATGTTGTATTTACAGGAGTTAAAATGTTCAGTGTGACTTGGCCTCGGCCGCCGGGCTCATACGACACAAACACGGCGCTGAAAGATCGTAGCATCAAATTTACGACCGAGGATCTATTTTTACAAACGTCAGGGGAAGTTCTCCAGATGGTGTGTGTGTGTGTGTGTGTGTGTGTGTGTGTGTGTGTGTGTGTGTGTGTGTGTGTGTGTGTGTGTGTGTGTGTGTGTGTGTAATCTTACACGTCCAGTCGAGATGTAAATGTGCCAAGTTGTGTTTTTAAAGGTCAGTAGATAAATCGATTAATTTGAGTTATTTTCAACAAACTTTTACAAAAAAAACAAGAATTTTATTGAGTTTTTTTTTTCAAACAAACCAACAAGTATTTTACATTTTACATTTTGTTCAGTTTATATTAAATCTAACGCATCAAATCATCGACGACATGTGAAATAAAAACAAAATAACACAAAACTTTCTTGTGTGATAATGTACAAAGTGCCACATTTACAGTGCAAAAAAAAATCACGTCAGCTAAATGTTGCTAACCGCTAACTGTTAGCATGTGGTTCGCTAACATGCAACAAGTGCTTCAAAAAGTGCTTTTTTAATTGAAAATTGATGTTTTTATTTTCAGAAACGTCGACATTGTCTCAGCTTCAAGACTTTTACTCTTTCTGTGACGGTGTTTATGGCTTCAGTCTATAAACAGGCCGTAGCATATAGCATGTAGCATGTAGCATGTAGCATGTAGCATGTAGCATGTAGCATGTAGCATGACGTACTGTACTTTAAAAAGTCAGGAGCCAAATATAGACGCAGGATGCTAAAGAGATACGACACTGTGACAGACCAGCTCTGATCTGCAGACGTGAAGCTGCTGCTGCTTTTTTTTCAGGCTGATGCATCAGATATACTTTATATTTTAATGTAAATATCTTAAATAATTAAAGAAATGTTGTTAAATTAATTAATTAGCATCCAGAAACAATCAAGGCCTTGATTGAAACAGTAACACAGACCTCCCACAGTCGAGACGGTTTCTCTGAATTGGAACCAGATTTCCTATAAAACTGTTGTTTTCATTTAACGAAGGGGATTTTTCCAAAGTTGTTCTCGTCATGATTGAAGGGTTAAACGTGTGGGAAGTGATTTTTTTTATTTCCTAACCAATGTCAATGAGGGCAAAGCTTTATTTTTCCAATTACAGATCTGATCTGTTGTCTGTTTCCTTGGAGAGTAAGATGGTTGTTTTATCGTTCTCCTCTTCCCTCCATCTCTTTCATGTTTCTAATCGCTCCCTTCCCTCTGCTCTTCTTCCTCTCCTCCTCCAGCCTCATCCTCTCCGTCTCCTTCATCCAGGCTCCTCCCAGGAAACTCAGTGCGTCTTCGGGCCGGCCGCGAAGCCTCGGCCTCGGGTCGAGCAGCGTCTGGAAGAAGGAGCGGGCGAGCGGCGTGAAGCAGGCGAACTGCGGCGCGACGGGAGGACGATCTTTCTTTACATCAAAAACAGTCTCGTCCTGCGTCGTCTCCGTCTGCGGCTCCTCCCACACGTCCAGCTCGTCCTCGGGACCGCTCGACACGTCGAACCACTCACGATATCTCAGATACGAGCGACAGTCGCTGGCGGTTTCGGCCCACGGGTGACTGCCGGTCAACATGGCGTAGGTGAGGACGCCCAGCGCCCAGCTGTCTGTACTCGGCTCCACACAAACCCAAACCCTCGTCTTCTTCTTCTTCTTCTCATCTTCGTCCTCTTTAGCGTCATCGTTCTCGTCTTTCTCACTTTTCCAACTGTCGTCGGTCTCTCGAGCGACCTCGGCCTCCGGCGTACAGTAGGGGGAGCTGTACCAGACCTCCGGGACCCTGGTGCCCTGGGCCTTCACCTGCAGGAACAAACCACCTTTAACATTTAAAACCTTCACACTTTACTGAGCCACTGAGTTCAAGATGAACTATGCTCCAAAGACTCCAAAGACTCCAAAGTCGTTCTTTGTTTTTTCAACAAGACGTCGCAGAAACACAATAAAAACTAAATATAAACACACAAGAGAAGAGTAATGTGACACTGGATTTCTCGTCTACACAATGAAAATCACATATGTAGCTTAAATCCAAACAGAAAACAATCAAACTGCTTCAAAAACAATCAAACATTCATCACTATAAACAGTTATTAAATAAGAAGCTGTCGCTTTTCTGTCCTGTGCTAAAACACAAAATGTTGCACATGATCCTACTTACATCAGACCAGGTAACACTGCTAATAAGCTAGTTAGCTTGTTGGCTAACGACTGCTACAAGATGTAGCTTAAAGGCGTTTTTCATGGTCTTTCGAGGTTATTTTCTCCCGTTTGGTCTCATGTTACCCAATCAGAGCCAGCGTGTGTATAAGCCCATTTAAAAAGCCGTGGTCATGTGACAGGACGTCCAGCTCCTCTGTTTCTGTTCGATGAAACACTTTGAGACACATCATTTATCTTGAACTCAGCTTTACTCTGAGACTGTAGGAAGAGCTTCGTAGAGAAGGAAAAGCGTGCAGCTTTAACCCTTTACTGACCATCCCGAAATCTCCCAGTTTGACCCAGCGGCAGGCGGCGTCACACAGGAAGACGTTCTCTGGTTTGACGTCTCTGTGGACGAAGCCGAGGGAGTGGAGGTGAGACAAAGCGCCGCAGAGCTGCGACACCACCCGCTGACAACAGTCCTCCTCCATCCCGACCTGCAGAGGAAGGTGGAGGAGAAAGTGAGCGACGACATCAGTCGTTACAGTTCATAACTCTGATGAAACAACCACCTACCTCAGGCAGGATGACGTCGTAGAGGTCACCGAAGAGACTCGCCTGCTGAGCAAACACATAATGTGACGAGGTGGAGTAGGCGATGCCCAGAGCTCTGGTGAGAGACGGGTGGGTGCAGAAGGACAGCGACAGGTTGTACTCCCTCAGGAAGGAGAGCAGAGAGGTGGAGGCCCGAGGGAAGAACTTCAGAGCCATCGGCGTTCCTGCAGGAGACGAGGAAACGACACTGATGTAGGTCACATTCTTACTTTAAACAAGACACGTCGGCCTCCGTCAGCTCCTTCCTCACCTCGCATCCTGTGCACCGCCAACATGACCTTTCCATACGAACCTTCGCCCAGAAGCTTCAGCACCTTGAAATGCTCCGACGTGTCCATCGGCGTCAGAGACTGAGCCGTCAGGTGACACATCTCGTCCAGCAGCTTCGTAGCAGCCTGGAAACACATGATGACACGTTACATAACAACTAACACGTTTATCTCTCAGACACTCGTTGACCAATCGTTTCCTGTGAAACGTTGATCCATGTTTCTTTGTTTCTTTAGGAAGATGCAGGAAACATGTGATTAGAAAGTCTCACATTTACCTGAGGCCTAATTTGACTGGTTATGCTGCAACTTTTCCACAAAAAATGCCATAAAAGTTGTGTGTTTTTTGGGCTTTTTGTTGCGATAAAGTTGCAGGATTGCTTTAAAGATGCTTCAAACATTTCCTTCACTCATAGAAAAACAAGTTTTTGAGTTAAATTTATGTTTTTGTTTTTGATCAGAACAAATAAAACGTCTGTTTCAGCTCAAACGTTGTCAGACTTCGTCTCTGTCCAACATTTACACCCAGAAACATGAACTTTTGTGTCTTTTCACAGTGAAATCCTTCACAGCTCTTTTGGTATGTACCACGTGATGCTTGTTGTCACGGCGACGCTGATCCGTGGTTATAAACATGTCTGTTAATAGCCCTGTCAAATCCTCACACACACACACACGCTGATCTTTGTTTTGTCTGGTGCAACGTTGATGTTTCCACCACAGCTGGGATTCGGTGTCACTATACGTCGAGTCATTACGGCTCATTAGAGGCGTAAAAATGGCCGACACAGATTCTCTGAATAGTTGACGACGTTGGCGTCGTTTACGTGAAGACGGCTGCGATGTTAGGACCTGAAACTTGGAGATGTTTCAGTTAAAGATGCAGTGTTTGTAAAGTGTCGTATTATCTGTCGTCTAATCTTTCTCTACGATGTGTGAATGTATTTTTAGTGACGTTAATGGAAACTGAGACAAATGTTTTAACACTCAAGGATGAATTCTTCCTCTCCTTTTAATTATTCATGGATGGATGATTCTGCAGCAGCAGCAGCAGCAGCTGGTTGGGACTTTGAGCCCAGATGAGTGAAGAGGTGCTGGTTGAGTTGAGTCGAGGAGTTAAAGGGTTAACGGAGAATTCAGTGAGCAGCATAACTGACGAGCTCCGAGTTGGTCGAGAGTGAGAGGAGGTGACGCCAGAAAACAACAACTGCTGCAGCTCAGACACCCAGGTTGCATAAGACAACACACACACACACACACACACACACACACACACACACACACACACTGACTGTGTGTGTGTGTGTGTGTCCTCTACATGGACATGGATCTGAGCGAACAACTAACAGAGTGATGAATGACAAGATGTTCAACGTTGGATCGTTTCCATCAGAGAAACAAAAAAAATAAAATATCTAAAATATATTTTATAATTTAAAACATCTAAATTTATTTACTTTAAAACAAGTTGCAAGTTTTAAGTTGCAACCTTCAGTTTTTAGTTTCTACGTAACAAAGCAGATTCAGTAATTATTTAATTCTAATTATTTTTTGCAGTTAAAACTGTAAATTTGTGTTTTGTTGGTGCAGGTTTTAACAAACTGCAGGTTGATGCATCTGAAGAAAATATAGTTTTTTTTCAATAATTATTTAAAGACGGCAGTAACTTTAGATTATGATAAAATGCATCAAAAATGATGTGAAAGAAACTCGTTATGTTTCAGGTTTAATAACGGCTCTAAAACAGGTTGTTTAGTTTAAACTGTTTCTGTTTGATGCAGTTTCTTCTATAATCTCTTTATGTTTTACAGCTGTTTGAGATTTTAAAGGATCATTTCATCTAAAATTCACAAAGTTCACACATAATTAGATCTTTTTCTCTTTCTTCCTCTGCAAGAATCAAAACCTTATCTCTGTTCTTCTGTTATTTTCAGAAAACTAAACCTATAATCTGTTTTTTCAGCTCTGACTTACTGTCATGTTTGCAGTCGTACTTCAGTTCAGTTCAGTTCAGTTCAGTTCAGTTCAGTTAAAACTGTTCCCACCGTCAATTTATTTCCTGCTCCTCGTTCAGCAGGTGCAGCAACGTTCAGTAAAATCCTCTGTAGAGTTTCATCTGCTGCTCACGTCCTCGTGCACAGGAAGTGTGACAGAGTCCGTCGGCTCGTTGGAGGATTTCATGTCTGTGGCTGCAACTTTTATCCCAAAGTGAACTGTCCTCCCACCTTCCCCTCGCCCTCCCCCCTGTCCTCCCCCCTGTCCTCCCCCCTCTGCTGCCGCTGCCTCTGTGTGTGTTTGTTCGCCTCTTTAATCTTGGTTCGATTTCACTGAACGACAACGTGTGGACGAACTGAGGTGGTTGAATTTCAGGCTCCTCAAATTTCTGAAAACTCAACATTTGACACGTGAAAGATGATGTGAAAACTTTCTGGAAACTGTCGACTATGATTAAAACCAGGACTTGAAAATGAAAGGTTTTTGTTTTGTCAATTTTTTGTCCAAAGATTAAGTTGATTTTTATCTTCAGGTTTCTGTAGTTCAGTTTAAACTTTACAGGAAACGATGGTCAGTGATGCTGCAGCTGCAGTTTGAACTGAATAATCATCTGAACAAGACTTAGATCAGTTCATAGGAAACATCTGATATTAACGTCATGAAAAGTGATGAGATCATGTTCCTCACTGATGTTCCACAGATTTGTTCATAAACTTCAACCAAAGTTTTATAACATTACAAGTTCTGCATCAAACGTCACTTTGCCTAACGTCTACTGACGTTAGCGTGCTAACAGCGTGTAGCGTGAAGAGGCAGCGCCACTCAGAGGTCGTAATTTAACCTCTGGTCGTAGAAACGTGACGACAGCTGAAGCTCCTGACGCGCGACAGTCAACACCACGAAGATCATCTCTAACGTCAAGAAACCAGAGGAAACTGACACGATGACACGTTTACCTTCAACACACGTCTTATTTTTGGTTAAATGTAGAAAAACAAGACGTTGAAGATTTAATTTATGTTCCACAAACTGTTACAATGTTTTTATATGTTGATTGATTATTGTAGTTGAATATTACATCATATTTATCTGTTGATGTCAGACAGACAAACAGCTGTTACTCTCACTCTCTGCTCATGTCCCATCCAGTTCAAACCAGTGAAAAGTCCCACGAGTCCAGGCCTCAGACCCCCTGTGGTGCAGCACATCCTGGTCTCAGCTGAACCACAGACGACTGCACAGACACTAGAGTAGAAGTAGAGACACTAGAGTAGAAGTAGAGACACTAGAGTAGAAGTAGAGACACTAGAGTAGAATAAAATAACTTTGGTAGAAGTTCAAGTCGTCACTAGAATGATTCTCCAGTAAAAGTCTTAAAGTATCTAGTATTTACTGTACTTCAGTATGACAGTAATCTATAAGTAAATGTAGTTAAGTGTAGAAAGTAAAAGTACAAGTACATGTTAATAAAACAGAAGAATATTATGAAGTTTATCCAGCACTTTAAAACATGGAGCTACAACAATCTTCATAGACAATGAATGAGTCTGAACTAAAGAACTAAAGTTGTTCTTTTTTCACTAAATGTAAATGTGTGTTTATATTGATATTGTTGAAGTTTCTCCATCATCCACCTTTAAGATGGAGCCTCCATCAACCCTCAGACATGGTGTTGATGGTCTAAACAGTCACAGGTCGACTTAGAGTGAACCGCCTCTGTTTTGTACGTTCACGTCAGTATCAGGTCTGTGAGTCTGGATCCTCTTCTAGATGAAGGCTGAGGGGTCACGACCTCCAGACGAAGCTGGTCCAGGACCACACTTCAAATGAAGGGGAATGAGAAATTTCCCAGCATGGACCAGGACAAGGATGGAGACAGAGGGAAAACAGGACACCAACAAAACACAGTTGTTAGAAACATTAAGCTAACTTATCGCTAACTGCTAATCAATAACGTTTGTTAACGTTAGCTAGTTTGCTAATGTCGCTAACGTTTCCATTCATCTGATAACAGGATCTTTATTAATGTAACAAACATCTTGTCAGTTTTTAATCCGTCACCAACTTGATGGACATAAACGAGTCTGTAGACGCCATCTTTGTTAGTTTGTTGTCATTCAGTCGTCATGAAAACGTGTCTCATCGTCTTTAACGTAGCAACTAGTGACGACTTGTGATGACGTGTAACAGTGAAGTAGAGGAACGTTTTCACTTCAACACTTTGTTTCAACAGAAATGTATAGATGCTGCCAGAACATACTGAAGTACAGTAGTGAAGTATTTTTTACCAAACAGACCTCAGACCTCATGTGGTGCAGCAGATCCTGGTCTCAGATGAACCACAGACCAGCAACGGCTGCAACAACCCTCAAACCCTCAAACCCTCAGACCCTCAGACCCTCAGATCCTCCCTCTCTGCAGCCGTCGGTCGTCAGTCACAGAGAAAGTGTCTGTGAACGGAGTGAGATCATCTGTTTGTGGTCGTATGTCATCACACTGACATTACAAGAGTCACTGTGTGAAGCTGCAGCTCAGCGGCCGCGGTCGGTGAATTCCCACGTGTGTCACTCAGACTCTGAACCTCGGACGTTTAACGATCTGTTTGTATTTCAAATAACAGATGTTCAGTTTTAAGTGAAGTTGTAACATTTTATAGTTAAATTACTGGTTCAACATCAAGAGAGAAAGAAGAGACACAGGTGGATTTAAATCAAAGGACGCGGCGACACGTTGAACTCAACAATCGAAGTGATTTGACGACGTTTGTTGATTTAACAGTTGAACATTTCACTTTCTGTTCTCTCTCATGTTTTATATGTTGAAGATTCGTGTCGTATCCATCATGTTCATGTTGTGATGATGTGAGTGAATTTATTGATACGACGACTGTTTCAACGTCTACGCGTTAGTCAGCGTTGTAATCGTGTTTCTCTAAATGTTTGTCTGTGTTTGTTTGAACAAACATGAAACCAAAAGAAACAAAAGAAAACGAAGACAAAGAGACGCAGAGGAAACGAACCATCAGGAGAAATAAAGTGACGGCGTGATGAGACACAGATGGAAACCATCAACTGATCAAAGACAGGAAGTTAAAAAACAAGACACACTAAAGGAAAAAAGAGAAAATGTCACTTTTTTATTTCAATTGTTTCAATTTTATTTATTATTTACAATATTTATATATTACTTACTTACTTAATATATTTTTTTTACATTACAGTTACATTTTACAAACTGACTAGTCAGTTAAATTAAATGTTAAAGAATGTTTTAAAATGTTTCTATTTTATAAATAATATAAATAAAGCAACAGCCTCTATTTTAATGTAAAAACTTGATTAATATATTCAAACAAAACAAACAAAATGTACAAAATGTATAAATAACACATCATAACAAGTCACTACATCATATAATATTATTATTATTATTATTATTATTAAATATTACATAATAGATAAGAGAGATAACAGATAAGTAGAAAACAGAGATGCCAGCACCTCACTAAAAATCAAATTCCAAAACATTTATATAAAAAGTCATAAATAGTAAATATCATCTAAATACTTTAAAAAACGTCAGTAAAAAAATATCATTATTTGACCCTAACCAGGCACTGAGGGTAAACAGTCTTTAGGCGTAAACGTTAGTGTCGCCTCAGCTCAGTGCGTCATTATGTTGCAATTGGCTACAAATACAAACAAGGTGAATTATCTTCTAAAAACAAACTTAACAGACGCCCATTCTATTTTTCTACTGAAACAACAAACAAATAAAACAGACGTAAACACGACAACAAAGTGTCAAAGTTCTGTTCTTACTAAAACAAGACACACTAAAGGAAAATCTGCAACATGCAGCATAATAATTTTAGCTCAGCTAGCTAGCAGCCGTTAGCCTCGCTGGCTAAAGGATCCAACATGGAGGCCATCAGTGTACAAGATTTACCGGCACATAAATAACAATGAGGTGCAGATAAACGATGTGCTGCTACGTTAGTCAACGTCTGTTCTTAGTTGTTGATCCAGTCTGTACACAGTTTATCTATCAATGATAGAGAAGGCCAAAGGATGTCTGAGTGACATCATCATGCCAATATGTGGTTATAGCTTCTTCTTCTTCTTCTTCGTGTTAATGTTTCGGACAACGAGACAAACGTCGCAGCTGCAGAACGACTCGTTTGGACCAAACGGAGAAAGTCTTCAACCGGTCGGAAATCTCCACCGAGTACTGGAGCACGTCGAACGTCGTGGAGACGGCGGGAAGGGAAGGAGCCGGAGACGACGTCTGGTCTTCACCCAGCTGAGGACGGAGACGGAGACGACGTTAGTGTCACGTTGGTGTGTAAACAACAACAACAACAACAACAACGACAACAACAACAACAACAACAACAACAACAACAACAACAACAACAATAACAACAACAACAACAACAACAACAACAACAACAACAACAGTGGTTGTTTCTCAAATGTGAAAAACAAAAAAAAAGATTTTTTTATTTTATTTTTTTTTTGCAACATTTTTTTCAAACACAAACATTGTGAATTTATAATATATAGAAACTGTAATTATATATTTTATTTAAATGTAATTAAAATAGCTGAGAAAAATTATTACTACATAAATTTTAAAAAAATATATAAAATTATAAAAAAAATTATATTATATTAAATTTTATATTAAAATTATAAATCATTATAAAATTATCAATTATATATAATTATATATGAATTTGGTAAATTTTGACATTATATTTCATCTATATTGTATATTTTAAATAATTATTATATTATTATTATTATATCTTCATTATGTATTATTCTTATTATATTTAATATATTACATGTTTTTATTAATATTTTTTACACATTTTTCTTTTAATGTGAGTCCAAATATTTAGAAGTAAATTTATTTTCCTTTGCAAATTTTTTCATGTAGCTTCATTTATTTTATACATTAAATTATAATATTTTATAATATTAATATAATAAATGTAATAAATGTAAAATATAATTTTCTCCTGATGTTTTAAATTAAAACATCTCACTGTCTCACCTGTTGAAACGCTGACTTGATGAGGTTGTTGAGATGCTGCAGGTGTTTGCCGGCGCCCTCTGCTGCCTCGGAGGGTAAACTGAAGTTGTCCTGTTCAGTTTTCAACCAGTTGACGTGAAACTTGAAGGACTGAGTGAAGATGTGGAGTTCAGACAGAGACTCGTTGACCTGCCGGAGGAATCAGATGGTTAGGGTTTGGTCAGTGGACGCTGTTAACGTCTGAAGAATCAAGTGATTGATTGATTGATTGATTGATTGATCCAGAAACTTTTTACCTTCATAGAGCTGAGATGTTCAGCTGTGTGATGCATCTCAGGAAGCGTCTCCAGTCTGTTGTTCGCTGCGACGAAGTTGAGGAGTTCTTCATCCGACTGTTGGAAACATGAAACATTAAAGACTCGAACTCGTCGTTTGTTTTCCAAAGACTCCACAGTTGTTACAAATTGTTTTCAACGTTCTATTTGATGGATTCATTAAAAAACACGGGATTCTACTTTTATAATCAACTCACCAGCTTGTGGATTTTTTTAGAGACGTTGATCAGCGCCTCCAACTGATGCGTCATGGACGTGAACGTCCTGCAGAGGGCGCTGTTGTGGGCGGGGTGAGACGAGGTGTGGGCGATCAGCTCGACCAATAGCAGCAGGTGGAGGAGAGAGGGGGCGGAGTCATGGATCACTGTAAAGACAAGAAGAGAAATACATGAATAAAAAGTGTCATATCGGCTCCGTCGTCATCCTCAGTCACTGCTACTAGTCAGTTCCCACCGCTCCACCGCTACAGCAGCAGCTTCTACATCAACCAGTAGCAGCTACAGCTCAGACGTACAACAACGCTGCCGTCCTGTCTGACCTTTGACCTGGATGTTTACATCAACATCACTAACTACCACAGCTGGTTAACTACCACAGCTAGTTAGTTACCACAGCTAGTTAACTACCACAGCTGGTTAACTACCACAGCTAGTTAGTTACCACAGCTAGTTAGTTACCACAGCTAGTTAGTTACCACAGCTAGTTAACTACCACAGCTAGTTAACGTCTCAGTCTCATTGGTGACGTGAACGACGACGTACATGTCTTATTTACTCAACAGTCTGTGTTTGTGTTTTAATGCAGCTGATTTTTAATGTTTGTATAGAAACTGTGGTAACAGGAAGTTCTACATCACAGGACGTCTGATCCTTTATCTCTAAACAAACTTTGAATAAAACTGTAAAAACATCACAACAACCTCTCCCTGGCCTCTGTCTCCATTTCATTCACTAACAAACACACACATGTGGTTGTTGATCACTGTTTACTATAAGTAGTTAATTCATCCCAGTAAGTTTCGGATGTTTGTCACTTTTAGCAGGTGAAGTTTCTTCTTCTATGGTTTTCAACCTCACGGTGACTTCTGGGATAGTGTAGTGTAGATCACTTGCTCACTGCAAAATCCTACCAGACGTATGAAACCATTTTTCTCCTTCTACTGAACCTACTGAGGTGATCAGACCTTCTAGATCGTAGCTTCTTCATTTTAGCTCGTTGGGTTATTAGGATGCAACTTTTCTTTCTGCAGCTGCAGCAGTTTGTCTCCTTCTCTTGAACTTTCCACTTGATACAACTGACTAATGCTCGGCTGCAGTCGCTGCACAGCTGCGTTGACTAACAGGTGGCTACATGGACTCAGACCTGCTGAGTGAATCACACAGACAGAGAGAAACCACAGAGCAGCATGGAAACAGTTTGATATTAAACAATATGAAGGGCGAGGTCGAGTCGGACGCAGCTGGATTTGTCACGACAACAACAACAACAACAAACACAACCGGACTGATGTTTAACACCTGAACAACATCTGGAAAACAACATGAGACTGAATCTCACTTCACTTTCACACGTTTGATGCTGTGATTCAGAAAAAAAAAATCAGATAAAATCAAGTTTCCTGCACCAACAAATAGGTCAAACACTGATTGAACTGTTAACGTGTAGCAGCTGAACCAGTGTGTGTGTGTGTGGGTGTAAGAAGAAATAACACACTGATTTCTGTAAACTGATAAAAGCAAATTTCAGGGAAACATAAACATGTTGAGATTAGTAGGTCAGTTCACACACACGTCATCTTCATCATCATTCCGTGACCTGGATTCTTTGTTCAGATCGTTTCCGTTCTCGTTATCTGCAGGTTTCAGTCGCTTTTCTTGCATAAAATGTAACTGCAGTGGTCTGAGAGCGACAGGTTGATACGTCGATCAAACAGACTTTAGGTGCGACCTGTTAGCTTCTCATGCTAAAATGCTAACGTTATGACCAATTCACGCTACTCCATCGTGAATCAGGCCGACGTGCACCTCCAAACTTTTCTGATGACGCTTTGCAGAGACGAGGACGAGGCCTCGCTGTGCTGTGATGCTCCTCCAGGGTTTTGGCTGTGAACTGCGACAAATACGACCTTGATGCATGAACTCATGAGTCCATAAATGACACTTTATCATTAGCAACTGTTGGAACGTCACGTCTTTACTTTAGCGACAGTTAGCATGCTAACCAGCTAGCCTGGACCCTGTTTGAGTAGAAACGGTGCCACTCAGAGGCCGTTTTATTAAACTTTGTCTCATAAACGCAACAGTAGTTGAAGCTGTTAGCGACTGATCGTTGTCACCAAGAAAACCGACACGTCGCGTCTTCAAACACACGTTATCAGACACTTTTTTAGTGAGTTGATTTAACGTTTAATCTCCAGATGAGTTTGTTTATCGTTCGTCTTTAAATAAAACGTCGTTTGTTTATCTGTTTCTCCATTGATGACTTTTCAGATAAACAAGTGAAGTGTGTTTGATCAAAAACACAGAAACTTATCGTCTCAGTATAAACATGAAAACATGTGTCACTTGTAGTTTTCTAATCTGAATAAATCTTTTTACTTTTAGTTGCAGATGAAATAAAAACACAGCTGCTGTGTGAATACGTCGCCCTTCAATCCTCTGTGGCTTGTTTTGTCTCGACCTCTTAAGCTTTTTTTTTTTTTCTGTCGTACTTAATCAGCGTTGATCTCTATTCAAGGAAACAGCTCTTGAATCAAGATTAGTTCTTGTCTGTAAATCAATCCGCCAGTTTATGCAACTTCAAAACCCCCGTTTACCCGCAGCAACAAAGACTGGAACTGTCCGTTAGTGTTGGATCAGGGAGAAGGAATGAGAGGTATGTGGTGGGGTTTTTTTCTGCTCTGGGCCTCCTGTTGGAGGAGGAGGAGGAGGTGTTAGTGTTGGGGGGTCTGACTCAGATTAATCTCTCTGTGGTGACATCATCAGCGAGCAGACGCCTCAGACTTGATCTCTACAAGAGAAACATCCACTTTACTTTGTCAGGAGGCGTCTGACACTTTAAACACTTTTACTGCAGCTCACACACGAACGTGTTTAATGTCACAGTAAAAACTGGTAAACACCTTTAATTTATCTTTACTGACATTAAATAACTGTCGTCTAAAAGTCGACCTGTGACTGTTTAGACCAGAGGTGTCAAACTCATTCCTAAAAGGGTCGTGTGGCTGCAGGTTTTTGTTCCAACCAAGCAGCAGCACCAGACTTGATTCATTTAATTAACTGATCTCAGTCTTCACACAGTTGATTGGTCAAACTGTGTGATCGTGACCGGTTGGAACAAAAACCTGCAGTGAGTTTGACACCTCTGGTTTAGACCATCAACACCATGTCTGAGGGTTGATGGAGGCTCCATCTTAAAGGTGGATGATGGAGAAACTTCAACAATATCAATATAAACACACATTTACATTTAGTGAAAAAAGAACAACTTTAGTTCTTTAGTTCAGACTCATTCATTGTCTATGAAGATTGTTGTAGCTCCATGTTTTAAAGTGCTGGATAAACTTCATAATATTCTTCTGTTTTATTAACATGTACTTGTACTTTTACTTTCTACACTTAACTACATTTACTTATAGATTACTGTCATACTGAAGTACAGTAAATACTAGATACTTTAAGACTTTTACTGGAGAATCATTCTAGTGACGACTTGAACTTCTACCAAAGTTATTTTATTCTACTCTAGTGTCTCTACTTCTACTCTAGTGTCTCTACTTCTACTCTAGTGTCTGACTTCTGCTCTATTATGTGCACTAAACAACGGTGCTCAACAACGTGTTGTTATGTGACATTGACGTCATCTAATTTAGTCAAACTGTGACCTTTTTATGTCCTTTCACGACCTTTCAAAGGAAACAAACAACGTCACCGACGGAGACGAGCAGCGACGGACGACGACGACACTCGACGTCTCCAACGACGAGACAAATGTCAACGACGCTTTGAAATTTCAACCTCTCGGTGAAACAGAGATGCTTTTGTCTCAACAACAAAAACATTGTTGTGTTTCCTCTGACACAATAAAAAATAAAAGAAAGTCTCGGTAACTGAGTTCATCTGACAACAACAACAACTCAGGTTTTATTTCGTAACAGGAGAATTATGTCTCCTCGTTCTTCCATCATGTTTATGTTTTCAACTAAATTGACTCTTCTGTTTTTTCCTGAGTCGTGATTTTTGTCTTAACTTGTTTACATCTGAGCAGAGAAACAGGAAACATGAGCCACAGCTCGATAATCTGCTGACGACGTCTGAAAAGTCACATGGTTTTATTTTGCTGCGTCTTACTATAAGACTGAAAAATAATTAAGTTACAGTACGATAAACGGTGGATGTGTCACACTGAGTCACTGCTGCTGACGACTCCAAAAACTTCTCACTTCTGTTGTTTTCGTGTTAAAAAAGACGAGACGACAAACACATGTTCCCTAGAAAACGCTCCATAATAAATATCAGCTGTTGCGTCACAGTTTCTCTTCATGTTCGTTCTGTCAGTTTATGAAACAAACAAGACTTTTTTTTTTTTGGAGCAGATTCATGCAGCTGCTGGAAAATTACTGCTGGAGCAAAAAAAAAACATCAGCAGAAAAAGAGTAAAAGGAGCGTGAGTCGTCTGCAGCCAAACTCTCATGTATCTGGCAGAACAAACAGCTGTGACAGCAGCTCAGAGTTGCTTAAGAAGCAGCAGCTTTGATGTCTTTAACAGGTCGTTTTCATCGGACGCACGCTCTCTCTCGACACATCACACACACTTCACACAGCTTCCGCTCCACTTTTTTTTTTTTTTTTAAACATTTTTTATGCTGAGTCAGACGCTGCCCAACACAAGAAACGCTGGAGTTTCCTGTGTTTGCTCTCAAACACGTCATTTCCTCAACAAGCCCTTTTACTTTTCACTTTTTTTTTTCTCCTCTATGTGAACTTTAACTCAACCTCCTCCAAAATCAACAGGACAAACCGAGAAAAACATAATCTGTCAACGAACCGACAAACCGCAAGTCTGAGACTTTCAGACTCTCAGAGAAAAGTTTCAGTCTTCGTTCTTTCTGTTAGACGAGAAAATTTAATTTAAACTTATCTTAATATTACATATACGTTGATTAACTTGTGTTGCCTCCAAATAAAATGCAGGAGTTGTTTTGGTGGGAAGCTGGGAGGGATTTTCCCTCAGACAACATCTGTGATTTCTCACATCAGATAATAAAGACTCATGTTGCAGCAGGTTGGCGTGTGCAGTAACTTCATACGTGTATCATATCATCATTTCAGTAACATCAGATTAGAATTAGTTTATCATCACAAACAGGCTGCATCATGTCACCTGGTTTGAACTGTCATAATAATAAAATGTTCTGTTGTAATAAAATGAAATAAATGTTAATAAATCAATGAAACATGAAGCAGGTTGTTTGTTCATGTCACTTAAAACAAACAAACAAAACAAAACACAAAAAGTTGCTCAAATCCTTTTCCTTTTTTATCTCTTTGTTTCAGTAAAATGACGTCACACGTGTCAGATATTTACACATTAAACTGAACCTGTTACAAACTGTTGCATCAAATACAAAATCCCTCATTTCATTCACAATATATCAAGTTTCTGCAGTATCACAGTCGACCACCGGGGCGGTGCGGCGGCTTCAGAGCTGACTCACCCTCTCCTCCCCCTCTCCTCCCCCTCTCCTCCCCCTTAATCAATCCATGATCTCGTCCTGAACAGTGATTGTGCAAAATTAAATCAGCTAGCGTTCTGTTTGATGTGCAATGATGACATCATCGTCTGCTGCGTCCGTACCGAGTCACCTCTGAGGCGCACGCACACACACACACGCACACACACACACACACACACACACACACACACACACACACACACACACACACACACACACACACACACACACACACTCACCAGGTTTGGCACAGTTTTGGCACAGACTGTAGTTTTGTTACGTAATGACACAGTCAGACAACGCTGTGTCAGCACCATGATGAACTGATGTGATAGACACACACACACACACACACACACACACACACACACATGCACACATCAGGACCTCCAGTGAGTGGACAGCAGCCATAGTTAAATGTGCTACATGTGTTTTTTTTCTCCTTTTTACTAATTAAGAGCAAAACTAACTCTTGTGTCGATATTATTGAAGCTAACGTGCTAACGTGCTAACGTGCGTCTCATCATGACCTCGTCTCATCAATGTAAAGATGGTCGATACTGATGAGTGATCATCACCACCAGAAAACTGTCATATGCTCCTCGAATCGTTCTGAATACACTTGTTTGTTTGTTTCCTTCTTCTTCTACTGATTATCAATAGATTATCAATAGATAATCAATAGAGCTGTTGTTTTTTTTTTTTTTATCTTTGTATTAAATCAGGAGACAAACACAAACCGACGACGTCACAAAAAAACTTTATCGACAGAAGAGAAGTTTAATTAAACATGCTTTTTCTAAGCTAACGCTAACACTAACGCTAATGCAATTAGAACAAAATTTAAACAATAAAAAGACGATAATTACTGTTGTTAAGTGTCGACTTTTAATCTTCTTCATTAACCTGACGACAGATTTATTATAAAATATGATAAAATGTTAAAGATTAAATCAATTATTTGACACATTAAATATTCAAATATGTAACAAAAATGTAACTTTATGTGTCAGATATTCTGATATCTGACACACACACACACACACACACACACACACACACACAAACAAACACAAACACACACACACTGATCTAAGTTATGATTAGTGACACAAACTGGTTCTTTCTTGTATTTTTACATCATTATATTGATTCTCTGTTTCATCACTAAACTAGTTCAAACTGCTCTGGGGAATGACACACACACTTTCATTCACTCTTTCATTCATTCATTCATTCACTCACAAACTCTCTTTTCTTTCAGACTCTCTGAGGCTGAAAGTTAAAGTAAAACCACGTGCAGGAAAAGACCCCCCCCCTCCTCCTCCTCCTCCTCCTCCACACACACACACACACACACACACACACACACACACACACATAAACACACACATCTTTAGTAACTGAGAATAAAACAACAAAACTTACGTTTCATCTTCTTTTCCTGCTGAAGTAAACAAACCTCCTTCTCCAGTCCAGTGTGTTGTACTGTACGTGTGTGTGTGTGGACACAATGTAAAAGTTCCCTTTTATAGCTTTGACTATGACACATCACCTGAGTCATCGTCTTCAATTCAAACATGAACGCCCACATCCCCCCCCCTTCCTCTCTCTCTCCCCCCTCTCCATCTGAAAAAAGCTGCAATTTTGTCTTATTTTTATTGTTGTTGTTGTGAAGTAAATGAAGCAAACATCATCGTCGTTTGGAAACGACAATGAGAAACAATGTAACTGATGATAAAAGACATAAAAACAAAGAGTCCTGATCCACATTAATCCTGGTCTTGACCTCCACCTCCTCCAGGCGTCTCTCTCTCTCCCTGCCAATGACTTAAACTCCAGCAACAGAAACTACGAGTGAACAGGAAGGAACTTTTGGGTGGATTATACATCATTCGCTTCTGTTTTCTTACACCTTTACCAGGGCGTTTGGGCAAAAAGAAAAATAAAAGATTTATAACTTTCCTGGTTGGGTAATGTCCGTACTGACAAAAAAACCCAACCCTGGACTGATAATTCTCTAGAAATGGAGATTAAACTGATGATGAAGTTCTGCAGAGTCGAATCAGGTCAGTGACAGTCACTTCTGTACCTGTCTGAGTTATCAGCGGTCACAGTTTGATCACAGCTGTTTCCTAATTACAGCAGCTGTTGCTGATAAAGAGGAAAGAGAATATTGATAAAACAAACCTTCATCGTCTTCGGGTTCAGGCCTCTTTGATGACGTTGTTCTGTCGGACGATCCCTTCAGGTTGGAGGTTATTTGGTTGTATTTGGTTTGAGTAGCGACGGAAACAATCGTTAGAGATAAAACGAGAAGCTCAGAGTGGAGCAGCTCGTAATGTAGGAGACGTGGATCGATCCAGATCGATCCAGACGGCTTTACGCTGCTTTGTCGTTAAATTACAGGTACGGAGACCTTCAAGTGACAAAAAACATCAAAACAACAAAAAGAAACATCTTCTTCTTCTAGAACCAATGTTTGGTTCATGATTGTAGATAAACACGAGTCACAAAAACTCTAATAAAAACATTATATTTCATTACAAACACACTCTGGACTTTAAAACCAAACAGCACAAAGACACAGTCAGAAAATAAAGAGTTAAAGATCCAGATGTTCCAGATGATTAATGTTGGTGGAGACCAAAGTCGGAGCTAAAACAACAGCGAATATTTAAATTAAATGTAAAAAATGGATCAAAACGTGTTAGAATGTTTCAGGATGTGAATCTGTTTGGTAACAACTTCCTCAGCTTTAAAAGAGAAAAGCTGGTTTTTGTGGTGGATATTTCCACTTTCCACCCTGAGGTCATCAGCTCTCAGCGGCTGAAGCTTTTCAGAAGTGGTTTATATGATGAAATGTCCTGATGTTTCCCCTTAAACATCCCTCTTTCCGTTTTTACTTCACTGTGGGATTTCTTTCAGTTCAGCGGGAAAAGTTTGACATGACATTGACATTAATTGAGTCTAAACTCGGTTAATTCTATATCCAAACTTCGTTCACAAACACAGAAACTGGAGTTGATGTTACAACAAACTGACGCGTCGTTAGAAATTTGATAAAAGATAAAAAGAAAGGTGAAAAGTGACGTGTGATGTGGAGGTGAGTGTTTGGAAAATATAAATCAACGACACAAACTAGAAGCTGAAATAGAACCTTTATTATTTATTTGTTTGTTTATTTTCGGACGTCTACTTTTATTAGTTAAATAATCCTTAGTTAACCCTAGTGTTTTGCAATATTTATCCGTCCTTAACACATCCTTACTCCACCAACAGTTACATTTCCACTGCAACGCAACAGTTGTAATTTCTAGGAAACAGAGCTGAGTTGTTGGGTACATCAAGATAAACAGTTGGCAGCTCATGTCAGAGGAAGAGGATGCAACGGCTCATGTAAATAGCTGAGCTGCCATTTTTCCCTTCCGGTGTTTTGATGTTTAAACCCACCTGGAAGACTGGAAGATATGACAGGAACTGATGCTAGCTTGTTAGCATGCTAAACTGAAACAAAACAAGATTTAGCATTAGGTAATGCTAACGCTAAGCTACGTTTGAAGACGGCTCCTTCAGTTCCTGGACAACAAAAGATTCACCCAATCCCAGGATTCAATGCAAACACGGTGTTGTTTTCCACCGCTCTTAACTTCTCCACTAATCTGATAATTAAACATCTGTCAATGCCAACGTTGGTTGTGAAACAACAGCAAGTTGTCTCCATTAATCAGAACCATCTGTTTAATCTCTGAACTTAAAAATGTTTACTGTGCAGAAGTGGATACTGTATAAAAACCAGTAAAATGTGTGGTCAGTTAATGTTCTGCAGGTGCATTTTTCACTTTAGTGCAAACGTGTCTTTGTCCTGTTGATAAAAACCATAATTCCTCCTGTTAAACCGATCTGCTGCTGCTTAGCGGTTGCATAAAGGGAAAGTTTTTCAGAAGCCGGAGTCACAGAGAGCAAGTTCAGCTTCTGTGCAAGAAGTCATCACTTACTCATTGTTGTTTATGTCACAAAAACTGAAAGTGTCAGCTGAAAAACATAGATTGTAAGGAATTAGAGTAATCATTGTCTTACTCACTGTTCAGTTCATTCATTCAACGTTCAGTGGTTTTGGCTTTATGGTTCAAAAAACTTTATGTGACGTTTCAGCATTTCCAAGAAGCTACTAGTTTCCTGCTTCTTATGAAATGTCAGAGATAGTTATATCACCTCCCACCAGGATAGAGTCGACTGAGAACATGCAGCAAGAACTGAACCACCTCTCTCTTACCGTCCAGATTGTTTTTCAATGATGTTCATGTCATCATCATTCCTGACAGCAGATGTGTCAGAAGTGCTGAACTCAAGTTGGTGAAAGTGATGCATGGAAACGTAGGGAAGCGCGTCATGACGGTTGCAGGCGGCTGAGTCGCTCGCTTTCCCTTTTGTCAGAAGAGATAAAACTACATGGGGCGATGGAGCCGTTCGCTGTGTGTGTGTTGGAGTTTGGGGGGGGGGTGGAGGAGGGTTAATCCTTAACAGTCGTTTACACAGACCGGCCCACTAGTTTCATCATTTCCCCAACCACCCACGTTCCGGATATCGCCGACTATTTAACCCCCTCCTTCCCACCGCTGAGACCTCTGTTCATTGAAGAATGTGAGGAATGCAGCAGCGAATGGGGAAAGTGGGAGCGGCTGAAACGCTGAACACTGACAGGGTTTTCTTTTCTGTTTTATTTAGTTCAATGAACTGAAAGAAGAGAAAAGATCCGCTCTGCTGATGAGGATGTGATCACATTTCATCATTATTTCAATCACATTAAAAACAACAACACAGTCTGTCGCACAAACACAGTAAAACCGTTAAACACAAGGTATTTTTTTATTTGACCGTTAATTTGATTTAATATGCTTCAAGCTCTAATAAAACCACAAACTCAACAGTGAAAAAACTCTTAGTTTCTACTTTGCAAAAATAAACTGTGTAAAAAGTACTTGAAGTATTAAAAGTATGTTTTATTATAAACTGAACATCAAGACTGTTATTGTTGAGTCAATTTAGTTCATCGGTGATTAAAGTTTTACACATAAAGTCAAGACAATGATGTAAACGCACATCATCGTCTGAAATTTGATGTCACGGAAAATGTGAGCTACTTTACAGAGAAAGAACAAACTAGAGTTGACAGATAATTAGTGTTTTTTTTATGAAATAAAGCCAAAAAAAGTCTAAATTGTCCTTTGATTTCTGACGTTTAGACACAAAAATCTATTCAAGTCACGTTTGAGTCCAAGTGAATGTTTGTGCTGATGAAATGCCTGAAATAACAGAAACATGAGGTCACTGGGACATTGACCTTTGTGGTCTGAAACATCAAAGACGTTTGCTCATATTCAGGAAACTCAAACGGTCGAACACAACGAGCTTTGTTCACCAACTTTTAATCAGTTCATCCTTTAGTCTGAGTTGACGTTTGTGCCAAATGTGAAAGGATTCGTTTGTGGCTTTGAGACAAACGGACGATGTGAAAACAGATTATCAGACACAGATGTTTTACAGACATTTAATATCATTTTTCCCAAAAACTGGACTCGTATGAGTAAAACAACAGACTAAAGCTGCTGCTTGAAGGAAAAAAAACTTGACCCAGTTGCTGTTTTTTCACACATGATGTTATAATAAAGTTTTAATGTAAAATAAAAAAGAAATGAAGTTGAGTTCAACCAGCGACTCAAACCTTCAGGAAAAACACTCGAGCCTGTTTTTTGACACATGACTATTTTTAGGGATCAAACACTTTGCTGCCTGGTTCGTTTCTAACTCACAGACTAAACTGCCGCTAATTGAACTCATCACATCAGGCAGGAATTGAGCCAGACGATGTCAGATCTGCCTATGGACGGCGACTGAGGCGTGAAATCAAAGCAAAGATTGAAGTAACTGGCGTGTCAATGCTTCCTGTTTCCTGGAATTTTCTGAAGGATGTGGGAGTTTTGGTATTCACTCCAAGACCCCGACCCCGACTCTGATCTCATCCCAGGTCTTGGCCCCTAGAGGTTTGCATCATACATATGGAGATTTATGTTGTACATTTTCCACTTTTTTCCCGTTTAAGTCAGAAGTATGTGATGTTTTTGTTTCCTCCTCCGTCTGTTTCTCTTTATAGCTCAAAGGTTAAAAATATTCACCTAATCTGTCATTTCTCCTCTGAGGGATTTTTTGATGTTTAGCTGGAGTTCATTCAGACGTCGTTGGTATGTTATTTATTTATTTAATGAATGAATGAGTGAAGTGTTACTTTTAATTTAAGAGCAGCTGGTGAACACACGACCTCACTGTTGGTTTAGGAAACAATAAACATGTAAATAAACACGTCGTAAACGTAAAAGTAAAACATCCAAGATGGCCGACGACCAACCTGCTCTTCAATAACAAAAACTAAAAACATGGTGATAAATAATATTTTTGGTTTTTTTTTTTTTTTTTTAAATCATAGCAACTTTTCTCAGTAAAACAGCTCATTTATGAAAAAATCATTTCATTTACAGGTTGTTTTTGTGTCGATTAAATCAGTTATACGAAGATTAAAGTAATGTCCAGTTTGACTGTCTCTTGTTTTCACAACCAAATAGTTAACAATGAAAGTAAATGGGGCAGTCAGCCAAACGTATCTAAACTGTCATTTTTTAACCACTAATAAAGCTCAAAATATCACTTCACTTCAGCAGTAGCATGAATAGGGTCCCTACACATAAACTGAAGTACTGATAACTTAGTAAGTGAACCCAGAGTTTATTAAAAACACTGTTTTACAAGACTTACCCAACGTCTGGTTTTATAACAACTGGTGATGAAGGTTGTTCCACATCAGCAGATTCAACATTTTACTTGCTTTTTACTGACACATCGACCTGTTGTTCAGGAAAATGATGAATCTGCTGATCTGGAACATCCATCCATATTATTGTGGCTATAGCTGGTCACCAGTCAAAGGTCACCAGTTAACCAGTATGACTTACTAAAGTCATTTTTTGTCTAGTGTGTAGTTTGTGAGTATCTGTGTTATCAACTGTAAGGTTGAAAATTAAATTCAGGCTGTTTGTTTTGATGTTGAATGTGTTTTAAAAATATAAGAAATATAAAACTTTTCCCAAATGTATTTATTTCTCTGGTACATTTCACATTAAACAGTTAAACATGTCATAAACATGCTAAATTGTACACGTTTATCATTTATAATGAAGAATAAAAACTTCTTGGATGTTGCACAGAAAAAAAAAAACACCCGTTGCCAGTAAATATTAAAGATGATGACGAGGAAGAAGCAGTTTTAAGATCAAAGAGACAGTTCATACGTGTGTTTGTGTGACCAGTTTTTTTCCCTGACAGTTGCACATGATGCAGGTCGAGGTTAAACGCCTCAGCGTTGACACCGAAACATGTTCCATTAACAACGAACGTCGTGTCACAGATCACAGGACGTTCATCGCTGCACGTCTCAGGTCATTTTTATTTCCGTGGAAATTAACGAGGCAGCAGTGTCGTCGTCATCGTGTTTATTGAGCAGACGATCACATCTGAACGTCGTTTTATTTAAGTTTTTATTTTCTGACTCAACTCAGAGGAACGTTACTCACAGTCTTGCAAGTTTTATATTAAAAACAAGTTTCCAGATCATATATTCTTAAAAATGTACGATGGTGAATAACAGGAAATAGATTTAAATTTAGACACTCAGGTGTGTTTGAGCTGAGCCTGATTCAGGATCTGCTCCGCGAAGTGGTTCTCGTAGGTGTGAGCTGGAGGAGCTGGAGGCTTCGGTTTAGTCTGTTGAAGGAAACAGAGTTAAACATGAAAATATCTGTATGAAAACAAACAGTGATGAACCCGAACATCTCAACCACCTGTTGAACGTTTCTCTGAACAACAAGACTCATGTCTCAGTTCATATACTTCCCTACTCACACTCTCTATCTACAGTGTTAAAGTGTGTTCACACTGACCAGTCTGGTACAACACAGTGGCTGTTAACACCCGGATGGTTTCACTCATCACAGTCAAAAAACTGAGTGTGGAACAACGGACACTTCTCACCCTCAGTGACGCCACATGAAGCCACACAAGCAAACATCAGCACAAGTTAGAAGAAACAACCATTTCAGACAACACTATGTTGTTTTCGTGTTGATTAAATCTGTTATACGAAGATTAAAGTAATATCCAGTTTGACCGTCTTTTGTTTTCACAACCAAATAGTTAACAATGAAAGTAAATGGGGCAGTCAGCCAAATGTATCTAAACTGTCATTTTTTAACCACTAATAAAGCTCAAAATATCACTTCACTTCAGCAGTAGCATGAATAGGGTCAAATAGGGTTGTTGCTTCCTGACAGACAGCGTCAACCAATCAGAGCATTTTATTTCCTCACAGACATGTTGTAACATGTTACAACTTGTTACAACTTGTCTGAACGTGAATAAATTAAACCTCAAATCATCTTCAATAATGATCTGACTTCACATGTGGAACAGAAAACTACTTCTGAAGCCTGTTGTTTATGTTGTTAAAAACAGAAAAGTTTTATTAATTTATATTTGTAATAAATGTAATAAATAAAGTGTTCAGATACCTGGAGTTGGTCGTAGTCAGAGACGTGGTTGAACTTCAGAGCCGTGTAAGTGTGGTTTTCTTTCTGCTCCATCCTCTGTTACGATAAAATAAAATAAACAGGAAACGTTATTAATCTAAAACCACGTTTACATGTAGCTGGTATTTACCTCTGTATTTAACCTCTGTTTTCAGTAACAGTTTACAACAGATCGTTTTATAAAAGTTTTCATTATATAAATAAATATAATGAAAACTTTTATAATAAATATGACATCAACATCTAACCTGCAGGTGGCAGTGTCGCATACTGTGACGATTAAAACTTAAAACCTTAAAACGTTTTGTTCCGTCTACACACAGACTTTAAAGCAGAGTTTTACCAAAGTTTTACCAAATCTCCACTTTGGCTGGAGGTTTCAGAAATAATTATTCTCTGTGATTTAAATGTCTGTTTTTGTGTACTCATGAACTCATGAAAATGAGGCCTGAGGCTCATTTACGGACGGAGCGTTTCATCCGTCATTAGTCAGTTTTCAGGAGCTACTGATCCGTAGCAGTATTCAACAGACGGAGTAACACCACCGGAAACCGTTGGGGCAGCAGTTTAGCTCAGTTTAGCTCACGTGCGACCAGAGAGAGGAACGAAGAAGAAGAAGAAATCCCCGACCACATGGTGCGATTTATTTAACATCCTCTAGTGGATACAATGTGTAACAACCATGAAACTTAAAACAAGCGTGTGGAGAATAAAGGTCCTGACGTTTGAAACAGACATAAAGGAAACATAAATCCCTTTACGCACGTACGTCCATGTCAAACGTTACTGCCTTTATACTCCATGTGTGCTTTACGTTGGTATGGTTGTTAAGCTATGGTTGTTGGCGACAGTTCTTTCTAAGAAAGAGATAAAAGAGAGACGTTAGCTCTATAGACGTTAGCTCTCTGAAAACACACGTAATGAGGCAGAAGATCCTGTGTGGATCGTAAATGAGCTTTAAAACTGCTTTAATCCAGTTAGACACAGTTTAATCTGTGTTAATAAAATGACAGACATTCATTCAAAGTTACATGTAAACAACATGAAAAAGAATAAAATCTTACATCAGTTAATCAAACAAATTAATAAATGTAAGAGATGCAGACTGGTGAAGGTATCAACCAGTGACTGGAGATAAAAATGTCAGACGCTGACAAATCTCTGGCTTCTTCCTTCTGAACAAAAAATAAATGAAGCAAAAATACACGAGGACCCGAGCGATGCCATGTTGTGTCTTTTAGAGCAGAAATCTTTAGGTTTACTAGTTGTGTTCTTTATTGTTTATTCTGCTTTATTTATTACTCTGGTTTATGTTGTGTTGTAGCACTGTCACTTGTTTGGTCTTTGTCTTTAACAAATGTATAGTTGTAATGTTTGTCTGTAGATTTTATTTTTATAAAAATAAATACATCAATTAAAAAAAACTAATTGAAACCAAACTGAACATAAAACTCGAAACACGAATCAACAAACTTGTCAAGATTCAGGTTATTAAAGTTTCAACTGGTGATTTATGACCAAAAACAAAACCGTGACCTTTGACCTTTGACCTTTAACCGTCAAACAATTAACCAGTTCGTCTGAATGAAAGTTTGTTTCCTTCCAGCTGTTTCTCAACATTTGACATGTTTTGAGTTCAGTGACTTTTAGAAACTTTGTTTTTATTTTTAGTTCACTGTTGCTCTTGTATATTTTGAAAGTTCAGTGGGATGAAGATCTGTTGATGTACATGTTTAAAGATTAGTCACGCGACTTCCTGCCGAGGATGTCAACGAGACGAGGCTGCGACTAGACCGCGACGCTCGCTGATGTGACGTCGTTATCAGATCTGAGCGTCGACGTCCGTCACTTTCTCTGTTTTAAGAGAAAAAAAAAAAAAACTCTCTTACCTTCAGACGACTGGAGAGACTTGGCAGGAAGAGAGAGAAACAAACAGAGAGAATATTAACCAAAGTACGAGGAAGAAGTGAAATGTAAACACGTGAAATATGAAGTTGTTTGATAATTAATTAATAATTAAAGAATTTTATTGTTTTTACCTTTGATATTTATACAAATCGACAGCGACCGTCAGGAAGAAAAGGACCAACACTGCTCCACATATGATGAAGCAAATCACCAAAACGCTGTTGTTGTTTCCTGAAAAACATAATTTAACAGAATTAAACATAAACAAAACTTTATTTCTCTTATTTTATTTAATTTTTATTTTCTTCCTTGTTGGTTTCTCTTTCCCACGGTGTGACGTCAGATGGAGCATTTCTTCAATCTGGGATCTTATTATGCAATCGAGTACTTTTTTTTTTTTTTTTTTGGCGTCTTTACTTTTACCAAAACTTGCCATGTTTACACAAGTTAGCAATTTCCTTCATTTCCCAGAATCCTTGTCTTTGTTCCAGACAACGTGACATGAACGGGAGATAAAATGAGTCGGATCATTTTCTCTCATGACTTTCTCTGCGCGTGACGTCTGAACACGGCTGTAAAACACCAACTCTGGACTTTTTTTTTTCATTTTCATTTTTTCGTTTTCATTTTTTTTCATCAGTTTATTCCCTTGTGTGTCGTTGACATACTTTTCTGTTTAGATAGAATAAAAATACACACTGTCTGCGTCACGTTGCAGCAGCAGAACATCTTACTTCTGTTGCAGGTTAATTTCATTTATTTATTATTATTAATGATAATAAGAATTATTATGAAATAATACAAATTATTAAAAATTAAATAATAAAAATGTCACTGTTCAACTAATCATGATCCCCATTGATCCATACATCAGTGAATCACTTCCTTGTTCCTTTTAGAAGAAAAAAGTGTCTCATTTACCTTCAACATCAGTAAGAACCAAGAGAAACAGTCTCCGGGCAGATTTCACCACAGAGGAGGAAACTGTTTTATATTGTTGTGGAGCAACAAGAGGAAGTCGACTGTTGAGAAACAACTTTGTCACTGAGAGACAGTTAGAAGAAAGTTAGAAACACAGGGAGGACGTGAAACCAGACACATCACTGACACACTGGTTTATACCTTCGTTATTTCTCTGTCTTTGTCAAAGTGGGTCTGGGTCTGGGTCTGGGGGCAACAGCGTCAGGAGGGAGGCCAGACTCTCCTCTCCTCGGCTACTTCCACCAACTCCACCAGGGAGACGCCGAGGCGTTCCCAGGCCCCAACACATAATTTCTCCAGCGTGTCCTGGGTCTCCTCCCGGTTGGACACGTCCAGAACACCTCCCTCTAGAGGAGTCCAGGGGGCATCCTGACTAGATGCCTCCTGGACTCCTCAGTTGGTCCCTCTGGACGTGGAGGAGCAGCGGCTCTACTCCGAGCTCCTCACCCTGTCTCTAAGACTGAGTCACCCGAGGAGGAAACGTATGTATCTGTGACACCACCCTGGAGCCAGGACTGGGGAAGGGGCCCGTTGGACACCCGGTGGCCGGGTCTTTATCCATCAGGCTCGGCCGGTTGAAACTTGAAGCAGGGAGATGGGTCCGTAACCACAGGGCTTCAGTGTAATGTGGATGAGGTGGCAGTCTAAGGCAGTGGACTTGGCGGTCCGATCCCCAGCTAGAGAAGCTAACTCTACTTTACTTTTTATTAATTGGTAAAATAGAATTAGACTGTTATTGTGACTTTTTTTCCCGTTTTGACTTGTTTCTGTAACTTTATTGCAATAAAATGTCTAAAAACATCACAACTTTCATTGTAATTTAGTCGACAACAATCTGAGAAAAGGTCAAAGCTACATAAAACTCAACCTGTAGTTTTCCGACTCTGACTCTAGTATTCTTCCTCCGTACGAAAGTAAACACAAATCATGTGACTGTTCAGACGTTTCATCATCAACATTTATCCAGACTGACTCACACAGTGATGATGATGATGAAGTTCATTGAGGGTTCAAGTTCAGGATGATTGATGACGTTCGACACATCAGTTCAACATGTGGTTGTAACATGTGACACGATCAGTTCTAATCGATGAGAATCAGACGCGTCGTCTCGAATCATCATCTGTGTTTGACTTTTCTTTGTTTACGTTTTGTTTCTCTCAGATTCCTCCGGCGGCCGGTGATGAATCATCGTCCGGTGAATTATCTGCTTTTCACTCATGAGCTGGTTGTTCACACGATTCACTGATTCACTGATTCACTGTCTCTGAACCACGAGTCTCAACCTGCAGCTTCACACTCACAACAACAACTCGGACCCTTCACAGCGTAAAAGTTGAACTTGATGTTTTGAACTTTACCTTTAACGGCTCCGATCTCCAGAGACACGGGTCCGGACCTCTGAGAACCCAACGTGGTTTCAACCTCACACACATAAACTCCGCTGTCGTTGTTCGACACCTGAAGGACGAGAGAGTCTCCTTCTCCAACTCTGGTCGACTGTGATCACAAAAACAAGATAAATCTGTTTGTTTCTAACATCCATGTGACAACAGGATGTGAAGGTTCATGTTTTATTGTTACGTTGCAGAAACGAGACAAATGAAAACAATTTAAGAATAAGAAATAACTAGTTTTACTGTTTTATTTAATATTTTACACGGTCTAAACTCTAGTTGACTCTAGTGGACTCCACCAGTGATCTCCAGTGGTGGTGTCTGGTCGGGAGCTCGGATGTAAAACATTTAACTGTTAAATATAAAATATAAAGAAATAACTTTATGAGTTTCTGTCCCTGAATTTGTTGTGGTTTGTTGCAGTTTGTTTTGGTTTTAAACTTGTTTGTTTCAACAACTTCTTTGATGTTTTTATTGTTACTATTATTATTTCCTTCTATGTCGTTCTGTAACATTAAAACTATTTTTGTTTCTATGTTTTTAACAAACTTTTCATCGTCCATGTTTCTTTTCAGTTCGTCCCAAAGGCGTCTTTCTCATCCACAAACTGAGAAACATTAACGAGTTTCTCGGGCGGCGTCGGTACCTGTCGTCCGTTCTCTCTGAACCAGACGTAGCGTCTCACAGGAGGGTTGGCGTCGCTGGAGCACGTCAACATCACGGTGTTTCCGGTCACCACGGGACCGGTGGTGCTGAGTGACGCCACCGTGGATCTGGGAAGATCTGGGTCACAAACAGACAAACAAAACAAACAAACAAACAAACAAACGTCACAGACGAGTTGAGTTGTTTTGCTGCTCAGGATCAAACACTTAAAACACTTTCTACTTTTATCTCCTCTGTGTTTGTTTGTTTTTGTGAAAATCTGAATCTTTTCAGTCGGATGTTTAATGAGGTCACGTGATCTTTGACCTTTGACCTTTGACCTTTGACCCTAAAATCTGGTCGATTCATCATTGAGTCTATGAACATTTGTGCTAAATTTAAAGAAATTCCCTCGAGGTATTTGTGAGATTTTAACCTCAGAAGAATGAGACAGACTTGACTTCTTTATGACTGACTTGTTGTTTTTTTTTACAGTAACTCTATTTAAAGTATTTCTACCCTGTGGGACTCTTACTTCCTGTAAGTTCATGATCCTAAACACTGCAGCTCTGTGTGTGTGTGTGTGTGTGTGTGTGTGTGTATGTAGGTGTAACACAAAGACTCCATGTGTTGCACCTGAAGCCAAAAACTTCAGCTTCATTACTTCTTGTCGCTGCCAAGTTAAGACAAGTTCAGCTCCTCAAACGCTGACTGCTGAGAGAAACTCTTCCGTCTGAGTAAAATCCCCCCGAGGTCACGACAAACCGGGTCGAGTCATGTTCGAACCCGTCGCCTCGTGTTGTTTTGTCTGACGCGTTAATCAGCTCAATGGACGAGAAACGAAGCGTCAACGCCGTCGTTTGTAACAGAAGATGTTTCTTCATTAGTCACAGTAACTTTCACTGATGTTCTAATGTTTTTATCGTCTGTGGAAATATTTACACAACTCGCCACTATTCACAGTAACTATTTGTAATCTGTGTCTCATGGGTTTAACGAAAGATTCATCTTCTCTTAAATGATTTTTTTAAAAGCCTGAAGGAATAAACTCATCACTTTGTTTCGCAAAAAAAAAAAAAAAGGACAAAGACGACGATGGAAGATTTTATTGAAGGAAAAAACTAAATAAAACAAATGATCAGTTATCATCATGTGACGTTATCAGATTACTAAATACTGGTAAAACCAGCTGTTACAACTGTTTCTCTGAGGATTTAAAAAGAGTTATGATTTATTATAAACGACAAGTTTGAGTTTTAATGTTTGGACCAGAACAAAAATAAAATATCAGTGAAGTTTTCTCTCTTCTTTTCTCTCTATTGTATATTTTTGTTTTAAATTTAAATTATTCATCAATTTATTTGTGTTTATCAGATGATTTTAATGAAGTGAAACGTCAGTAAACTGTCTCACCGACACGTTAACGTCAGCAGATGTCGCTGTTGTTCTTCTGTTGTTTGATTCACGGACAGTGGTGAACGAGCAGTATCGTTACATGACTGAAATATTACTCAACTATTAGTCTGTTTTTAAAGTTTTTAAAGTAACAGCTGGTTACTTTTTAAATCGATGTATAATTATGACTTTCATTTTTTCTCTGAACAGTTCTATGATTCTATGGATCAATTGTGTTTAAAACAAAAACAAAGTATCTTTTCTGTTAAATTCATTCAAATATTCTACATCAGCGTCACATCCAGTAACTTTAACCTTGTTTGTTGTCGTGACGTCATAGTTCAATCTTCAATCAATGTATCTATGTGTTGCCATGGGAACCAGATGAGTCTGCTGGTTCATGTGATATTATAGACGACTCAGGAGTCAATATTATTTTAAATGTAGCAAAGTGGATAAAGAACCAGTATTCACACTTAATTACAAGTAAAATTACATGACAGTTAAACGTGTCACTCACACTCCACGTTGAGTCTGTGACTGGTCGTGATCGGTCTGGTGTTGGCTCCTGACGACAGCGGGTACGACACGGAGCAGGCCACCGTCTGGTTGTGATGTTCAGGCGAAGCGATGAAACTCAACGTCGACACCATCCTCATCTGTCTGTCTGAGTCCTGATGTTTATACACAACAAACAAACAAATAAATACATTAAACCACATTAAATCTGTTCATATATCAGATATAAACACACTTTAACATGAACAAATGAAAACAACAAATGTTATTATTATTAAGATCTGATATTAAACGTGTGACTCATGTTAAATGTCCATGGAGCTAATTTTAACGACTTTTTATGAGTTTTGGTCATTTGATTTAAAACAATGTGTTAAATTTTAAGATTAAAAGATTATTTTAAGATTATTAAGATTTTTAAGATTTCATATGGAAACATTTAAGAAATTGTGACTAAAATGTGTAAAAAAAAAAAACAAACTTAAAATACACAAATACATTTATATAATGTTAATAAATTATAAATAAAAGATCAGAGAGTCTAAAAAGAGTCTACTAAAAAGTACAACTAAAAAGTTGTTTGAGCTGATGTGGATCAATCCGCCACAGTAAATAGTCCCCAACAGACACATGGTTTTAAATCACTTTTAAAATAAACGTCACGTGTGACTTTGTGTTTTCAGGTGTGAACTCTCAGTAGGATCATCAGTGACGTCAGCCTGATGTTCAGTGACCCGCAGGTCGTCGGTGGAGTGATTCATCCGTCACCTGCAGCAGCGTCGTCTCCTCCCGACTGGTGGCGTCCTGAGGGAACCAGGTGAGGGCGGGGGGCAGGACGAGGCAGGTCACCGGGGTCGAACACTGCAGCTGCACCAGGTCTCCCTCCGACAGACGAGTCGTCGCGGTCAGACGGGGAGGAGACGGATCTGACGAACAACAAACGCAAACTTTTGACCTCAAACACGACGTCATCAGGATCTTTAGCTCATTAACGTCGTCTGTGTCCTGCAGCTGTTGTCAGAGGTCAGAGGTCAAGGTTGGACCACAGTTAGCTGTTAGCATGTTGAGCTAACACTGTCAGTGAATGCTCTTAGCAGATTAAAATAATAAAGTTTGATGCCAAACTCACAACATTTCTATCAGAGTGGTAGGTAAACTGCTGCTAACGCTAACGCTAACGCTAGCTGTGACTGTAGCAATAATACAAACATTAAAAAGCAACTTTCATCAGAATAAAAACTCACATCTCATCAGTCTACTTGTCTGATTGTCAATGTTTTACTGGACAGAAACAAGTGATGTAAAGAGAAAAATTAAATCATTGCAGTTTGATCTTCATGGTTTATGTGGTTTTAGTTTGACACAGAATTAAAGGAGCAGTAGTTTAGATTTTTATCTCAATGAATCATAAAATGATCCAAATACGTCACCAGAGATTCAGGAATCATGTTCATTTAAATCCTGATATCACTGACAACAATAATTCAGCCACAATATTCACAACATTTTAAAATCATGTTGATGTTTTGATTCACTGTTTCATCCTGTTGCTCCACCACCACTGTCTCCCTGTCACCAAGTCAGCAGCTTTTCATCAGTTTCCACTGAGCTGCAGCTACAAACACTGTGACGTTACTGAAACTAAAAGGCGTCGCTACGACTCTTGACAACGTCTGGACAGAAGAAGAAACCGTCTTTAAACACAGAGGACATGAACCATTTAGGAGCAGTGGTTAATATGTGCTCCAGTCCATTAGCATTAGCATTAGCATTATAGCTACCAAAGTGGACAATTATCACCAGTCCAATTTTGAAAACTGGGCTGCCAGTGATTGGGCAACGCACAAGAGTATTTTAAATTTACAGAATCAGTTTTGGCCAAAGTCCTACATCCTGCTCCTTTAATTTCACTTGTTTGAAACGATGTGACAGTCGATGTGAAGCAGTTAGAAGAATGAAGGAGAACGAGCTTGTGTCTGAGGAGGAAGAGGAGGAGGAAGAGGAGGAGGAAGAGGAGGAGGAAGAGGAGGAGGAAGAGGACGTCCTGAACCAGTCAAAGTCACGATGAAACCTCTTGATCATGTTTAAAAAAACCTTTGATTTGTCTCTTTAATAGAACGATGTTTTATTGACAATAAACTTTTATTTGTTTTTTTGTTCTTGCACTTTTGTATCATTTTCATAAACACTTTGTAGCGTTTACTGATTTCATGGTTTCTGATGTCAACTTAATGTTTGGTTTTGAGAAATGACCTCACTACTTCTGACTTTCTGATTTATTATCGTAGTTAATTATTTGTGAAGCTAAAGTGTTGTCACAATGTTGAACTTTGACCTTTAAAATCAGTGTCGTGTTTGTTTGATTTGCGTTCGTACCCGTCTGAACCTTGATGTCGACGGATCTGGAGAAGGTGAATTTTAAGGCCGGACACTGAAGCCTGAAGAAGTACAGGTTGTTGTACGTCTCGGGGAAGTTGTGAAACACTGTGGTGCAGTTCTTCTCAGTCAAGTTCCCAGATATTTCCCCCTGTAACAATAGAAAATCTTATATGTAATAAAACCAACAGAGGTCACGGGTGAAACCAACATACAGTTCTGTTTAAAAGTTATGGTCAACCTCCACATCCCCCATGTGTTTTATCAGCACTGTAAAGACCAGACACGTTTATCTCTCACTTTCTTTATGCAGGTATAATGAGAAAATACAGGAAATGTGTGCAAAGTGTTTAAGAACAATAAAATGTACTAATGATTTTGATTCAGACTCTAGTCACCCCCAGATTTGATGCCCCAGCAGAGCTTCAGTGACCAACAACCACAAGGAATAAGCTGTTAACAAAGTCACTGCTCCACATCAGATCACTGATAGACATGTCTAGTCTGACATCAGCTGTTGGCAGATCCAGGTGTGACAGGAGTCTCCACATCAGCTGCTGACTTCACTTTGACTCACCCAGAAGAGATGCTGCAGTGACGAGCATATCGACAAGACTTAATGAGTTGGAGCCCAGAACCTGCTTCAGGTCTCTGGTGACCATCTTAATTGTTCACCGAGGGAAACTCTGTCCCAGTTTGTCTCATCAGGTCTCTTTGGATTCGTCCTTTGGCTTTTCCCCATTTTGACCAAGGTGAGATCATTTATGTGTCTTAAATACTGTGTACACATTTCCTGTATTTTTTTATTGTGTGTGCATAAAGAAAGTGAGAGATAAATATGTCTGGTCTTTACAACGCTGCTGAAACACAACATGTGTGGAGTCTATAACCTTCACACAGAAACGTAAATGATTCAGACGTCGACCTGAAGAAAACTGGACGACGGATTCTGTGAATTGAAGACGATGTCTCCATCCATCCTCTGTCTTTTCCAGATGCCGCCGTTCGAACAGTTCAGGAGGTTTGTCTCCTGGTTGTTTTCGACCTTGAAGCTACACGGGACTGTGACGCATGAGTTCTGGATACCCACAATCCTCTGGGGCAGCGTCACATCCCAGGTTTGACCCAAGACACCTGGATGAGAAAAATACAAGACTTAGGACTCAAATACCTAAAACTATAAGAGAAGATTTAATTATTAATCAAATATTAATTAAATATCTGACTATATTAACATATAAAACAGATGAAACAAGGTGAAGCTGCAACTTTACAACTTCTACTTAAAGACAAACGCGTGACGTCTAAAATGTGAGGTGGCGACCTTTCATCACAGCGGCGATGAACAAACCGACGAGAGTCAAACCAACACCCATCTGAGCTGAGACGACGAGACACGAGAAATAAAATCACATGATCAGATTCTGATCTGATGAAATTAATCACAAAAAAAACCCCAAAAAAAACACCAAAACAAAACAAAAAAACAACATTTTATAATTCAGGAAAATTTTTAATAAATGTAAAACAAACAAATAAAAGCAAACAAAAAACTTAAATCAGGAAATTTCAAATAGGTGAAATAAATGTAACAGAAACATTTGAAACAAGAATGATGTTTGAAAATATTCACATCATAGACAACACACACACACACACACACACACACACTAAACCTTTACCTGTCAGGTGATTTGTGATTCGTTGATCAAACTTCTCTCTGCGAACACAAACTGAAAAGTCAAGTCGAGTTCTGAAAACTCAGAACTCGACTTCTGTTTTTACAGATTTATGATAAAAAGCAGAAGTCGAGTTCGACTCAGGAACTTGAGTAAAAACAGAGGAACTTTCTGAAACATGTAAATAAAGAAACTTTGTCTGTGATGAAACAGTTTTACCAACATTATGAAATAAAACTTTTTAAACTTCTACACATCACATACATGTAACAACATGAATCAGCTGTTTAATGATATTTTATATTATTTCATCACCTTTTCAAAATAAACACTGACATCCTACTGTCACATACTGTGATCTAACATATACGTGTAAATAATTAGTTTAGATAATGACACTAAATTATCAGTGTTGTTGTTATTTACTGGTAAAACTCTTAAACTTCTTCATTGGTTTAATTTATTGTTTCTTTAATCTTGTTTACTCACAGTTGAATTTGCTGCAGGAAGTTCAAGTTGTGTTGTGATCTCGATGTCGACAAACAAACAAACAAACAAACAAACAAAAAACAACATCTGCAGGTTGTGATTTAACAAACGACAGATTAAATTAAATTAAATTTAAAATCATTGCTCGCATGTTGTGTCTGATGAAAAGTTAAACTGAAACTTTTAATCAAACTTGATTCAAACCAGCTGAGTAAGTTTCACTTTTCACCACCAGAGAAATGAAGCTGCAGCGTTTTAAATCTGCACAGACGTGTCTGAACCACGAGGGGGCAGCATCAGCGCAGTGTGTGTGTGTGTGTGTGTGTGTGTGTGTGTGTGTGTGTGTGTGTGAATAAACCATAACTATCATAAACCTGTCACCATCTTTAACCTTCATCCTGATTTAATCTGTAGATAAATTCTAGATTAAAACTGAACTTTAAAGAAATTTATATGATTAGAGGAAAAAAAAAGACAGTTTGAAAACATCCACATCAGCAGATTCATCATTGTTCTTGCTCTTCACAGACACATCAGCCTGTTGTTCAGTAAAATGTTGAATCTGCTGATGTGGAACAACCTTCATCACCAGTTGTTATAAAACCAGACGTTGGGTAAGTCTTGTAAAACAGTGTTTTTAATAAACTCTGGGTTCACTTACTAAGTTATCAGTACTTCAGTTTATGTGTAGGGACCCTATTCATGCTACTGCTGAAGTGAAGTGATATTTTGAGCTTTATTAGTGGTTAAAAAATGACAGTTTAGATACGTTTGGCTGACTGCCCCATTTACTTTCATTGTTAACTATTTGGTTGGGAAAACAAGAGACGGTCAAACTGATTATTACTTCAACCAACATAACATATCTGTTGAGGGGAGTTTGACTCATGGTTCATGTTTCTCTGCCGTCACTTTAATATTTGACTCTTTTCTCAAATGTTCAGTAACTTATCGTCTCATCTTTTTCCAAAAACACTGATTGATTATTTTCCTTACAAATACAACCTGATACAAACTTCAAATCCACAGATCAAACTGTAAAAAAATAAAAACAACCTGCAGGATTGTGATTAAATCAATAATTTATACAGATTTGATGTCTCTTTCTTCTTCTTCTTCTTCTGTGTTTCCGTTTTTGTTGCTGGAAGATGCAGATAAACATGTTTTATAAGAAACAAAAACAAACTAACGATGAAGCCTTTTTATTCATTCTTGATATGATCTGTTGAGATAAGAGCAGGTCATCGTCCTTGTGTTTACACAAGTCTGATTAACATGAGTCAGTGTGTTTATACATCTGTGTGTGTGTGTGTGTGTGTGTGTGCGTGTGTGTGAAAAAGAGGAAGACAAAGCCAGACACACATGACATGCCATGAGAGAAAGAAAGAGGAAGGGTCTTTGACTGTGCATGTGTGTGTGTGTTTGTGTGTTTTTTTGGCAATAAAACCAAACCTCAAACACACACACATAACACACACACACACACTCTCAGCTCATGCTGATGCGTCTTCATTGTGCGACGATCGGCCACCTCAGAAGCAGCTGTGACCTCAGCTCCTCATCTCATCAGGTAACAAAACTTTGTTTTTGTTTCTCTGATTTTTTTTAATTTTTTTTTTTTTCACTGACGATCAAAACAAAGAAACTGTTACAGGAAATGAAACACAAGTATGAGTTTGTGTTTTCTAACCTCAACCCTCTGATGTTGATAATAATCTGCAGCAGAGTCACAAACAAACCCACCACAGAGTGTGAACAACATCACAACACAACAAAAAAGATTCAGCGTCGCATCTTTCACAGTAAATATTTGTTTTATTATAACTGATCTTTCTGTCGTCGTTTGGATCAAATGTAGTGAAACTAAACAAACAACTAAATTATAAAATCTTCATGTTAAAATGAAAGAACATCACTGACACCTACAGACGCGATGGTGGTGATAAAGTGCAGTTAAAGTCTCTTCGACATCAGTGCTGAGTAATTTCAACATCGTGACTCTGTGACCTCCAGTTGCTCATTTCAGGTTTTAAATAGTTTTAAAAACACGTCAAACGTTTAGGAAACAGATGTGACCACAAAGTTTGAAGACGCTGATTTTTCCTGAATTTAGTGAAACTGTTGGGAACAGGAAGTGTCAGTTATTTTTTAATGAGTGTGTAGTTATGACTTGACTCTCTGACCTCGTTTATCAACTGGTGTGTTGGTATTTCCAGGTCAGATGACACCCAGTGTTTGTTACATGTTACTGAGTTTAGTTTAATTTGATGTTTGAACATTTTCTGACGTTGTTGTGAAAACGTCAACAAAGCTTTTCTTTTTTCTTCTTCTTCTTTCTGCCATCGAGGTGATGGAGGCTTTGACTTGGTTTAAATGTCACTGATGTTACTTATCGTTGGACTGATGCAGGAATCACGGTGGTCGGACGTTTGTGGTCGGTTCAGATGAAGCAGGAAACTATTTGTGGTGAGAAGCTGTTTCATCGGAGACAAAGCGCTCGCAGGTTATTTTTTTACATGTGTGGCCTGGTTGTGATGAAGCTCAGACACTTTTGCAGTTTGTTTTTAATCAGTTTTTTTGAACAAATGTTTGATTAATAATAATTGTTGCAACTCAAATCGTTGACCTTTAAAACAAATTGTTGCTGCTGCTTTCATCGTTCTACTGTTGAAACTTGAAGACCCGGTTTGATTTTACACACGAATCTTTGAGATAAAAACAAGTTGTGGCATCTTGAAGTTTTATTGGATAAATCACAGTAGAGAAGCAACAGGAAGTGGGAGAGAAGGATGAAGAGAAGACGAAGAGCTGGAAAAACCAAAACTAAAAAAAAAGCGAGTGAGCAGCTGCTGTGACATTAATGTTGGTGTCAGATCGTCTTCAGTCAGACAGGAAACTGTTTTAGTTTTTAACATCTGACACAAAGACAGAAAATAAAATCTACGTGACAGAGCGAAAGGTTCATAACAATAATATTTAGATACTGAATCTTGTCTCCGGATTTTAATTTCCAAAACCCTTGTTGAGTCATTCAGGGATTTTTTACATATGATCCTAATATGTTAATTTAAATATCACCCACCACTGTCACCAAGTCAGCAGCTTTTCATCAGTTTCCACTGAGCTGCAGCTACAAACACTGTGACGTTACTGAAACTAAAAGGTGTCGCTACGACTCTCGCCAACATCTAGAGTGAAGAAGAAACCGTCTTTAAAACACAGAGGACATGAGTTTGAAAGATGGAGACGGCTGAACGGAGAGTTTAACATGCACTCCAAACCATTAGCATTAGCATTAGCATCACAGCTCCCAAAGACAACCAATATCACCGGCCTAACTCTGAAACTGCAGCGGAGCAAACTAGACCATGACGGGACGTCACGGTCTCGACGGTGTGATAACAGTTCAGACATGAACATGCTAATTATGACAAATACGAAATATAACATGAGACATTAGATTGGACAAATATGAGTCGTCATTATAAGATCAACAGACGATCAACTGACTCGTCGTTTTAACACGGTGGCTCCACCTAGAAAATCACCTGGTGTCTGTTGTTAATCAGTGGCCAAACAACAATTAGTGACGTAATTATAAAGTGAGTGCAGGTGAGAGGAAAACAACAACAACAACAACAACAACAACAGAGTGATCTCTACCAGACAGTTCAGGAGCAATTAATAACAAATGATTCATCAACTTAATGTTTCACATCAACAACCTCTAGGTTGATTCTCATAAATAAAACTGTGGGTGTGACTCATTTTAACACCAGTTTAAAAGTCATAATGAGACATGCAGTTTAGTTTTCACTTTTTCTAATTTCCTCCAAACTTCCCAGAAGTGACCACAACAACCACAAGATGTTCCCTGCTCAGTTCATCAGAAGTTTCGAAAAAAAAAAAAACGCCGCATCATGTATTGCATATGAGGGAAAAAAATTGAGTGAGCTGAAGTGAGATGAGTTTCGCTTTTTCTTTCTTTTCACACTAAAACTGTCACACAGAGATGTTGAATTCAAACACAAACGTTTTATTCTTCTGATTCTTGTGTCAGTTTATTTTTAATTTTATTAATTTTCTCCTCTTCCTCCTGAAAGTATCTTCAAAACATCACAGCTTGTGCAGAATTTAATGCACTGTCTGACATTTTAACTGGTGGATGAAATACACATTTACAAAATCTGAATTGTTCTATTATATCACATAAGAGGGAGAAATGCAGGTTGCAACAACAGACACAAAAACAAATTTGTTTGGCAACTGTTGAAAAACCAAAGAGGAAGAAGAAGAAACAGAAGCAGCTGGTGTGAAATCGATGAGAGAGAGTTGATGTTGTTGAAATATTTACACATCTTTACGTTACGTTGTGATAAAGTAGATGAAAAAGTCAGGGTCTTATTGTTCAGACTTGGTCAGTAGAAACGTCTGGACGGTCTCAGTCCATGAACGTCAGACTCAGACACACTTTTTCCCATCATGCTCTTTGTTTCTTGTAAGTCATGTGAAGTTGTGGTCGTCTGTTCTCAACAAAACCACTGGCTGCTGTTTGTTATGTGAAGGTGTTATTTTCTCATCTGAAGCTTCTCTCTTCATTTTCTACTTTTCTTCATCTTCTTCTTCTTCTTCTGGAGGTCAACTGCATTCGCGGCCTCGGGTAAGGTCACTTTAAACTTCAGAAACATCACCTCTTTGATATTTGTTGCTGATCTGATACGTCTTCTGTGTTTGGCCTCATTTGTGCAGAAACCTGCCACTGATTAGATCAAATAACATTCACGTTCAACAGCTGATCGACTCTTTCAATCTTGCATCTGATTGTTGATTCAGAGAAAACATTTTTCATGTTTCTGTAAAGATGAAACTTGTTTACTTTGGAGCCACTCCTACTTCTGCATCTTCAACCTGACCACAGAAAAGATAGAGTTTTTTTTTTTAAAAAACATCAGAAAGTCAGATGAGGAGTCTGTGAAGGTGCGAGTAAAACTGGAAACCTGAATCATAATTTCTTGTTTTTTTCAAATCAATGGACTTTCACCAACTTTTGCAACATTATCAACCCACATCATTTACGCTTGTTGCTAAAACTTTTACCACAATCATGAACGTCAGCAACTGAAAATGACCAGCAGTAAAACCAGAGATAACGGAGGATGTTTAAGCTCCTGTCTGTTTGACTCTGTTCTCCGTAACTTGGTCTCCACATTATGTTGTACATGTTGCACTTTTTTGACCTCATTCACACTCTCACTTTCTCCTGGTCACTGCAGCATCTCCTGATCTACCTCCAACTTAAAAAAAGTTTTGTGCCTCTAAATCGAGTTGAGTCAGAAAAGAGCTTTAGTTTAAAAATTAAACATGTTAATCATATGCTGTTGTGAAGATGTTTGCTGTCGGTCAGTTGTTTGAGGTTCAATTAACAGGAAATATTACAAGACACTTTGAACCACATCCCTCACACACACACACACTTTGACACACTCAGACACTAAAGTAGGAAGACTCATCTGACTCGTGGTTTATTCTCAAACCTGCGTTGATTCATTCAGTCGACTAAACTCTATATGTAGTCATATGTAGTCATGAATCATATGAAGACTGAGACTTGTGATCAGAAAATTTTACTCTCTATTCTTTTCTTATCTTATTTTCCTTCACCAGCTCCTGAATTAGACGTCATGTTTAAGTCTAAAATAGAGAAAACAGAAGGAAACAAAACAACCTTGTTATATTTGAACTATCTACTAAAACATCAACGACCATAGTCTGGTTAAAAAAAACTGTGCCGGGATGAAAATAAAGTGTCATTGTTTTTCTTTGTTTTCGCAGCTTCATAATGTCGCTCAACATCTCCACCTCGTTCAAGTCCTCAAAGAACGACGAAATGACGACAGTGGACGTCGAGAACATCATGGAAAACGTCAGCATCGTTCTCCTCACGTTGACCGTCTTTCTGGGCATCACAGGGAACTCTGTGGTGATCTGGGTGGCTGGATTCAAGCTCAAGGTGTAAATAACATTATTTATATAATGTAAAATGTATTAAAGTCTCTTATACCTGGATGTAACTTCAGTAATGGTTGGTCTGATTAGAAGCGGTCAGCTCTGAGTGTCTTTCCAGATCATTTGTTGTAAATCCAGAAAATGCAGCAGAGATTCTTTATCTCATCTAATCTGTGACAGTCTCAGGATCCTCCAGGATCAGTCCAGAAACACCTGAACGACCTTGTTGACCTGCTGACACCTGATGAATGGATCATTTCTGTGTTGTGAAAACATGCATCAATGCATTTGAAACTAAAGTTTTCCATCTTTTCTTCCTCCTCAGCCGAAGGTCACCAACGTGTGGTTGGTGAATCTTGCGATCGCAGATCTGATCTTCTGCTTCACTCGAATCTTCTCCCTCATCAAGAACCTCTTCTTTGAATACTGGCCCTTTGGTGTCTTCCTGTGTAAGTTCAATGGTTTCTTCAAGTACGCCAACATGTTCTGCTCCGTCTTCCTTCTGGCTGTGATCAGTCTGGACCGAGCGCTCTGCGTGTGGCAGCCCGTCCTCACCAAACGCTACCGCACCCTGCTGGTGGGTCGGGTGGTGGCGGTCTGTGTCTGGGCCGTGGCCGTCGCCTTCAGCGCTCCGTTCTACGTTTTCCGCCACATCACCCAGAAGAACAACATGAGTAAATGCTCCTCTGACAGCGGCGACTCGGTGGACAGCAGCTCCAGACTGGCGCTCTACACCATCCGCTTCACCTGCGGCTTCATGCTGCCGTTCATGGTCATCCTCATCTGTTACATCCTGGCCGGCATCGGCATCCGACGCACACGTCTGGTGGGGAAGTCTCGTCCTCTGCGTATTTTAGCGTCGTTAGTCATTGCGTTCTTCCTGTGCTGGGCCCCGTACCACTGCCTCCTGCTGGTGAAGATGGTGGACAGGAAGAACAAAGTGATGAAGATCTGGAACCCGTTGGCGAAAGGCATCGCCTACTTCAACAGCTGCGTGAACCCGCTGCTGTACTTCTGCCTGGGCCTGGACGTGCGGGGCCGGTTCAGGCAGAGTCTGGCTGGAGTTTATAAGAAAGCTCTGGCGGACGACATCGACGGACAAACGACTCAGTCCAACGAACGATCGCTGGACGACAGCAACGCGACTGACGTGGCGACGGGAAGGAACCAAGCGACTGTGGATGTTGCTACTTTCTGAATTTTATCATCATGTTTCTGGAGGATTCATGTTTCTAACAAGACTTGAGCTGCAGGTTAATCTGCCCCACACTGTTTGGAAATTTAACAACTCAGAGGAAACTCTAGATTTTCTGTCAGAGACTTTAAAACCATTTGTGTGTCTGGTTTCAGACATCTATATAATCATTTCTAGTGGAAGTATTTTGACATAAACAAACTCTCTTGGTTTAGATTTTCTTCCTGTTTCTCAGTTAATAAAGAAGATCATTATATCAATCTGATATATGATGATGTTCTCGTTGCACCAAATACTGAGAGAGATACTGAGATATGAACACGTTGTGTTTGTGCGTCAAGTGTGTGTACTGGCAGACATCGTATATCAGTAATAAGTAACTGCAACAACTGGTGCATTTGTCTGTAACTACCACTGACAATCAGCTCACTGACGTCTCAAGGTTAACTCTTGATTCTCTTGTGAAACAGGTTCAAGTTGTTTCTATGTACATTGTTTAAAAAAAGTGGAAGTTTGGCGCATTTGCAGATATAAGAAGGAAGATGGTGGGTGAAGTGAGACTTTTAAGAGGAAACACAGAAATAAATTTAGTCTTGACACCGTCGCATGGAAGGTTAAAAGGAAAGGAGAGTTTCATCATGATCATCTGTGTGTGTGTGGACACTGGACTGTAAAATGAAGCAGCATGTACTCAGTTCATAGCAACCTGCTCATAAAACACAGTCGTCTTCGCTCTGCAGATTAGTTTCACATCATTTAGAAACATGTTGGTAAACTGTCGGCTCATTTCTTCTCTGCTGTGTTGTTGAATGACATGAATAAAAGCTCAGTTTTTAAAATATATAAACAATTATTATATATATATATATAATGTATATAAATATATGTATATATACATGTTTTTATGTGATGTAACTTAAAGTTTTTATTGTTTTCATTGTAAATAAAAAACAACCAAATTGATTATTAAACAATAAATGTTTATGTGTTCATGTTGTTTATATATCTATTTCTATAATATGTTACAAATGAGTGTACAAATGAGTAAAAAAGTGTTGGTTGTTTGCGTTTGAGCTGTGGCGAAACTCGGTTCCTTCTATGAGACGATGTGAGATGATAGAAACAGGATGACGAAGTGATAAAAGAGGATCTGATTGTCTTTGTAATGCGGTTGTGAAACCGTCGTATTAATAACCTTAACTTGACAGACATGAAACACTTTTCTGTTCATAGACGTTTCTGTGGTTTTATATGTTCTGGAGCAGCGGGGAATAAAAACAGACACGTCGGCATTTCCTCGACAGGAACATGAAGCAGCTGCCGACTACTCAATAAAAGAGTAAATCAGTAAATGCAAATAAAAATATAAAACAATTCAAGAGAAGTTCAATTACATCATAAACGATGTGATGTAGAACTGTGTTATAATGTGATCAGGTGACGTCTTAATTTGTCGATTCTCTATGTTAAAGTGATGGTTGAACCCAGAGTCTATTTCACCATGAATACGAGTCAAACTCCCTCAACAGATATGTTACGTTGGTTGAAGTAATATCCAGTTTGACCGTCTTTTGTTTTCACAACCAAATAGTTAACAATGAAAGTAAATGGGGCAGTCAGCCAAACGTATCTAAATTGTCATTTTTTAACCACTAATAAAGCTCAAAATATCACTTCACTTCAGCAGTAGCATGAATAGGGTCCCTACACATAAACTGAAGTACTGATAACTTAGGAAGTGAACCCAGAGTTTATTAAAAACACTGTTTTACAAGACTTACCCAACGTCTGGTTTTATAACAACTGGTGATGAAGGTTGTTCCACATCAGCAGATTCATCATTTTACTGAACAACAGGCTGATGTGTCTGTGAAGAGCAAGAAAAATGAAGAATCTGCTGATCTATAACACCCTTCATCACCAGATGTTGTGAAAACAAAATGTTAGGAAAGTGCTATTTAAACAAATGAATTTATGGAATTCTAGGAACATTTAATGACACAGTTCCTGAAACATAATTATTATGTCATGACAACAAAAGACACTGTCAGAGTCTAAAGAGTTAAGTCCTTCTAGTTGTTTTAATGACAGTAATTAAAGACGGAGACAAACTCGTTTAAACTCTCTGACGTTCTGTTGGAGGTTTCTTCCTGTTAAAAGGTTTTTCCTCCATTGTCACCAAGTGCTGCTCATTGTGGAAATGTTGGGTTTCTCTATGTAAAATGCCCTGAGACAAATATTTGTATGATCTGGTGCTATATAAATAAAACTGAATTGAACTGAATTGACGTTTCAGATGCACTAAAATTGTAATGAATTTTTCCTGGTGTGATCCGTTTCTCAGCAACAATGTTTCTCTACTGCAGAGAAGTTGTGCAAACTACTGTTCTTCTACATGTCCCTTCTCTTTATTCATCCTTCATACCAAATTTTGGTTCATAACTACTAAAAGACCATAGATCGCACACAGACAAATAATACACCAAAATTAATTTTTTTATGACAGAGTTGTGAAAAATTTGCAAAAATCTTTTCATAGAGAAAGAAGGAAAAAGCATTTCAAATTTTCAAGGTTTTTCAAACATCTACTGATCTGGCATACTTTCACCTACAGACATCATTAAAACTTTAAAATGTCGGCACAAGTCTGCTGTATTGACGTAGCATTCAACTTTTTTGATAGGTTATTTACTTTCTGATCAGTCACAGGTCAATGACCATGATCAATTTTGGATTAAATTCAGAGTTTATAATGGGTGCGTACTGGGTTGACAGTTAAGGCTAATCCTTTTTTTTTTTTTTTTTTACACACTGCTCACAGCCACAAATTTCACTCTATATGTATGATTTTCTCCAAAGTTGTAGTCACACTTGTCGTGTTTCACACAGTGTGTCTATCTAAATAAAAGGATATATTGTTTTTGAAATAGTAGCCTCTAAGTGACAAGTGCACTGCTCAACTGCCTCATTCACTGCAATGTTAATCCAGGGAGGGATTTTACAAAAAAAGAAGAAATTACTGTTTTATTTAACTCTCTGTGTTGTCCACATTTTTGACACTAGGATCGGTTGATTTCATTCAGAAACACTGAAATGTTGACATATTCTCTTCACTGTTGTTGTAATCTTATATGTAGAGAAACTTGACATAATATTTCATATATTTCATAAACTTGACATATATAACATTTCCTCTTCTACAGAACTAACTTTAATTGTTCAAATTAAAAATAAACCATTAAATCAGAGAAGTTCAGTATAAAAAGCTTCAATGAATAAAAATTTAGAAACAGATCATACATGTTCACAAAAAGTGAGAAAAGTGACGGGAAAAATAAATGTTGTTCCCTCAAATGAGAAAAATATTTACTGATTCAGGATTAAAGTGATTTAACTGGCTCTAATTCATCTTTTACAATATATTATTAATGTTACTAATGAACTTATTTAATCACCTACAGTTTAATTTTCACACTGTGTCTTTATGTCTCTGCCCATTCAGACCAACGGTCCTCTGTTGTTGTTTGTGACGTACAGAAACAAGGGATCATCATAGTCGGTGTTGATGTCGTCATCGTCCATGACCTGTGGGAAGTTATGACAAGTTAAAAACACATCAATGAAATGACGCCACACCTTGAAACACGATAATAAAAACCTGTTCAACTGGCAGCCGACAAATCAACTTTGCCTTGAGGCACTTCTTTCTTGTTTTAAAATCCTCAGCTTGTGTTTATTTCTCTATGTGCGATGTAAAACTGTAACAGGCAGTTACAGAGTTTTACAAACCCTGTTGAGTTGCTCTTTTTTCTTTTCAGACTTGGAGTCTGTGTCCACAAAGGCCAGGAAGTGGATCAGGGTGTAGATTCTGACAGAAACAAAACAAAGTTAAAGTTACAAACCAACGTCTGATATGTGAAGAACATTAAATACTTTGATGCTGTCATCACCTGTGGTACAATAAGGCTATCAACTGGATGAGAAGCAGGAGGGCGAAGCTCAGGATGAACATGAAGCCCAGCGGTTCAATGTCCATATATTCTCCTGTGAACTGAAAGTTGTAGTCGACCTTCGGCACTTGGATGAAGACTGGAGTCTCTGAGAGCTGCAGCGCGAAGGTCGCCAGGAGCCAGAAGATGTTGCAGATGAAGTAGATGAACGTCATCTGTGAACCAACAGAAAAACAAACAAATATATTTATATTTATCATAAGATGAGACCATGATAACACATCATTTCACAGACTGAGGTGTTGTTACCTTGTTCCTCAGATCTTTTAGTTCATTGGCCATTTTCTTCTGCTTCTTCTTGTCATTGGGTAAAGGTTCCAGATATTTTTGTGTCAGCTGCCTAAAGAACTGCTCTTCATCCTGCAGATAAACACAGGAATCCTTCAGAAAAGTCAAGTGGATACAGTCAAAATGTTAACGTTGCACTGTTAACGGCTGCTAAAATCCTGATTTTATGATCATGAAATCATCACAAAAATCACACACAAAAAAAAAAAATCCAAAATGAAAGAGTTAGAAAGAATTTATTCAGTCAGAGTCAGAGATGTACGATCTTGTACTGGAGACTCTTTGATGAAAAGATGCAAAAGTTAAAAAGTCATTGGATTTGTTGCTGGATTATTTTAATCAAATTGATAAAAGGAGAAGTCAGTAAATTGCTAATTTGACAACACAACCTGTAAATAAACTGTTAATGTCGATGCTCGTCTGGTCGACCAATGGAGCAACTTCATCAATCAGTCAGATCAACGTTTGGGGTCAAATCAACAAATAAAAAACTAAAACTGTTGACTCCAAAGAAAGAATCACAAGGTCATTGTCATCAAAAGGCCTGAGATTAACGTCAGAGAGAAAAAACACACCTGACTGAGTGTTTCCTCCTCCAGACGCATGTCATCAGACAAACTCTGTAGCTGTGTGATCCAACCTGGAGAAAAAGAGAAAATATCAGTCGACATCAACGTGTGTGAATCATCTTTTTTTTAAGTAAAACGTCCTCCTATATGACTTACACTGATGAGGGTGGGTGGCATCAGACTCGTCTTGACTGAAATTGAATAAGAAAACGTTTTTAAATTAATTCATCAAACCATTAAAAACTTTACAGTCACTGTCTGTTGTTGGTCTGTGGTGTTACACCTGAAATAAACTCTCACCTCCCCAAGTTCTCAGTATGCTTCACTTCATTCACGATGGAGTTTTGTGGCTCAAGTTCAGGCTCCGGCGCCGCCGCATGCTGCCACTGGCGCCATCATCAGGTTCTGTCGGCTGACGCTGACGTCTTCAGCGCAGCCGCAACAGCCGTTATGTTTTTTGCAGCACGAGGCAGATGAGAAGAAGTGTTTCCATGAGCTTTTAGCTGTGAAGGTGAAAATCAGTTTTGGTTTTGTTCATGTAAAACACAGTAGCACAAGTTTAGAGAATTCAGATGTTTTAGCTGCTATTTACCTTTCTGGGTTTTAGTCTGGGAGGCAGCTGCAGGTTTACCAGCACCAGCAACTGGTGTCGTCTCTCTGGTTCCCCAGGACACATTGTTCATGTTGACCATGGAGTAAATATTTAGCAGCAGGTAGGCACTGGGGATGGAGACGACGTAAAGCAAACCATAGACGATAAGGCTGAACTCCTGAGGGTGGAGGAATGCAGTGAAGATGTAGAAGCAGGTGAGAGTGATGAGGAACAGGCTACTAGGAGTCATGATGGTGTTGTCCTTCACTATGTTCCCTGAGGGAAGAAGAATGAGGTGGAGAATGAGATTTAAAGGTTAGAAGGTTTTTGATGTGACAGGTTTAATTAAGCTTCATGTTTATTCCTGACATACCTATGATGATAAGTGCGTTTATGATCATGAGGAAGGCGTAGAGGATGCTCATCACCGCAGCGATGGTGATCTGAGTGTCTGACTTGAGCTTGAAGCTGATGCCGAGGAAGATGCTTGGCGGTATAATGGCCAAGATGAGAGCAGCGTTGGGATGAATGTTGATCAGCAAAGTCAAACTACCTGAGAGGTCGATGGGAGACAAACATGTCAAACATGATCTCATCAGCAAATGTCTCAGATTGATTTAAAACTAAAGAAATTATCACTAAAAGACGCCTGACCTGCAACCATGAGGATGACAGTGGAAGGTGCCAGGATGGAGGAGACCAAGTTGAAGAGCTGGTAGAGCATGTAGAGTTTGGACATGGACGGGTTCCTGCTGGTGATCATCTTACTGCTGCCCAACAAGTCCACAACGTTTGCCATGGTTGATGGTCCCCATCGACGGCGCTGAATGTAGCAGGTAAACATTAACATTTCTGAGTTTCTACAGCTTCTTATAGTTTCAGGTAAAGACCTGATAATTAAAGACAACACTATGACACTATACAGCTGATGTTGATGATGTTGTTGTCTATAAATATACTCTTGCATGTATGGTATGTTTTTGTTGCTTCAATTTAAAACCATCTATTATAAATGTCAACAGTCTGTAAACCATGGCTCACCCTTTGTTAAAGGAAAGTCTTTGTACAATAGAGTTGTCATCATTCCAGAAACCTGAACTGAAGATGCTACAACTTGGATGCGGTTCTGCAGGGTTTTGCTTTAAACAAGATCTGAATCATAAGGGGTTTTGACTGAGTTGGTTATCACCTGGTTGTAAAATTCTTTAAACTCCTCGGGGGCGTTGGTGTAGGCATCAGATGCTGCGTTGTACTCCACCCTCCACCCCTGCTTCATCAGCAGCGTGCAGAGCCAACGGTCCTCGCCTGCAGAAAACATTTAAAGAATTGATTAATAATCACACGTAATGTTTTAAACACAGACTGCAGTCTCCACTAATTGGTACCTTGATCATACTGGATGTAGTGTCGAGCCTTCGAGGCCTTGACAGTATACGTCTTCATGACATTGTTATCCATCAGCGCCGCCGCCCTGAACAGACTGAAGCAGCCGGGGCTGCACAACACACAACCAAACACGTGCTCTGCTGTTTTGTGAAGCCAATGACCAACAGCGTATTCAAACTTCTGGTACCAAACCATCGGACCTGCCGGGTGAAATAACTGTTATTACATTAACCTGGTGTTTTGAAGCCTCTTGTAGCAAGGATAAAGTCATGTATTTTAAGGTTTAATGCACCAGTGTATAAACTATCATTTAACTGTCCAAGTCCTCTCTGGACCAACCTGATCCAGTTGGGTGGATTCGGCCACATGCTGCTCCGACGTTGGGATACAGTTTCAATCGATCGATAAGCAGCATCACTGCAGCCGGCTGGAAATCTGTGTCCCCGTCTAAAGCCAGGATGTAGGTGTTGCATTTCTCTTTCTGGAGAGATTTTTATATGTATATTTAGCTCATTTCCATACATGAACAGTTGTATGCAACACTTCATGTTGTGCATGTGTTGATATCTCACCTCAAACTCTCTCATTAGTTCAGTCTGGTCCTCTCCTTTCTCCAATCTCTTGAAATACTGGGTGGCAACTTTCCAGCCCAGCAGGTAGTACAAGTACATGACCTGGAGTAATGTTATAATACTCAGCAAACACTCAAATAGCAGAGACATGTCAAGACAAATGTAAAATAAATCAGTGTATATTTCATCTACGTGTGTCAGTTTTCACACCTGAGACCATCTCTTCTTGTGGCGGATGAGATGTTTGTCCTTGAAGTGAACCACCAGGCTGTTCCCGTGAGGCATGGTGACGACCATCCGGCCTCCGTACGGTGTCCTGACAAGCTTCTGATCTGGCAGCTGCTGCTTTTTCCTGAAGACTTCTCTATCGAGGTTCACGAAGATGCTGACGAGAATAAAAGACGCCTCAGCTTCATGTGACACAACAAAGCTCGATCTTTTCTCCTCTTCCTGTAAATTAACTTTAAATTATGAACTTGTTTGTTTATACCTATAAACTTCTCTGATAATTTCCACAAGCATCTCTGCATATTCGTTGACATGGCGGCCTTCGCTCCCAGGAACATCTCTGAAGGCGTCGTCAAAGTAGATATGACTTTCAAATGTCACATCTCTGACTCCTTCCTTCTTTGGCCTGTATCTGTCTAGTCTGGGGAGTTAAACAAGTTGTTACGATCATGCTGAAGTCAAACCAGATTTGTCCTATGATGAACTTGGACGTGGTTCCACTGTGAGATAGATTCTTCACTAATAGTTGTCAATTCTCTCGTTGGATTTTAAAGACAAATCCCAGAATCTTTATTTGTGAACCTCACCGAAATATTGAAATGATCATCTTCATCATCTCATCGTAGGTTTCGTGCCACATTGTCGCACAAAGAAACACTTTTATGGAGCCTGCTGGTTTGAATCTGGAAATTATAACATTTACACTGTTAAGAAAATCAACGCTACAAGTCCTGGGTTTTGGGTTTTGGGTGAACCAGGTATCTTTTAGACACAACAGCAAAACTTACTGTTTGAGCTTGGCAGTCCTCTGGATGTCAAATCGAATGTTTAGCAGCAGTGACTGTTCGATAAAGGCTCCTTCGTACAGCCTCCTGATGAACAGGTCTTGGGTCCTCTGGATTCGGTACAGACCGAGGTGCCAGAGGTGAACAGTGGCCAACACAAGACCGAGCCACCAGGACACTGCTGAACCTGAAAGACAAAAGGATGAAATGAAACTTCAACCTGTAAAATTCAATCACAAATTATGTTCATTATGTGTACATTCATTACCTGTCAGTAGACCGATGTCAGTTAGTTTGGACATGTCCGGGAAGCACAGAGTGTGTGTGACGTCCAAAACCAGTTCTGGGAAAACGCTGCCATCCAGGCTTTGGTTTCTTCCATCCACCATCACATTGCAGTAGCTTGTAAAGTTGAGGCCTGCAGTGCTGTTCAGTCTTGTTGCAGGATCATGATAGTAAACGATGACGGGGATGACAAACAGAGCCATGACAGCCAGAGAGGCCAGGTACAAAGGCAGGATGAAGCATCGTCGCAGGGCGTGCATCTTGCATGCTACGACAGCGAACCAATGGCAGAGCGCTGACGAGACCAGCTGGACCCCGATGGTGATAGCTATAATCCTTTTCTCACGACTCGGGATGGAGGTCACAACGTCCCAGTCCATTTTGGACAGAGGGACGTAGGCTCCGACGACAGCAGCAGTCACTGCGATCCTGAGCAGGCTGGAGAAGATGTGCAGGATGTTCTTACACTTCTTCATGTCTCTATACAGGTTCTTCAGGAAGATGGAGCTACGCCTCTCACCAATCAATCTGAAGTAGTTCTCCCACCAGTTGAAAGAAACCAGGAAGGACCCACCAACAGCCAGACCCAACCAAAGGCCCATCTTCGTATCAGCAGGATCCTTTCTGATGTACAAGACGAGGAAGAGGACGTAACCGAGCAGAATGAGGATGAAGGCCACGATGGACGGCACCAGGAAACGGTTCCTTTGCTTGGCGGTGAACTGAGCGACCACCTGTAGAAGCGCAGACAGGATGGCTACACTGTTCAGTATCGTCACGTTGGTCACGATGTCCAAGTGAGGCATCGCAGCAACAGTGAGGATGGCTGCACCTCCAGACACCAGGAACTCAAAGAACAAAACCTGGAGGAAAAGCAGAAGAAGAAGACTCTTGAAAAACATAATTCAGTTCTGCAGCAGTTCAGCATCACTTTAAACCACAAGATGATTTGACCAGTCAGCTGAGATGTTGATTGGAAAAACAATGAAACAATGACAGCATCAGTTACTTTTACCATGTAACCAGGTACAAAGTCTTGTCTTTTCAATTCATCATGACATACAGGAATAAAGAGCATTAACTAGAGATATTATTTGAGTGTTTGGTTGGTTTTACAATAATCTAAAGTGATTTTAGGTCCTTTGGTTGCAGCTTCACAGATGAAAAGAAAAGGAAGTGATGGTTTCTCACCAATGCTACTGTTTTTTTGTCTGGACACTTTGAGGATTTGTAACACGCTTTCCAGATGCTCTTAAGTAAGAGAAAGACACTGGAGGTGACGAGGGAGCAGCCGATACACAACAGAGCGACGGGTTTGTGCTCTGCCGGGAAAATCTTTGTGTCTTCATTGGACAAAGTGATGAGGACGAGAAAAGACGCCTGGAAAAGTCAAAACAAGACAGATATATAACTATACTACTATACTAACTATAACTATTTATTATTAAGTTTAAAAGTTTTAACCTACAAACATGAACAAACCTTGCTGCAGAGCGCCAAACTAAACACAAACAGAGCGACTAAACACAGACAGAAGAATCTGAAGACTGAGATCAGTTTCCACGGCGTCTCTTCGTCTTTGATGACAGGAAGTTCTTGACACACGTCCCACGGCCTCCTGAAGAAAATAAACCACAATGTTAAAGTCTGAGGCGACGGTGGAGACGATGCAGGAAAGAGGTGAATCATCATTCAATATTTCTCGGTTTTCTTTTAGTTTTCCATTAAGATATTTAGCACTTTTATTATGTTTTTATATCTAATACACAAATGTTTCCCATACCTGTATTTTTGAACATTAAAGTTCACTGATTCAACAACAACTAAGAAATAAACTTATTTTTCATCTCAATTTACTAAACAAATTTAACTTAAACAGGTTTAAAATGATTAAATAACAATTTCACATCAGTCTGAGTTGAACAGTTTGATAAAACATCTTGTGTGAACAGCACCACCTGGTGGATAAATTGTGATATGGTGATTTTAAGCGTCAGTATAATTAATACTGATTCTATAAACCTGAATATGATCAGAATAAACAAGATGTTTCTGTCTGATATTCTGACTTTAACATTTTCTGATTAAGATCTGTAGAATAAACTGATTTTATTTCATCTGTTATCACTCGAAACGTTTTACAGAACTGAATGAAGAGAATGAAAATATATTAATATAAACATATAATATTCCTCTTTAAATCATCAAATTCACAGCTTTGTTTAAATTTTCAGAATTATTGATATTGAGTTTATTTATCTATAGTTGTTTATATTATTATTTAGTTCATTATTTGTCTAATAATTGTCAAAAATACAATCTAACAGAACCAGCAAAATATCTGTTTGTTTTTTTTTTAAATGTTCTAGGAAAAGTAGAAATTATTTCACCATCTTTTCAGCTAAAGTAAGCAATATTTATGAAACGATTAATGAAGATCTGAGTAAAACTAATAGTTAACTAATAGTTATATATATATATATATATATATATATATATATATATATATGTATATACATATATATATATATATACATATATATACTAATAGTTAACTGAAACTCGTAAATATGAATATATCTCTACTTACTTGGGCAGCCTCCTGTCTTCATCCATGTCTGCGTGACCACTTTGTTCAGCAGCTCCTGTGTTGTGACTGTTCATCTCATCCACATGTCAGAGTCAGTTCAATAATGTAAAACCTGTTATTTAGCATCACACCTTAATATGTATGAATGCTGGCGGCAAATGGCCAAAACATGTTAAGAAGACCATTTATGTTGCGGTTACAATGTAAGAAAAGAAAACTTTTGAATGAACAGCTTTTCATGACACAACTATTTGAACAATGAACTTTTGTTTTGTTTTGAAAAACAGCAGCAACATAAAATCTGCATGAAGGCAAAGTCTGGTTATTATTACTTTCACTACAGATGTTGTAGAAAAAAACAACTTTACACAGCTGAGATAAAAATTGACAAAAAAACATCAAGAATCCAGTTTAGTCCAAACGAAACAACAGCTTTTACTCACTTGTCAACCTGCCTCGTTTTAAGTTTATACAATGTTTGTTAAAATGGTATTTGGTTGTTTCCTTCAACAAACAATGACTAACTGTTCTACCAGATCACTTATCAGTGAAACCCCAGAGATTTAATTGTTTCAAGAAAGTTCATGTGTGTGTGTGTGTGTGCGCGCTTGACAAATCGATCTTGCTGAAAATAAAAGAAAAAGCCTCCCCCGTCCTCCTCCCTCCCTTTCCTCTGTCTCTTTCACTTTCTCTTTTCTCTGTTTTCATCTCATCCAGGCGGTCGAGGCAGATCAGACCGTCCACTCTGAGTCTGGTTCTGATGGAGGTTTCTTCCTGTTAAAAGGGAGTTTTTCCTCCATTGTTGCCAAGCGCTGCTCATTGTCTTGATTGAATTCTTTGTTGTCATGATGTGTAGACGTAACAACGAAACTTTGTTCGGTTGCTTCAACTTAAAATACAAAAGACAATACATGACAAATATGTGAAAAAGTTAAATAAAATAAACACAAAGTTAAGTTAGAAAGTCAGAAGCAATGAAACACTGAAATGGTAACAGACTCTGTCATAGTAGAACAGCAGATATTGTAACATAAAGTCTTTAAATAAAGTTTCACATTGATAAAATCATTTTCCTCCAACAAAAGACCATTATTATTTCAAGAAAGTTCAATCAAACTTCCCTGTTGATGGTTTCATTAACATGTTGATGCTGCTCTCTAGTGGAGAATCTTTGAAAGATTCACACGTTCACTTGTATAATTATATTTGTGCAGCCGTTAAAAAACATGGTGTTATCTTTGTACTTAATGACAAAACTTCATTCATTTCTATCCAGAAGGTGAGATATTTAGTCTTCTGATCTTTCTGATGCTTAAATCTGCTCAGTGACACAACAGCTGTCAGGTGAACCAGCAGATCCAACAGAGCACAAAAAATCCCTTTTTAAATGGTGAGAAAACAAACAGGATGTAGCTGACTGGCCGTTAAAGAGACTGTTGTCGAACAGTTTCTTTAAGGAACCAACACTGATAAAATCATTTTCCTTTAACAAACAATGACCGACCATTTCGTTTCATTTTTTCAACAAAGTTCAGTCAAACTTCCCAGACAACACAGAGGCAAGTTCAACATGGAAGAACTAGATCTTTATTGATGTAATAATGATCAAGTTGTATTTTAGATCCTGATCATGACTCATCAAACTGCAGCTTCTTCACTCTTCTCATCCATGTCAATCATCTTCTGACTCCTTTGAACAGTCAGTCTTTAATGTTCTCTCAGTTATTGATGTGATTCATCTGTTGATGAGATTGACGCATGTTTAATAGTGTGTGAGTCGATCATCTGAGCAGCTTGTCACCTCAGAACGTTTATCATCACCATGATTGATCTCATTCAATCAAAAGTAAATTTTTTTAAAGAGAACTTTATTCATTTAGTGACTCTAACGTTGGAGCGCTGCCATGCGATGTCACACATCATCAAGCTGCTCGTCTGTCAAAAGTTTTATACAAATCTTCCTGTTAATGACCAGACTCCAGATTAACACTGATCAGCTGCATCAGATTCAAGCTGCAGGTGTTTAATCAACATGTGTGATCTGTGTCTGGAAACGTTACCTGGACCAGGATGATAACGACTTCTATACATGTTCAGAGAGCAACACGTGTGAACACATTCTCCTGTTGGTCCTTCTCATTCGATCACACATCATTCATCAAAACACAACCACCTCCAAATAACTCAAACTGTCACTAAAACCGACCAAAATAATCTGTGTCTAATTACGAACATTATTCTATTAATCTGTTAATTATCTATTCTGTTGTTGAAACATTTATTTACACATTTGTACACACAATTATTATATAACACCAAACTTTGTATTAATCCATTTACACCAGTCAGTCACTGCTATGTCACCACGACTAACTTCATTATTTAGATTCATCACATACCAACTTTAATTACACTTTTGTCATTATTACTTTGTTGTGCACTTGTTTATTTACATTAAGGGTCCAACCCTGTCTGACTCTCATGAATGTGGCAGAGTTGACCATAAAGTTAACTTTAAATTTAATAAATGTGAGTTAAAGTGCAAGAAATGTCAAGTCATTTGTATCAAGGAATGGGCATCAAATCTACTTTTAAATATCTAGGATCTTTAATGCATGACCACTTGTCTTTTAAGGAGCACATTGAATATGTTGTAAAGAAACTCAAAGTCTTATTGGGATTGTTACAACCCCGGGTTATAGGGGATGACGGGAGTAACAAAAAGGTAAATTATTCCCGGGATTGATCATGGAGAGAGAGGACAAAGACACAGGATCATGGTCAAAACAAAATAAGGTGTTTATTTGATAACAGCAAAATCAGGATGAACTAAAGGAGCTGCCCTGTTAAAGGAACCAGGACAAACTGAAATCCCTGACCTGCCGAAGGAACCAGGAACCAAACCAAAAGTACAACGCTAAATGTTTAACTCACCATGTTCACCTTTCTACTGAAAGGGAGTCAGCTAGTCCAGACACAAAACAGGCTCACCCTCACCAAACGTGACGCACTGTGGCCCAACCAACATGAGCTGTCTTTCTCCCCCTTTTAACCCCCGGCTGCTGATTATGGGATTGGGAACTACTAATAACACACGGAGACAAACTCGTTTAAACTCTCTGACGTTTCAGATGCAAAAAAAAAAAAAAGAAAAAGAAAAAGAAAGAAACAAAGAACAAGTCACATTGGAATGAATTTGTCCTGATGTGATCTGTTTTTCAACAGACACAGTGACATTTCTTTACTGTAGAGACATTTATTTCCATCTACAGTTGTTTGATCAACATGCAAATATTAACTTAACAGAGGATGTAATGTAGTTGGAAGTGGAAACTGATGTGTGAAATCAAATGTTTTCTATTAATAATGGTAGAAAATAGCATCAACTAGTCAATATTCATCTCTTATTCAAATAAAAAAATAATTTTGTTAAATCTCAACAACACTTTTTTGGTACAAACGTTCACTTGAATTAAAATATGAACTGCTCACATTTGGTATCAAATATGATCTCTAAAGACATGTTTTTGGTTCTAATGTTTCCTGTCAGTAACAACAGAAACAAGAGGAAACCATCGAAACCTCAACACAAAAAAACTGATGCGTGTCACCTTTAATATATTTACTCTTCTACTAAACTAACTGTAACTCTTCACTATTTGTATTCAACTTAAAAATAAATCATTAAATCAGAGAAGTTCTGCATAAAAGCTTTAATGAATGAAAACCAGAAACAGGTCATACATGTTTATAACAAGTGAGAAAATTGACAAATGAGACAGAAAAATAAATGTAGTTCCCTCAAACAAGAAAAAATATTTACTGATTCAGGATTAAAGTGATTCAACTTGAACAAAGTCATTTTGTTTCATTATTCGTCATCTTCATAATATATCAATATTATTACTATCATTATTAATGGGGTTATTCAAGTTCACCTTCAAGCACCTACAGTTTAATCTTCACACTGTGTCTTTATGTCTCTGCCCATTCAGACCAACGTTCCTCTGTTGTTGTTTGTGACGTACAGAAACAAGGGATCATCATAGTCGGTGTCGCTGTCGTTGTCATCGTCCATGACCTACGAGAAGTTATGACAAGTTAAAAACACATCAATGAAATGACGCCACACCTTGAAACACGATAATAAAAACCTGTTCAACTGGCAGCCGACAAATCAACTTTGCCTTGAGGCACTTCTTTCTTGTTTTAAAATCCTCAGCTTGTGTTTATTTCTCTATGTGCGATGTAAAACTGTAACAGGCAGTTACAGAGTTTTACAAACCCTGTTGAGTTGCTCTTTTTTCTTTTCAGACTTGGAGTCTGTGTCCACAAAGGCCAGGAAGTGGATCAGGGTGTAGATTCTGACAGAAACAAAACAAAGTTAAAGTTACAAACCAACGTCTGATATGTGAAGAACATTAAATACTTTGATGCTGTCATCACCTGTGGTACAACATGGCTATAAACTGGATGAGAAGCAGGAGGGCGAAGCTCAGGATGAACATGAAGCCCAGCGGTTCAATGTCCATATATTCTCCTGTGAACTGAAAGTTGTAGTCGACCTTCGGCACTTGGATGAAGACTGGAGTCTCTGAGAGCTGCAGCGCGAAGGTCGCCAGGAGCCAGAAGATGTTGCAGATGAAGTAGATGAACGTCATCTGTGAACCAACAGAAAAACAAACAAATATATTTATATTTATCATAAGATGAGACCATGATAACACATCATTTCACAGACTGAGGTGTTGTTACCTTGTTCCTCAGATCTTTTAGTTCATTGGCCATTTTCTTCTGCTTCTTCTTGTCATTGGGTAAAGGTTCCAGATATTTTTGTGTCAGCTGCCTAAAGAACTGCTCTTCATCCTGCAGATAAACACAGGAATCCTTCAGAAAAGTCAAACTACACTTGTACATCATGTTGCTAACAAGTAGAACAGGAAAAGTTTGCAGTGCAAAATCCTGATTTTATGATCATGAAATCATCAAAGAAAGAAAAAAAAAAAAAAAAAAAAATCCAAAATGAAAGAGTTAGAAAGAATTTATTCCTCTCTGCAGTCAGAGATGTACGATCTTGTACTGGAGACTCTTTGATGAAAAGATGCAAAAGTTAAAAAGTCATTGGATTTGTTGCTGGATTATTTTAATCAAGTTGATAAAAGGAGAAGTCAGTAAATTGCTAATTTGACAACACAACCTGTAAATAAACTGTTAATGTCGATGCTCGTCTGGTCGACCAATGGAGCAACTTCATCAATCAGTCAGATCAACGTTTGGGGTCAAATCAACAAGTAAAACTAAAACTGTTGACTCCAAAGAAAGAATCACAAGGTCATTGTCATCAAAAGGCCTGAGATTAACGTCAGAGAGAAAAAACACACCTGACTGAGTGTTTCCTCCTCCAGACGCATGTCATCAGACAAACTCTGTAGCTGTGTGATCCAACCTGGAGAAAAAGAGAAAATATCAGTCGACATCAACGTGTGTGAATCATCTTTTTTTAAGTAAAACGTCCTCCTATATGACTTACACTGATGAGGGTGGGTGGCATCAGACTCGTCTTGACTGAAATTGAATAAGAAAACGTTTTTAAATTAATTCATCAAACCATTAAAAACTTTACAGTCACTGTCTGTTGTTGGTCTGTGGTGTTACACCTGAAATAAACTCTCACCTCCCCAAGTTCTCAGTATGCTTCACTTCATTCACGATGGAGTTTTGTGGCTCAAGTTCAGGCTCCGACGCCGTCGCTGCCACTGGCGCCATCATCAGGTTCTGTCGGCTGACGCTGACGTCTTCAGCGCAGCCGCAACAGCCGTTATGTTTTTTGCAGCACGAGGCAGATGAGAAGAAGTGTTTCCATGAGCTTTTAGCTGTGAAGGTGAAAATCAGTTTTGGTTTTGTTCATGTAAAACACAGTAGCACAAGTTTAGAGAATTCAGATGTTTTAGCTGCTATTTACATTTCTGGGTTTTAGTCTGGGAGGCAGCTGCAGGTTTACCAGCACCAGCGACTGGTGTCGTCTCTCTGGTTCCCCAGGACACATTGTTCATGTTGACCATGGAGTAAATATTTAGCAGCAGGTAGGCACTGGGGATGGAGACGATGTAAAGCAAACCATAGACGATAAGGCCGAACTCCTGAGGGTGGAGGAATGCAGTGAAGATGTAGAAGCAGGTGAGAGTGATGAGGAACAGGCTACTAGGAGTCATGATGGTGTTGTCCTTCACTATGTTCCCTGAGGGAAGAAGAATGAGGTGGAGAATGAGATTTAGAAGTTAGAAGGTTTTTGATGTGACAGGTTTAATTAAGCTTCATGTTTATTCCTGACATACCTATGATGATAAGTGCGTTTATGATCATGAGGAAGGCGTAGAGGATGCTCATCACTGCAGCGATGGTGATCTGAGTGTCTGACTTGAGCTTGAAGCTGATGCCGAGGAAGATGCTTGGTGGTATAATGGCCAAGATGACAGCAGCGTTGGGATGAATGTTGATCAGCAAAGTCAAACTACCTGAGAGGTCGATGGGAGACAAACATGTCAAACATGATCTCATCAGCAAATGTCTCAGATTGATTTAAAACTAAAGAAATTATCACTAAAAGACGCCTGACCTGCAACCATGAGGATGACAGTGGAAGGTGCCAGGATGGAGGAGACCAAGTTGAAGAGCTGGTAGAGCATGTAGAGTTTGGACATGGACGGGTTCCTGCTGGTGATCATCTTACTGCTGCCCAACAAGTCCACAACGTTTGCCATGGTTGATGGTCCCCATCGACGGCGCTGAATGTAGCAGGTAAACATTAACATTTCTGTGTTTCTACAGCTTCTTATAGTTTCAGTTAAAGAAAGTGAAACTATTGCTTCTGGTTGAATAAATTAAGTTAAAAATGTTAACACTATGACATATAAAAGACCCCTAATGAAGAAAAAAGCAAGGATCAAGTATACATGGATCCCATTGGGCCCACCATCTAGGGAGGGGGCCCGATGGCAAGTGCCTGTTGGCCGGACCTAAGCCCGAAACAGGGACATGAATCCAAATCCTGGTGGGCCCACCACCTGCCGTGGAACCACAGGGGTCCGGTGCCATGTGGATGGGGCAGCAGTGGAGGGTGGGGGCCTTGTCATTTGATCCCCAGTCGCAGAAGCTGATCTAGGGACATGGAATGTCACCTCATTGGCGGAGAAGGAGCCGGAGCCTGTGCGGGAAGTGGAGAGGCTCGGGCTCACTTCCCGATTAATTTTCGATTAATTGCCCCCCGCCTCTCTGCCTATGTGTTGGAGTTAACCCCAGTGAACGAAAGGGTTGTTTCCCTGTGCCTTAGGGCCGGGAAATGGGTCCTGACTGTTGTCAGTGCATATGTGCTGAACATCAGTTCAGAGTACCCACCCTTTTTGGAGTTCTTGGGATGGGCACTGAAAAGTGGAGAGGGGTGTGATTGGGAGGAAAAATCTGCCCGATCTGAACTTGAGCAGTGTTCAATTATTCGCCAAGCTGTGCTAGTCACAGTTGGCGGTAACTAACACCATGTTCAGGCATAGGGATGTCCATCAGTGGCACCAGGATGCCGTAGGTGAGTAGGATCAGGTGGTGGGGGAGGATGCCAGCCAGACCTGGTGTCCACCAACTGCTTGGTGGACACCAGCGGTGAGGGATGCCATCAGGCTGAAGAAGGAGTCCTACAGGACTTGGTTGGCTTGTGGGACTCCTGAGGCAGCCGATCGCAGGCCAATCGATGTGCGGCACGGGTGGTTTCAAAGGAGTTCAGGAAGGCCATGTAGGAGGACCTTCAATTGGCCCCAAAGAAATTCTGGTGAACTGTCCGGCGTCTCAAGAGTGGCAAGCACTGCAGCATCCACACCTCTTCTTAGTGTGGATGGGGAGCTGACTGTAACTCAAAAGGTAGTCTGGTGGTGGTAAGAATACTTCTAGGATCTCCTCAATGCCTCAAACACATATTCTGAGGAGGAACCAGAGACAGATTCTCTCATCATGGGGGCTGAGGTCGGAGTTGCAGTTAGGCAACTCAGCAGCAGCACACCCCAGGGGTGGATGAGATCCAGCCTGAGTACCTTAAGGCCCTGAATGTTGTAGAGCTGTGTTGGGTGACAAGCTTCAACAACATTGTATGGAAAATGGGTACAGTGCCTCTCGAATGGCAGGTGGTGGTTCCCATCTTTAAGAAGGGGTTCCAGAGCATGTTTTCCAATTACAGAGGAATCACACTCCACAGCCTCCCTAGGAAAGTCTACACTAAACCTTGTCAAACCTTGTATTCAGGAGGAACAATGCAGTTTTTGCCCTGGTTGTGGGACCAGACAACAGACCAACTCTATAACCTGAGGAGGGTGCATGGGAGCTTGCCCAATTTGTCCACATGTGCTTTGTGGATTCGGTGAAGGTTTATGACTGTGTCCAGTTGGTGTTGGACTTTGCCAGGGCTGCCCTTTGTCACTGGTCATGTTCATAATTTTTATGGACAGTATTTCTAGGCGCAGCCAGCGGGCAGAGGGTCTTGTGTGCAGTGGCCTCAGAATCCCATCTCTGCTTTTTGCGGATGACGTGGTTCTGTTGGCATCATCGAGCACCAACTATTAGTGCACACTGGGGCGGTTTGAGTGTGAAGTGGCTGGGATGAGAATCAGCACCTGCAAGTCTGGGGCCATGATTCTTGACTAGAAACGGGTTGAGTGCCCACTCTGGGTTGGGGAGGAGTTGCTGCCTCGAGTGGAGGAGTTCAAGTATCTCGGAGTCTTGTTCATGAGTGATGGGAAAACGGAGCAGGTGGACAGGCGGATCAGGGTGGTGTCTGCAGTGATGTGGATGCTGCTCCAGTCCATTTAACTGAAGAAGGAGCTAAGTTGTAAGGAGAGGCTCTCAATTTACTGGTCCATCTATGGTCTGACCCTCACCTATGGTCAAGAGCTATGGGTAGTGACCGAAAGAACAAGCTCACGGATACAAGCAGCCAAAATGATTTTCCTCTGTGGGGTGGCCTAGCTCAGCCTTAGGAGCTTGGCCATCCGGGAGGGACTTGGAGTAGAGCCATTGCTCCTCCATGTTGAGAGGGGCCAATTCACGTGGCTAGGGCATCTGATTAGGATGCTCCCCAAGGGAGGTGTTCTAGGCATGCCCAGCCGGGAGGAAAAGGAGGAGGGGGAGACACAGCACACACTAGAGAGACTATGTCTCGAGGCTGGCCTGGGAACACCTATGGTTCTCTAAGAGGAGTTAGTGGATGTGGCTGGGGAGGAGAGTCTGGGCCTCCCTCCTGAAACTGCTGCCCCTGCGACCTGGACCCTCTGGTTAAATGGGAGAAAATGAGACGAAACGAGACTATGACATGCAGCTGAGTCTGTGCGATACTGACGCACAGACGATAGAGTCTGTGCGAGCTGAGGTCTATAAATGTTGCTAAATATATTCTTGCATGTATTCGCATGTATGGTTTTGTTGCTTTGATTTAAAATCACCTGTCACAAATGTCAACAGTCTGTAAAACATGACTCACCCTAATTAACTCAATCTTAGTTGACAGTTTTATGCCCTAAATCCATAGTGGATAGTCATATTCATACTATACAAAACAATGTTCTTTGTTAAGGGAAACACTTTGCACTATAGAGTTGTCTTCATTCCAGAAATCTGGGTCGAGGTGCTCCAACTTGGATTGAATCTGTCCAGTGATTTGCTTTAAACAAGATCTGAATCATAAGGGGTTTTGACTGAGTTGGTTATCACCTGGTTGTAAAATTCTTTAAACTCCTCGGGGGCGTTGGTGTAGGCATCAGATGCTGCGTTGTACTCCACCCTCCACCCCTGCTTCATCAGCAGCGTGCAGAGCCAACGGTCCTCACCTGCAGAAAACATTTAAAGAATTGATTAATAATCACACGTAATGTTTTAAACACAGACTGCAGTCTCCACTAATTGGTACCTTGATCATACTGGATGTAGTGTCGAGCCTTCGAGGCCTTGACAGTATACGTCTTCATGACATTGTTATCCATCAGTGCCGCCGCCCTGAACAGACTGAAGCAGCCGGGGCTGCACAACACACAACCAAACACATGCTCTGCTGTTTTGTGAAGCCAATGACCAACAGCGTATTCAAACTTCTGGTACCAAACCATCGGACCTGCCGGGTGAAATAACTGTTATTACATTAACCTGGTGTTTTGAAGTCTCTTGTAGCAAGGATAAAGTCATTTATTTTAAGGTTTAATGCACCAGTGTATAAACTATCATTTAACTGTCCAAGTCCTCTCTGGACCAACCTGATCCAGTTGGGTGGATTCGGCCACATGCTGCTCCGACGTTCGGATACAGTTTCAATCGATCGATAAGCAGCATCACTGCAGCCGGCTGGAAATCTGTGTCCCCGTCTAAAGCCAGGATGTAGGTGTTGCGTTTCTCTTTCTGGAGAGATTTTTATATGTATATTTAGCTCATTTCCATACATGAACACTTGTATGCAACACTTCATGTTGTGCATGTGTTGATATCTCACCTCAAACTCTCTCATTAGTTCAGTCTGGTCCTCTCCTTTCTCCAATCTCTTGAAATACTGGGTGGCAACTTTCCAGCCCAGCAGGTAGTACAAGTACATGACCTGGAGTAATGTTATAATACTCAGCAAACACTCAAATAGCAGAGACATGTCAAGACAAATGTAAAATAAATCAGTGTATATTTCATCTGCGTGTTTTAGTTTTCACACCTGAGACCATCTCTTCTTGTGGCGGATGAGATGTTTGTCCTTGAAGTGAACCACCAGACTGTTCCCGTGAGGCATGGTGACGACCATCCGGCCTCCGTACGGTGTCCTGACAAGCTTCTGATCTGGCAGCTGCTGCTTTTTCCTGAAGACTTCTCTATCGAGGTTCACGAAGATGCTGATGAGAATAAAAGACGCCTCAGCTTCATGTGACACAACAAAGCTCGATCTTTTCTCCTCTTCCTGTAAATTAACTTTAAATTATGAACTTGTTTGTTTATACCTATAAACTTCTCTGATAATTTCCACAAGCATCTCTGCGTATTCGTTGACATGGCGGCCTTCGCTCCCAGGAACATCTCTGAAGGCGTCGTCAAAGTAGATATGACTTTCAAATGTCACATCACTGACTCCTTCCTTCTTTGGCCTGTATCTGTCTAGTCTGGGGAGTTAAACAAGTTGTTATGATCATGCTGAAGTCAAACCAGATTTGTCCTATGATGAACTTGGACGTGGTTCCACTGTGAGATAGATTCTTCACTAATAGTTGTCAATTCTCTCGTTGGATTTTAAAGACAAATCCCAGAATCTTTATTTGTGAACCTCACCGAAATATTGAAATGATCATCTTCATCATCTCATCGTAGGTTTCGTGCCACATTGTCGCACAAAGAAACACTTTTATGGAGCCTGCTGGTTTGAATCTGGAAATTATAACATTTACACTGTTAAGAAAATCAACACTACAAGTCCTGGGTTTTGGGTTTTGGGTGAACCGGGTATCTTTTAGACACAACAGCAAAACTTACTGTTTGAGCTTGGCAGTCCTCTGGATGTCAAATCGAATGTTTAGCAGCAGTGACTGTTCGATAAAGGCTCCTTCGTACAGCCTCCTGATGAACAGGTCTTGGGTCCTCTGGATTCGGTACAGACCGAGGTGCCAGAGGTGAACAGTGGCCAACACAAGACCGAGCCACCAGGACACTGCTGAACCTGAAAGACAAAAGGATGAAATGAAACTTCAACCTGTAAAATTCAATCACAAATTATGTTCATTATGTGTACATTCATTACCTGTCAGTAGACCGATGTCAGTTATTTTGGACATGTCCAGGAAGCACAGAGTGTGTGTGACGTCCAAAACCAGTTCTGGGAAAACGCTGCCATCCAGGCTTTGGTTTCTTCCATCCACCATCACGTTGCAGTAGCTTGTAAAGTTGAGGCCTGCAGTGCTGTTCAGTCTTGTTGCAGGATCATGATAGTAAACGATGACGGGGATGACAAACAGAGCCATGACAGCCAGAGAGGCCAGGTACAAAGGCAGGATGAAGCATCGTCGCAGGGCGTGCATCTTGCATGCTACGACAGCGAACCAATGGCAGAGCGCTGACGAGACCAGCTGGACCCCGATGGTGATAGCTATAATCCTTGTCTCACGACTTGGGATGGAGGTCACGACGTCCCAGTCCATTTTGGACAGAGGGACGTAGGCTCCGACGACAGCAGCAGTCACTGCGATCCTGAGCAGGCTGGAGAAGATGTGCAGGATGTTCTTACACTTCTTCATGTCTCTACACAGGTTGTTGAAGACGATGGAGCTACTCCTCTCACCAATCAATCTGAAGTAGTTCTCCCACCAGTTGAAAGAAACCAGGAAGGACCCACCAACAGCCAGACCCAACCAAAGGCCCATCTTCGTATCAGCAGGATCCTTTCTGATGTACAAGACGAGGAAGAGGACGTAACCGAGCAGAATGAGGATGAAGGCCACGATGGACGGCACCAGGAAACGGTTCCTTTGCTTGGCGGTGAACTGAGCGACCACCTGTAGAAGCGCAGACAGGATGGCTACACTGTTCAGTATCGTCACGTTGGTCACGATGTCCAAGTGAGGCATCGCAGCAACAGTGAGGATGGCTGCACCTCCAGACACCAGGAACTCAAAGAACAAAACCTGGAGGAAAAGCAGAAGAAGAAGACTCTTGAAAAACATAATTCAGTTCTGCAGCAGTTCAGCATCACTTTAAACCACAAGATGATTTGACCAGTCAGCTGAGATGTTGATTGGAAAAACAATGAAACAATGACAGCATCAGTTACTTTTACCATGTAACCAGGTACAAAGTCTTGTCTTTTCAATTCATCATGACATACAGGAATAAAGAGCATTAACTAGAGATATCGTTTGAGTGTTTGGTTGGTTTTACAATAATCTAAAGTGATTTTAGGTCCTTTGTGTAGCTTCACAGATGAAAAGAAAAGGAAGTGATGGTTTCTCACCAATGCTACTGTTTTTTTGTCCGGACGCTTTGAGGATTTGTAACACGCTTTCCAGATGCTCTTAAGTAAGAGAAAGACACTGGAGGTGACGAGGGAGCAGCCGATACACAACAGAGCGACGGGTTTGTGCTCTGCCGGGAAAGTCTTTGTGTCTTCATTGGACAAAGTGATGAGGACGAGAAAAGACGCCTGGAAAAGTCAAAACAAGACAGATATATAACAATATTAATTCATTTATTATTAAGTTTAAAAGTTTTAACCTACAAACATGAACAAACCTTGCTGCAGAGCGCCAAACTAAACACAAACAGAGCGACTAAACACAGACAGAAGAATCTGAAGACTGAGATCAGTTTCCACGGCGTCTCTTCGTCTTTGATGACAGGAAGTTCTTGACACACGTCCCACGGCCTCCTGAAGAAAATAAACCACAATGTTAAAGTCTGAGGCGACGGTGGAGACGATGCAGGAAAGAAAGAAAAACAAAGTAATAATCAATAATACTTGTTTTTAACAAGTATTATTAACAAGTGAATAACAATCTTATCTAACCCTAAAAACAACTAAAATTATTAAAATAGAAACAAAATTAGAAATAATTTCTCATCACTTTTCGTTGAACAGTTTAATAAAACATCTTGTGTGAACAGCACCACCTGGTGGATAAATTATTTATTAATCGTAATCAGAGAAATGAAAGTGATTCAGAGATTTTAAGTGTCATTATAATTAATACTGAGTCTATTAACCTAAATATGATCAGAACAACATGTTTCTGTCTGATATTCTGACTCTGAGGACGGTTGAACAGGGATTTGATCCTTGTTCTGTGATGTGACATAGACACAATAAAATGTTGGTTGGATGCGTGACGACTCAAAAGCTTCATGAAAATCTCTCTATTTTAGGGTGGGGGATTTTAAACGTGTGGTTTTGCAGCTATTTGACATCTTTTCAGGCCTAACTGTCAACCTCATTATGAAATGCAAACACTTGACACTGATTGGCTCCTTCACTGTCGCTCAAATGAATGTAACTTTACCGGCTCTGGAACACGGACACCGTCTTTTTACAGTCGATCGCCTTTGAAGTCGAGGGAATGGAGTCAGAGTGGGGGGGCAGTGAGATACATTGGACGTCACAAACAACCATTTTTAAATTGACCCATTTTCTAGTGACATTTCTAAGAGGAGTTTCTATGAGAAGGAGATTTTCACATGTTCCTGAATGTGGGTGAACGACCGTTCTACAACAAAGATGTGGCAACAAAAACACTTTTTGATTCTCTGTCACCTTTAACATTTTCTGATTAAGATCTGTAGAAAATCACTCGACTGAATGAAGAGAATGAAAACAGAAATATTCATCTTTAAATCATCATGTTCACAGCTTTGTTTATTTTTTAAGAATTACTAATATTCATTTTATTTAAATGTATATATATATATATATATATATATTATATGAAATTATTATTATTAAGTTTATTATTAGTTGAATAAAATATATATAAAATGTGATTTAACATAACCAGTAATATATATATATATATATATATATATATATTTAAAATGATTTATGAAAAGTAGAAAATATTTTTAAATGTTTATAAATGTTTATTTTAAAAAAAAGATTTGCAAGAAACCTGATGATGATTGGAGTAAAACTAATAGTTAAATGATACTTTGGGGAACAATTGATATATTTCTATTATTTAATCAATTTATTTTTTTCATTTAAATTATATTAGATTAAAAAAAAAAAAAAAGATAGATCTACTTACTTGGGCAGCCTCCTGTCTTCATCCATGTCTGCGTGACCACTTGGTTCAGCAGCTCCTGTGTTGTGACTGTTCATGTCATCCAGATGTCAGTCAGTTCAATCATGTAAAACCTGTTATTCAGCATCACACCTTCATACCTTTGGATGCTGATGGCAAACGGCCAAAAAACATAAAATAAACAATGTTAACAAGACAATTTATGTCAATGTAAAAATGTAAGAAAACACACTTTTGCTTTAACTCTGACAACTTTTCATAAAAAAACTATTTGAACACCACAATGAGCTTTGGTTTTGTCTGTTTTTAAGATAAAAAGTTACACACATTAGACAAAAGTTGACAAAAACACATCAAGAATCCAGTTTTTGAGTTTGCACGTCTGCAAAAGGTTCAGAGAGAGAAACACACATCAACACGTTTCCATTGTTCCTTCTCACTTGATCACACATCATCCTCTCTGCAGCTGAAACGAGCTGAATTGAACTTCCTCCTCAGGGCGGCCGAGCTCGGCCTCAGAGACAAGGTGAGGAGGTTGGAGGAGAGCTGCTGCTCCTCTACATCCAGAGGGGCCAACTGAGGTAGATACAGCATCTAGTTAGGATGCCCCCTGGAGGCCACCTGAGGATGTTCTGGACATGCCCAACCAGGAGGAGACCCAGGACACACTGGAGAGACTGTCTGTGTATCTCAGTTCATATACGTCCATACTTACACTGACTATTCAGAGTGTGTCAGTGTGTTGACTCTGACCAGTCTGGTAAAACACAGTGAAGTGTTAACACCTGATGGTTTCATCATAACCACGGACACTTCTCACCCTCAATGACGCCATCTTGGCTACGTAGCAGAAGAGGAGGGACGGCGGCGGCGGCGTAATCTCCACCTCACATGAAACATGGAGCCACACAAGCAAACATCAGTACTAGTGAGACTTTGATTATTGATTAGAATTGAAAACAAGCCGACAGACATGTTGGTGGAGACGATCACGGTCCAGATCCATGATTAATGTTCTGTCCTGTGATGATTCACCATTAAAAAGGAGAAGAAGATGATGATCCTCATTTCTGGTTTGAGACAAAACTACCCTGTTGACATTCACACACTACGGACGTAAGTACAAAGTGTAAGTAGCATACTACGTGGAAGTGAACTAACAGAAGTTTCCCAATTGAGGCACATTATATTTTTCGAGGCCTGGGAACGCCCTGGGATCCCCCAGAAATGTCGGTGGAAGTGGTCGGGGAGAGGAGAGTCTGGATCTCCCTCCTGAGGATGTTGCCTCCGCAACCTGGACCGGGACCCACCGGATGAAGAGGAGAAAAACGAAACGAAACTAAATGAGGACACACCTAAAAATGTAGTTCCATCGGTGTTAATCAGCACTTCAAACTCTGATTAAACAGTGAAAACTTTTGTTTCGCAACAGAAACAATGAACAGAAATCCAGTCAAGTCAGTTTATTTATTTATAGAAATCAATCACAAGCAATACACGATCAGCGTGAGCTTAAATTACAGGAGTGTGTAAGAATATATAGATTAAATTATAACACAAACACAACAGTATGTGATTAGTGTGGATGACTGAAGACAAATATCTGCGTCTGGAAACTTTCTCCAGATTAAAACATTTGTTCCTCACGTGCAGATTGTTACAGAGGAGTGAGCTCCTCGGTTGAATGAACCTTTTGTTTTTATGACTCAACACAGAAATAACTCAGGTGATATTCATGAAGACTCTAATTCTCTTCTCCCCATCACTGTCATTACTAATGAGCAACTAATGAACAGTCACAGGTGTAATTAAAGTGAGAGTTCGTCACAGGTGGTTTTATTGTTGTATTGTCATTCCATCAAGTGGAGATGACCTTTGAGATCTTTGCTGACGTGGTTATCTAACTAAACCTCCCCCAGTGTGACTGAGGTGAAAATGCTGGTTTAATATAACAGGTTGCACCTGATGATGACTGAACCTCACAAAGTTAAAATGTTCTATTTCTTTCCAAAATAAACCAAAACACTTTTTTTCTTTAAAAAATGTAAAACTGAACATCAGCTGGAACTTAAAAACCTTTTAATGCTTTTTATACAAATAATAAATTCTTCTGCATAAAATTATCTTTTTTAATTTGATTCAGATCATAGTGACTCATCCAACTTTAACATCCAGTCTTTATAATGACAATGACAATGTGTCTGCAGAGGAAGTGAAACGTCAAAGCTGAGAAGCAGAAAATCTTCAACAGGTTTTTCTGGATGAGAACGACGTCAACGTGTGGATGCTGCTCTCTAGTGGAGAATCTTTGAAAGATTCACACATGTTTCACTTGTATAATTATATTTGTGCAGCAGTTAAAAACATGGTGTTATGTTTGTACTTAATGTTCTACTTTCTATCCACATGCAGCGCCCCCTGTTGGCCACTAAAGAAACTGCTGTGGAGCAGGAGAGCACCTCTGCTCCCAAAACACCAACAATTGATTTTAAGCTTCACAAACGATGACTGACCTCAGTTCAGTCAAACACAGAACCAATTAAACAGGTGCAACATGTAAAAACTAAACTAAAACAACAAAACCCTTTATGATGTAAGAATGATCAAGTTGATTTTTAGATCTTTCATCTCATCAAACTGCAGCTTCTTCACTCTTCTTATCAAGTGTCAATCATCTTCTGACTCTTTTGATCCGTCAGTCTTTAAACGTTTTCTCAGTTATTTCTGTAACTTTTCTTTCTTTCTTTTCTTCTCGTGAATTCAGACAAATCTTTTCTCTTCATGCAACAAACCTGATAAACCAAACACCTGATGTGCAGATTGACGTGATTCATCTCTGAGATGCGACTGACGCATGTTTAATAGTGTGTGAGTCAATCATCTGAGCAGCTCGTCACTTCACAAAGTTTGTTATCACCATGATTGATTTTAAAGAGAACTTCATTCATTTAGTGACTCTAACGTTGGAGCGCTGCCATGCGATGTCACACATCATCAAGCTGCTCGTCTGTGAAATGTTTTATACAATGTTTTTATACTTCCTGTTAATGACCAGACTCCAGATTAACACTGATCAGCTGCATCTAGTATGTGTTCATTTACAACCCCATACTGTGTATGACTGTGGATGCTCTGCACTTTGAAATCCCTAAAGTACCAACTGAAGAAGAAAGAAAACATTTAGGTTTTCAGCTCCTGATGCTTGGAATAAATTACAATCCGAACCCTGGTCAGATAGAAGAGTCTGCCTCGTCTGTGTGCATATGTTTCAGTTTTAATGTTGTTATTTCTATTTGTTGTTTATTGTTAATGAAACTGTGCTGCTGCCCTCTTGCCCAGGTCTCTCTTGTAAAAGAGATCTTGACCTCAAAGGGACTAACCTGGTTAAATAAATGTGTACTTTGAGATGTGAGCCAACATAATGTGTGTTAACTGTCCTGTGGGCCGTGATCGTTGATGTGTGACTGATGGCATCGACAGCCATTGTTCTTGAAAACCATGTAAAAGGTGGTGATCCACCTCTGCTGCCATCTCAGCTATTCTTAGACAAACAGCTATTTTGCAATCGATAATTATCAAGAAATGCTGAAGCTTTTGAAGGGGCATTGTTGAACTTCATACCATCAATTAAATGGTGATTCATTACAGGTTGGTGTGACTGGTTGACATATGAGTAACAAGGATCTTCACATATTATCACTACCTGTTATCACGCTATTTAATCTCTATTGTTTTGTAAAATATTGGTTAGACACGATCACCTCATCATTGATGGGAACTAAAAGATGTTACATTACTTTAAAACGTCTTGACACGATATGAGAAATGTCCTTAAAACTGATGTTTCAGGGTATCACACTGTTCATTGTGCGTTATGTTGCGTAGGTGTAGTCGTGGAGCATCTCAACAAACTATTATTAAAGGTATGCACATCCAACATTGTCATAAAACTATTAATTATGACTGAGACACAAACAACGCTGCCTCCACAAAATATTTTTCAACATAAACACACCCAGACCTGTTTCATGTCTTTCTGAAAGATTCGTGACCTTCATGTCTTTATATCAATATATTACATATTATTAACATCATCTGTTCTCTCTCACAGTTGTTCCAGAGATGTTGGATCCAGATTATTCGACAACATCACTATTATTATTATTATTATTATTATTATTATTATTATTATTATTATTATTATTATCATCACCATCATCATCATTATCATTATCATTATTGTAATGTTAGCTGTAATGGTAATTTAGCTATAAAAACTACTTGTAAACATCTAGTGTAGTCTTTACTCTCTCTTCCTGGTCTCCCCCTTCTCTTCCTCCCCCTCTCCCCCGTCCTCCTCCCTCTCTTTCCTCTGTCTCTTCTCTTTGTCTTTTCTCTGTCTTCATTTCTCTCCAGCCGGTCGAGGCAGATCAGACCGTCCAGTTCTGATGGAGGTTTCTTCCTGTTAAAAGGGAGTTTTTCCTCCATTGTCACCAAGCGCTGCTCATTGTGGAAATGTTGGTTTCTCTATGTAAAGAGACTTGAAATAAATGTTTTTAGGATCTGATGCTAACTGAACTGAACTGAATTGAACTGAATCTTGAATTGGTAAAATATAAAATCAAATATATGTGAAAAAAGCCACATGTTCAAGACTGGATTTTCACTTTGACATCAGATCAGGAAAGTTTAATCTTCAACTTGGAAACATCGTCTTTGTTTTACAATTTTCCTTCAATCTTTAATTTCCCTGAGGCAACTTCACTAAGGGATTGATAAAGTCGTCTGTCTGTATGTAAAAGCTGCATGTGTGTTTTTGTTATCGCTACATAGGAAACATTAGAATTAGCAGCTGTTTACTCCAAATGTCCTCATTCATCAACAAGTTGGTTCATCTTGACCAGTGTGACCTCAACTACCACCAATCGCCTCTTGTCTTTACTGATTGTTGATCATCATCATCATCATCATCATCATCATCACCTGTTTCCATAAAAAATGAAATCACATTCAGCTGCAGAGTAAACATACGTTGGTGTCATCTGGTCCAGAAGAAGTAAACTGTAGTAAACAGTAAAAGTAAAAACAGTAAAAAACAGTAAAACATGATAACGAGTTGTTATTTTTGCTGAGGAGCAAAACTACGCGAGCCTGTTTCATTACGAACATTTGTATTTTCATCGTTTTTTTCAAAAAGACTCAAAGTCTGTCAAAAAGACAGAACACCCAATGTTATTGATTTATAATCTTAGCCTTCATCACCCCCACACCACCATTCTGCTGCAGCTACTGGAACTACATTAATTTTACATGCTGCTGCCTTTTAATTTTTATTTATATTCATTCCTATTTATCATTTTGCCTCTGTCTGTTTTTATTACTATTTAGTATCTTGTCTTTGTTTTTATCTTGTTTTTCTTATTGGAGAATACCTTACAAAATTTTGTTGCGACACAATGACACAATAACAATACATTTGCTTGAATCTTGAACCTTTAGAGTAAAATATTCTTCAGGTGGATTCAGTGTTTCAGATCAGTGTCCCAGGAACAAGTTCTCAGCTCCATTATTGTTCTCAACCAACGTAAAATATCTGTTGAGGTGGAGTTTGACTCGTATTCATGGTGAAATAGACTCTGGTTCATGTTGATCTGGACGTCATTTTAACAATCAAACAACTTATTAAGTCATAATAGGTTATTCAGACTGTTACTTACTTGTATTATTATAATTTGCTTTGCGTTAAGATCTTAAAGACTCTGCTCACATGTGTAGCTACTGTAACAAATTAGACAAGATCAGGATAAAAATAACTGCATTAACAATCTGCTGTGGATAAAACCTCATATTAGTCACATTGAATTACACACACAAACGTGTTCACACTTGGTGAGCGAGTGTGTGTTCAGTAACTCTGAATCAAACGTCCACACACGAACAGTCAACCAGCGAGACGGTGTCGACTCTCACTTGATCTGACTCAACACAACAAAGAGTCGCATCTTAAAAACTAAATTTACTGAAACATTGAAACATTTTAAAACTGGATCCTGAACCTGTTCAACAGACACACTGTTGGAGCATCACTGCTTCAGTCTGATTTTCAAGAAAACAGTAAACTTTTGTTGCATTTTTGAAAAATATTTTTAGAATTGTGTGTGTGTCGTCTTACTGTATTTATTGTGTTGACTCATGACTCAAAACAGTTACGTTATTTTTATAAATATTTATTTTAAAACTTAAAACACTGAATAAAACAGAAACATAATTCACTTTTTTCTCCTTCATTCATATAATACATTCATAATCTGATACTGATCGTTGCTCCTCAGCAGCAGCTTCAAATAGTAAAATATTAGAATAATAACTAAAGCAACCAACACTTCATATATTTATTTACATTTCACAAACTATCAACTGACTCAACCTGACTGAAAACACTTATCAACAGACTCTAAAACGTTATCATATATTTTAGTTTTTGAATTTATTTCTGAATTTCAGGATCCAACTTTGATCAACCTCATTCATTCATACTCACAACCTAATTCAACCATCTTCACATCACAGTGCATTAAATAAAGAAACAATAGTCAAACATCTATAGAATAACACATCAGATCCTTCATAAAAAAATAAAACATTAATAAAAATCGTTCATTTACTGACTTGGTGCCATCTGATGCTCTGTCATGTTTGTTTCCTGCAGGTTTTTTTTTTTAATTGTTTTTAATAAATAAATTGCAATTGAATAAATGTAAACTTAAGATACATAACGCATGTTCAAGAAATCTTAAAGGTGCTAAAATGCTTTGGATGTGGAAAGAGTCTGTGTTTATACGGACTCGTTGTCGTCATCGAGGCTGGTGTCGTCGTTGGAAGAAGAAGCGACCTGGGAAGAAATAAAATGATCAGTATTTGCTTGAAAACTGCTGCCGCACCAGAATCAACTCTGACAAGTACAGAAGGGAGTGGCTAAAACCGCTCACGATAATTACAGCAAAGTATTTGCCTGCTTTAAGGTGTGAACACAAGCCTGACTTATTAGGGTGTGGTAAATTCTACCTGCAACTGTACAGAACAATATAACAAAACCACATTGTGTTTGATCAGATTGTTAATTATCATTGACAAGACACAGAAAGTAAAATACAAACAAATAAAAAGACCAGAACGATGTAAACGATGTGATAAAGATGAAGTTGGCCTCAGGGTTACAGTTAGACTTTCTAATGTTTCAGCAGCATTTAACCTTACTCAGATTTCTGCAGAAGATTCTGCTTTGGACTGGTTTATATTAGTAATATTTGTAGTAACTGTAATAAGTATAAATACCCTTTCGCCCTGCAGGTACGAGTCTTCTCTTTTAAGATTTTGCTCTTTGGGCTCAGTATCCAAAAAGGCCACATAATGAATCAGAGTGTAGATTCTGAAAAAAATCACATAATGTGGATGTTAATCTATTATCAAAGTCATGATACATTTGTGTCACAAACTGTGGAAACAAAACAAAACAAGGATGTTGTTTGCCTGTTTGTGTTTACCTGTGGTAAAACATGGCCAAAAACTGGATGATGACTGACAAAGCAAATCCCAAAATGAACATGAAGCCAATGGGATCGATTTGGACGGTTCCAGTTTCAACAAGCGTGGAGTTGAGCTTTGGGAACTCGATGAACAGGGAGATCTCAAGAATCTGCAAAGTGAAAGTCGCCACCAGCCACAGCGCGTTCAACATGAAGAAGGCAAAGTTGATCTGTGCAGGTTCAGGAAAGATAAGATTGAAGTTGAAGTTACACTGCACAGTGGTTTCCTGTTAGATAGATGTTTATCCTCTCACCTTATTCCTCAGGCTCTTCAGGTCTGATGCCATCTTTTTCTGCTTCTCTTTGTTGTCGGGCAGAGGTTTCAGATACTTCTCCTGAAAATCATGCCAGAACTCCACTTCCTCCTGCAGAGAAACAAACAAACACAAACCCTACAGTTAATCACTGTATTTTAATTTAAGACAGATCAAATCAATCAAACTGATCCAACGAGAAATAAACACCTGATTGAGTGTTTTTTCCTTCAGCTTCATTTCAGTGGATGACTCCCGTAGGTGTTGGACCCAACCTGGAAAAAAGAGTGAGAAAGGAAGATATAAGACATCAGCATGTTTGCAAAAATATAAAAAATGGTGGTAATTTTTGGCAAACTGTAAAGACTTACAATGGTTAGAAAACTCGAAAACAGACATCTCATTCCTGCGACAAACAGAAGAGTTAGAGCTATAGTTACATCTCACACCTTTTATGACTGACATGTTGCATTTTAAACAATGTTCCTGCTTCATGACTTACACATGCTCCTCCACTGGGATCCTAATGTCCTCTACTATTGTGTTCTGGGGCTGAGGTTCAGCCTGCGTCAGCTCTGAGAACACGTTTTCCTGGATTACACTGGACTGTCGATCGAGAGACCTCCACCTCAATCTTTTGCAACACGTCATCGACGAGAAGAATCGCTGCATTTTGTTTTTGGCTGTGAGAAGTAAAAAAAAATCAGCTACAGTTCGATCCATACAAAACATTAATACTACTCTAGTGTTGCACAGTAAACAAAGCCTGACATCTACCTTTCTGCAGTGAGGTTTGCGAGGTGGCAGCTGCAGGTGCGGTTGCAGCAGCGACAGATTTCACCTCCCTGGTTCCCCAAGACACGTTGTTCATGTTGACCATGGAGTAGATGATGAGCAGGAGGTAAGCGCTGGGGATGCAGATGATGTAGAGCAAACCATAGAACAACAGACTGGATTCCTGAGGATGCATTATTCCAGTAATGATGTAGATGAGAGCCATAGTGATGACAAACATGCTGCTGGGTGTCAGGATGGTTTTGTCCTTCACCATTGTACCTGAAGAAAAACAAAAAGATGAAGAGTTTTTAGGTCTAAAACTTACTATTAGGCAGCTTCTAAAAGAGTCCAAACAAATGTGACAAAATAAAGTTACATCTGTTTACTCACCAATGATGGACATCGACACCACTAACATGAGGAATGCATATATGACACTCATGACTGCTGCAACTGTTATCTGATTGTCTGACTTGATTTTGAAGCAAAGAATCAAGAAGATGGCTGCAGGTATCACAGATATGACCAGAGCACCGGAAGCATCGATGTTAAAGACGAAGGAAAAACTACCTGGAGGACGTAAGAAAAGAGCTGAATTAAACATGCTGCTCTCTGCTTTGAGATAATTACATATCCTGTTGACACTGATTGGAAAAGAAACCAAATGGTCAGTGGACACCAACCTGCAACCAGGAGGCAGATGGTGGCAGGTGACAGAATGGCTGAGATCATGGCAAAGACCTGGTAGAGCATGAAGGGTCCGGATATGGATGCGTTTCTCCTGGAGATAATGTTGCTGGAGCCGAGCAGATCTGCCACATTGGCCAGTGTAGACGGTCCCCATCGCCGCCGCTGAAAAACAGCACCAACACCTTAGAATTGTTGATGTTTTTACTTGTGTTCATCTAAATGACGTTGAGATGCAGATTCTGAATATTGACAGCAAACATATCAACTGATTGATGATGTGTTCAGCTGCAGCTCTCACTTGGTTGTAGAGTTCTTTGAAGTCTTCGGGGGCGTTGGTGTAGGCATCAGATGCTGCGTTGTACTCCACCCTCCATCCCTGCTTTAGCAGCAGCGTGCAGAGCCAACGGTCTTCGCCTGCAGAGAACAGGAAATGTATTTAATGGGGAAAAGAAGAAAAAAAAACTGTGGAAGCTGCTGCCAAGGAGAGAGAGATATGATCTCTTACCTTGATCATACTGGATGTAGTGGCTTGCTTCCATGGACTTGGTGGCGTATCTCTTCATCACGTTATCGTCCATCAGGGCCTTTGCTCTGAACAGACTGAAGCATCCAGGGCTGCACAGCACACAGCCGATCACATGTTCTGCTGTCTTCTGTAGCCAGTGACTGATTGCATACTCAAACTTCTGGAACCACACAACAGGACCTGCAGAGGAAATCAGAGTAATGTTACCTTTAGCATTACTCCCTATATCCTTCCATTTTCTGTCTTTTACTGATGCTACGTGCTAACCTGATCCAGTGGGGTGAATCCTGCCACAAGCGGCTCCAACATGTGGGTACCTCCTCAGACGGTCGATGAGCAGCATCACTGCAGCCGGCTGGAAGTCCGTGTCTCCATCTAAAGCCAGGAGGTAGGTGTTGTGCTGCTCATTCTGGAGGAGCAGAAATGGTTTGGTCTTTTAAATTCATGCCATAATAGCCTCGAATGTTTCACTGAAAACATGTTTAAGATCATCATAAAGTCTTTCTCATCGCACCTCAGCCTCTTTCCTCAGCATGTCCTCTTCGTCTTTCGTCTGCCTGCGTTTATAATATTTAGTCATGAGTTTCCAGCCTAGAAGATAGTAAAGGTACATGATCTGTGAAATAAAAGATGAGAAGAAATTAACAAAATGTATGCACATGTAAAAGCATTCTTGGTTATGAAATAGAAAAATGTTCTAGTTTGAGTTTTTTAAACTCTTCAAGAACTCTTTAAAAACGTCAGGGTTTTACTTTCTTACCTGCGACCATCTCTTCTTGTGGCGGATGAGGTCTTTGTCCTTGAAGTGAACCACAAGGTCATTCCCATCAGGCATATTGATGACGAGTCGACCTCCGTACGGCGTCCGTATGACTGTCTGATCGGGGACGTGGTACTGCTTTCTGAAGACCTTATCCTCGATGCTAGTGAAGATGCTGATGAGAGAGAATCATTTAATAGTTAAATGCTTCTTCAAGACAGACCTGGACTCAACACTAAAATGTGGTACAATGATAAAAATAAAAGTCTATGAGCTCTTACCTGTAAACCTCTGCAATGACTCTCACGAGGCTCTGTGCATATTCATTGAGGTGACGCCCCCGACTCCCTTCAACATCTTCAAATGCGTCATCAAAGAATATGTGAGCTTCAAAGCTGAAATCTTTGACATGTTCCCTGTTCTTTGGCGCGTACCTGTCCAGTCTGCAGTGATCAAAGAAAAACAAAGAGGAACTATGAGGAAATGCATCTTTTATAATGTGAGATTGTAATTGTGCTAAAACTAGGAGGAAAAAAAAACTCAACTTACCTGAATATTGAAATGATCATGTTCATCATCTCGCTGTAAGTCTCGTGCCACATGGTCGCACATAGATACACCATCACCTTTTCAGATGCCTTAGTTCTTGAGAAGACAAAATTTGTAAATTTGAGAAAGTTTGAGACAGTTCAGCTCCATCTAGATATCAACACCCGACCACTAGACTGCTTTACATCACCAAACACTTACCCTTTCAAATGTTTTATATTCAGGATGTCAAAGCGAGTGTTGAGTAGCAGCGACTGCTCGATAAAGGCTCCTTCATACAGCCTCCTGATGAACAGGTCCTGGGTCCTCTGGATACGATCCACTCTGAGGTACCACAGGTGGAGAGTGGCCAACACAAGGCCGAGCCACCAGGACACGGCCGAGCCTGAAATGACAACGTTCAGCCTTTACCTCTTTCATATGATGGCTGTTCTGAGTTCAGAGAAAAATGCAACTCTAAATATGCCAAGGCTCATACAGTTAGTTCAAAAAAACATTGTGTCTTACATGCACTGCACACAAACAGTTACCTGATTACCTGTTTATGTTTGTATGTATGTATAATTAGTACACTGTAACTTCGGCCAAACTAGCACCTTACCTGTCAGTAGACCAATGTCAGTTATTTTGGACATGTCCAGGAAGCACAGAGTGTGTGTGACGTCCAAAACCAGTTCTGGGAAAACGCTGCCATCCAGGCTTTGGTTTCTTCCATCCACCATCACGTTGCAGTAGCTTGTAAAGTTGAGGCCTGCAGTGCTGTTCAGTCTTGTTGCAGGATCATGATAGTAAACGATGACGGGGATGACAAACAGAGCCATGACAGCCAGAGAGGCCAGGTACAAAGGCAGGATGAAGCATCGTCGCAGGGCGTGCATCTTGCATGCTACGACAGCGAACCAATGGCAGAGTGCTGACGAGACCAGCTGGACCCCGATGGTGATGGCTATAATCCTTTTCTCACGACTCGGGATGGAGGTCACGACGTCCCAGTCCATTTTGGACAGAGGGACGTAGGCTCCAATGACAGCAGCAGTCACTGCGATCCTGAGCAGGCTGGAGAAGATGTGCAGGATGTTCTTGCAATTCAACAGGTCTCTATACAGGTTCTTCAGGAAGATGGAGCTACTCCTCTCACCAATCAATCTGAAGTAGTTCTCCCACCAGTTGAAAGAAACCAGGAAGGACCCACCAACAGCCAGACCCAACCAAAGGCCCATCTTCGTATCAGCAGGATCCTTTCTGATGTACAGGACGAGGAAGAGGACGTAACCGAGCAGAATGAGGATGAAGGCCACGATGGACGGCACCAGGAAACGGTTCCTTTGCTTGGCGGTGAACTGAGCGACCACCTGTAGAAGCGCAGACAGGATGGCTACACTGTTCAGTATCGTCACGTTGGTCACGATGTCCAAGTGAGGCATCGCAGCAACAGTGAGGATGGCTGCACCTCCAGACACCAGGAACTCAAAGAACAAAACCTGGAGGAAACATTGTGTGAAAATTACAACAAAGGTTAAAGAAACGGACAAGACAGCTGCTGAGAACTGAACAAAATGAAACACGGTGTAGATGCTCTTGTCTTACCAGGGCAACAGATGATTTTCTTGGCAGCTTTGAAGTTTTGTAAAATGCCTTCCAGGTACTTTTGATGAATAAAAATACACTGGAGGTGATGAGGGTACAGCCGATGCACAGTAGAGCGACGGGTTTGTTCTGTGACTGAAGCGTTTTTGTGCCTTTGTTGGACAAAGTGATGAGGACGAGGAAAGACGCCTGAAATAAAATTACAAAAAAAAAAAAACTGTGATTTAATAAGTTAAGTCACACTGTAGAGTGAGGGCAGATAACACGCATGAGCATAACAATAACTAACCTTGCTGCATAACGCAAGTCCAAACACAAACAGAAAGACGAACGAGAGAGAAATAATCTTCAGCAGTTTGATCAGTTTCCAGGGTGTTTGTTCATCGTCGATGACTGGGACTTCACGACAGGTGTCCCACGGTCTTCTACAGAGACACAACAAAACGTCAAAAAACTGAAGCTGAAGCTCTAATAAACACACTATAAAATATAAATATAACTGGGAATAAGTAAGATTTGTAATCTATTGGCTTCTTTAAAGTTACATCAGTAATAAAATTATTATCTAACATCACTTGTAAAAATACAAATAAATATTTGTATCAAACTATATTATAATTGTTTGTAGTTTATTGATTAATCCAATGTTTAATAACATGTTTTAAAATATGTTAATTAAATATTTGTATGTTATTAATCAACAATTAATATAATTCAACAGAAAAATTGACATGAACAATTTTAAAAAGTCAATAAGTGACTTTATTCATTTAATTGTAAAAAATATAAAACATAAAACTTTAAAATATATAGTTAAGAGGTTAAATGCTTACTACTATTAAACTGATAAGTACAAATCTGAAATACATCTTTTTTTTTAACATATTTTTATATATATTATATGAATGTGTAGACTTACTTGATAGTTGTTGTGTCTCTGTCCATGTTGAAAGTAAATGGTAAAACTAAAGACAGCCCTTTATGTCTCTATAACACTGAGTTCAGGTGAACCAACCATTAGGCCGCGCCCCCAGGAAACGATGCCAAAAGATTCTGCTGCAGGTGAAGCAACATCATAGTGATCAACTTTCTCAAGTTAATCCACAACAATGACTCCAACTCCTACCACACACATTGTCGACTTAAATATCTGCGACCGGACACAGAAACACAGAGAAAACTGTTTATTAAGTCACATCTACAGGACAACATCAGACCTCTAGAAACATGACGACACAAACGCATCATGTCTCAGCAGCTATCAAGTTATTAAGTCTCTTTCTACTTTCTACAACTCAGAGGATTATGATAAAATCTGAACCAGAATTTCTAGATTCCAGGTCTGTGTCAACTCAGAGGATTATGATAAAATCTGGACCAGAATTTCTAGATTCCAGGTCTGTGTCAATGAATGAAAGGGGGTGTAGTCGACACAGTAAAAACATAAATTTCAATTCAATCTAATTTATTTTATTTATATAGCGCCAGGTCATAAAAACATTTATCTTAAGGCACTTTACATAGAGAAACCCAACATTTCCACAATGAGCAAGCGCTTGGCAACAATGGAGGAAAAACTCCCTTTTAACAGGAAGAAACCTCCAGCAGAACCAGACTCAGACTGGACGGTCTGATCTGCCTCGACCGGCTGGAGAGAAATGAAAACAGGGAAAAGAGAAGAGACAGAGGAAAGAGAGGGAGGAGGACAGAGGGGGGGGGAGGAAGAAAAGTGGGAGACCAGGAAGAGAGAGTAGATGGTTACAAGTAGTTGTTAAAGTAAAATTATCATTACAATTAATATTACAATAATAATAATAATAATGATGAAGATGAAAATGATGATGTCGTCAAAGAATTGGAATCCAACAGCTCTGGAGTCAAAACTTCCTGTAAAAGAGAAAGAGGTAGGGGGAGACACAACTGCGAGAGAGAACAGATGATGTTAAAAATATGTAATATTTAAATATAAATATCAGGACATGAAGTGTGAGGGAGAGAAAGAGACGTGAGGAGTGAGGGACAGAGAGGAGCAGTGTATTGTCAGAGTCCCCCAGCAGTCTAATCCTATAGCAGCTTAACTAAAGGATGGTTCAGGCAGGCCCGTGTCCTGCCTGGACCATACTTAACTATAGGCTTTATCATAAAGGAAAGTTTTTAGTTTAACCTTAAATGTAGAAACAGTGTCTGCCTCTCGGACCCAAACTGGGAGCTGGTTCCATCAGAGAGGAGCCTGATAACTGAAGACTCTACCTCCCATTCTGGTCTTAGAGACTCTAGGCACCACAAGTAAACCAGCAGTTTGTGATCGAAGTGATCTATTAGGATAATAAGGAACTATGAGTTCCTTAAGATATGATGGAGCCTGATCATTAAGGGTTTTATAGGCAAGCAGGAGGATTTTGAATTCTATTCTAGATTTTACCGGAAGCCAATGAAGAGCAGCTAATACTGGAGAAATATGATCTCTGGTCCTACTTCCTGTCAATACCTGTGCTGCAGCATTCTGGATTAGCTGAAGGGTTTTGATGGAGTTACTGGAACACCCTGATAGTAGAGAGTTACAGTAGTCCAGTCTAGAAGTAACAAATGCATGAATTAACTTTTCAGCATCCTTTCTAGACAGGATGCCTCTGATTTTTGCAATATTACGTAGGTGGAAAAAAGCTGTTCTAGAGACTTGTCTAATATGAGATACAAAGGATATGTCCTGATCAAAGATTACTCCAAGATTCCTCACAGTAGAACTGGAGGACAAAGTGATGCCGTCCAGATTAGCTATGTGATCTGAAAATGATGTTCTTAGATTTTCAGGGCCAAGTATGATGACTTCGGTTTTGTCTGAGTTTAAAAGTAAGAAATTCTGAGTCATCCAGGTCTTTATGTCTTTAAGACAATCCTGAAGTTTGATGACCTGGTTAGTTTCATCTGGTTTCATAGATAAGTACAGCTGGGTATCATCTGCATAACAATGGAAGTTTATATTGTGCTTCCTGATGATGTTTCCTAAGGGAAGCATGTACAAGATAAAGAGGATTGGTCCTAACACAGAACCCTGTGGAACTCCATGACTAACTGCAGTACATGTGGAAGACTCATTGTTTACATGAACAAACTGGAATCTATCTGATAGATACGACTTAAACCAAGAAAGCGCAGTGACTCTGATCCCAACAACATGTTCTAGTCTATGTAACAGGATGTTATGATCAATTGTGTCAAACGCAGCACTAAGATCCAGCAGGACAAGAATAGAGACAAGCCCATTGTCAGAGGCCATAAGAAGGTCATTGGTAACTTTCACTAATGCTGTTTCTGTGCTATAATGAGCTCTAAACCCTGACTGGAAATCCTCATAAAGACTATTCTCATGTAAGTAATCACATAGTTGAGCAGCAACAACTTTCTCCAGGATTTTGGACATAAAAGGGAGATTTGATATAGGTCTATAATTAGCTAGATCACCTGGGTCCAGAGTAGGTTTTTTAAGTAATGGTTTAATTACTGCAGCTTTAAAAGCCTGTGGTACGTAGCCTTTTACTAGAGATAGATTTATCAGATGCAAGATGGACATGTCAACTAAAGGTAGGACGTCTTTAAACAGCCTGGTTGGAACAGGGTCTAAGAGACAAGTCGTTGGTTTGGAAGAAGAAATGGTTGTAGTCAGTTCAGATCTATGGGAGAAAAACTGTCCAGATAAAAGTCAGCTGTTAATGCTGATTCCAAGTCTACTGCACTGGGTGAAATATCAGTGCCAGAAGTGGGAAGGAGGTAACTAATTTTATCTCTGATGACAATAATTTTATTTGTAAAAAAGGTCATAAAGTTATTGCTGCTGAGGTTTACTGGAATAGACAGCTCCACAGAGCTGTGACTTTCTGTCAGCCTGGCTACAGTGATGAGAAGGAACCTGGGGTTGTTCTTGTTTTCCTCAATTAAAGAAGAATAGTAAGAGGCTCTGGCCTTTCTGAGGACTCTCTTATATTCTATGAAACTATCTCTCCAGGCTACATAAAGTTCTTCTTGTTTGGTTGAAGCCACTTTCTCTCTAGAATCTGACTGTTGCTTTAAAGCCTGTGTTTGTGAGTTAAACCAAGGAACTCTCCTCCTCTGATTCACTACCTTCTTTCTCAGTGGGGCAACAGCATCAAGTGTTGAACGTAGGCAAGTTGCAACACTGTCAAAACCATGATCAACCTGTGCAGCAGTAAATTTAAGATAGTCATCCTCTCTGCTGTATTCTCGGATATAATGGCTGACTCGGATAGATAACTGTTCTTTGAATTTAGCCACAACATCGTCAGACAGACACCTACTGTAGTGAAACTGCTTCTCAGAAGTTGTGTAATCTAACACAGTGAACTCAAACCTTATTAAGAAATGGTCAGAGAGAAGAGGATTATGAAGAAATATTATTAAATTGTTAACATCAACACCATAGGTAAGAACAAGGTCAAGGGTGTGGTTGAAACTGTGAGTAGGTTTGTTTATGTGCTGAGAAAAGACAATTGAATCTAACAACAGGTTAAACACAGAACTGAGGCTATCGTTGACAACATCTACATGAATGTTAAAATCACCACTATAATGACTTTATCTGTACTGAGAACTATCTCAGATAAAAACTGTGAAAATTCAGCTATAAATTCAGAATAAGGACCAGGTGGACGATACACAGTAACTACCACAACTGGTTTTTGCATTTTCCAGTTTGGATGTGAGAGACTAAGAGTGAGACTTTCAAATGAGTTATATCTAGTCTTAGGTTTAGGATTAATCATTAGATTAGAGTTAAAAATGGCTGCAACTCCTCCTCCTCGGCCTGTGTCTAGAGGAATGTGAACATTAACATGAGTTGGAGGAGTTGAGACTAACAACATCCTCCTGCTTCAGCCAAGTTTCAGTGACACAGAATAGGTCAATATTATGATCAATTATCAAATCATTCACTAATAAAGATTTGGATGGAAGTGATCTAATGTTTAATAATCCACATTTAATAACCTTATGATTTAATTCTACTGTATTAGTTGTGTTAATCTTAATTAGGTTGCTATGAGTTACTCCTCTTTTTGGTTTAATAAACTTGGGTGGTCGGGGAGCAGACACAGTTTCTACACATCTATGAGTGGGTGATGCTCTAACTGAAGCACAGAGAAGCTGTAGGACTGAACTCTGCCTCCTGGTCTCAACTCTGGGTTGTCAGTTTTTAGGTCTAATAAAATCGGTCAGATTTCTAGATAAGACAGCTGCTCCATCCAAAGTGGGGTGGATGCCGTCTCTCCTAATCAGACCAGATTTTCCCCAAAGCTTTGACAGTTATCTATAAAGCCACATCGTTGGCTGGACACCACCTCGACAACCAGCGGTTAAATGATGACATGGACTCTACATGTCATCACTGGTCACATTGGGTTGGGGACCAGAGAAAATTACAGAGTCCGACATTGTTTTGGCATATGTACACACCAACTTAACGTTAATTTTCGTGACCTCCGACTGGCGTAGCCGGGTGTCATTACCGCCGACGTGGATAACAATCTTACCGTATCTACGATTACGTTTAGCCAGCAGTTTTAAATAGGATTCAATGTCGCTCTGGTCCCCGGGATACAGACTGTGGCCGCCTCGGTCGCTAACTTCACGTTTCTCAAAATGGAGCTGCCAATGACCAGAGTTGGTTTCTCAGCGGGTGTGTCGCTGAGTGGGGAAAATTTATTAGAAACGTGAAGGGGCTGGTGGTGAACCTGGGGCTTTGGTTTGGGGCTATGCTTCTTGTTGTGGACGGTCACCCAGCTGCCCTGGTTTCCCGGCTGCTCGGGAGCTGCTGGGGGAGCTGGAGGTGCTACGCTAGGTCGGCCCGCACCGGCTACCGGTGACTGGCTAACTACGCTGGCATAAGTCCTAGCTTCTATGGTGCGGAACCGTGCCTCTAACTCGCTAAACCTCGTCTCCATAGCAGCGAACAAACTACACTTTATACAAGTACCGTTACTAGTAAAGGAGACAGAGGAATAACTAAACATCTGACACACCGCACAGGAGAGAGAGGGGGAGGAGAGAGAGGAGAGGCCATAGCGAAGTGCTAGTTAGCTTAAAAGTTAGTGCTTAGTGTGAAGTTTCAGAGAGTAGGTGACTTTAAGCGCTTTAATAAACAATTTGTGTGCGAGAACTTACTTCTCACTGAGAAGTAAGTACGTAAATTGTTTTTTCGCTAGAGAGAGAGAAAGACAGCTGTGAGGGACGATCACCGACAGGAAGGAAGTGACGCAATACGTTACCGCAGACACCCCAAACCCCAAACCCCAAACAAACAAATACAACCACAATTTCCTTGTACCTGTTAAAAGATTAACATAATAGACATTTCTTCTATTTTTATGTATTTTTTCATTTATCTGAGATATTACAGTTTGTCCACAGTTAGTGGGTGAACCTCAACCTCCAGTCTGTCAAACAGACTCACCAAGATAAGATGATTCACCCTCTGGGGAGCTTGAATACCCAGAGAAAACTGAGGGTAAATGTGCAGAACAGTTTAAGAAACTTCTTTTTTAAAATGTCATTTTAAGATTTTTGAGTTGATTTAAAGGCAGTTTTGACTTTTTTTAGTAAACCTGATGTCATTCACCAATGTTATGAATCTTCCTACAGTTGTTGTGTTTCCCGTTGGTAATTTTAGACGAATTAAAGTCATTTCATTCTCGCGTCTGTGTCCTAATCTGTGGTGTTTGGTTACAGGAGTCAAGGATTCACTCCCTAAGGGACATAAATATTCAGAGAAAATAAGAGTTTTTTTGTTGTTGTTGCTGTTGTTGTTGGTTAGGAAGTGAAACAAGTGAAGCCCAAGAGATAACAGAGAAAATCACATGAACATGACTAATTCCCTGTCAGGAAATCACACCTGCAGCTGAAGGTTTGTTAGTTTCTAGTTGAGAAATCACAGTTCCTGTGAAGCCAACGTGTGTGGGATCATTCAGTGGGGAAAATCAGTATTTGATACAGTGCAGACTTTGCAAGTTTTACCACTTACAAAGAATGGAGAGGTCTGTAATTTTAATTGTAGGTTCACTTCAACTGTGAGACAGAATCTAAAAAAAACTCTAGGAAATCACATTTTATGATTTTTGAATAATTATTTGTATATTTTTTTGCATAACAAAAGTGTTTGATCACCGACCAACCAGCAAGAATTGTGTCCCTCAGCCCTCCGCTCGTTATCTGGATTAATTGCACCTCTTTGAACTTGTTAACTGTATAAAAGACACCTGTCCACACACAGTCAGTCTAGTCCAGTCAGACTCTAAGGTCACCAGGGACAAAATTGTAGACCTGCACAAGGTTGGGATGGACTACAGGACAACAGGCAGCAGCTTGGTGAGAAGGCGACAACTGTTGGCGCAATTATCAGATTAAAATTATTAGATAATTGTACCTACAATTAAAATTAGGTCCAAACTTTCCCCACTGTATGTCAACCTACACACACAGACACCTTTTTTTTTCCTTAGAAGTTTTTCACAAAGCTTTTTGTCTTTTTTTTATCTGATGGTTATGTTTTTTTTTTCTAGTCTCTTCATGATTAGACATTCACACACTTAATAATTTGAAGTTCAGTATTTGGCCCAAAGACACATCAACATGTGGACAAGAGGAGACAGGAATCGAACTTCAGACCTTTCGAGCGTGAACTTGCAGAGAAAAATCTTGAAAACTTCTTCGACACCGATGAAATCAACGTTTCTGTGAATCTCTATCATAGTTTTCTAAATTAAAGCTTTAGTCAGTGTAACAGTGAAAGATGTTATCAACAGCAGTTTCATTGTTACATTAATAGTCACGGCTTCATAATTCAAGAGGAATGAAGCCGTCGCTGCAGGTTTGGTTCATGACGTTGCTGCTCGTCGAGGGTGTGCACCAGCATCTGAACATCTGACACGCTTGATGCAGAAAGAAAAACATCAACATTTTTTTTTTTGTTTGTTTGCTGTGATGAATCATCAGTCATTAAGAAATAAAGCAGTTCCTCTGAAAAGTGACACATAATTAATATGAGAAGAGACCAACAAAGTTAAAAATAAAATGTGGGTGAATCAAGGGGGAATTTTATTCTGAGATTTTCTCAGTTGGAAACAGGAGATTTACTTTTATTTGTGGGATAATCATCAGATTTTAAAAAAGAGTTTAAGAAGATATTAAAGTGTGATAAACTCAAATATTACATAAATACACTGTTTCTGTTTCTTTAAAGAAAATGTTTGTTTGTTTGGCTCAAATAAAGAAATGTTTCTTTTTGTGTCTTTTTCTATTTTTTAAAAATATCTTCAACCCTGGACTAAAACACTTGTGAACATCTGCAGCTTAATAACTTTACAACCATAAAATAAAACACCCAAGTGTGTGACACACCTGGTCTGATCGCAGGTTTGATAAACCATCATAATGACAACGGGGGAATTTCAACCTTATTTCCTCCTTTCATTCTTCATTTCTTCTTTCATTTGACCCATTCACATCTCTGCATTTGTTTGACACTAAAAGCAGAAAAGTAAACAGTCGTAAATAGTCGTCTTTCTGTTAGTGGACACAACAACGATCGCAGCTGCTACTTTATTACACATATCACGACATTGTCACATATCATAAAACAACAGTCCTGCGGCTGCATTCACCCGTTCGTAAACAGATGTGAGATCAGCTGGTCGACATACTAACCTCAATCTGAGGATCAATAAACGTTGTCATCTGGAAGAAATAATGAATGATGTGAAACAACAAATCAAGATTTGGGCCTGAGAGCAGGTTGCAACATTGCTATTAATGATTTATTTAATTACATGTGATTTAAACACAGAATTACAACCTAAGTTATTATTTACTAGAGTTGACCTCAAACCTCAACGTGTTTCTCGTCGTCCACCTCTTTATTTATTTCAACTGTAACATTTCTTGTCTGTGTGATGAACTTTAAACCATCAGACACACAGACAACAAATAAGATGCAGATCCACAAGAGGGCGTGAACCGCAGAGGACATACATCCAACCTGAAAACAATCGAATGAACCTCTCAGGTTACCAGTTGGCGGCGCTACGCCAGACAGGCATATTGAGACTGTTGATGTTGTCATAATGATAATATCCAATAACTCCTGAAGGTTCAGACAAATCATTCAAAGCACTGTGACCTCATGACACAACTTCTGTTCTGCGAGATGTTATTTCATCATCTCAACATGTTACCACATATCAAACATCCCTGTACAATTTAACATCAGCAACATCTTCACATCATGTTTGTCAAATCTTATGAACTGTCTGAGAGAAGCATGTAAAAATTGATCAAAAACATATCAAAACAAACTAATTTCAAAATGTCAGATAAAGATGAGGGTGACCACCCACCACTGTCCCTGTCACCAAGTCAGTAGCATTTCATCAGTTTCCACTGAGCTGCAGCTACAACCGTGGATTATAAATGTCTGATGTTTAAGTTTAACAGTGCTGCATGTGATGGAGCTTCAGTTTCCCTGAGGGAACCTCCCAAAGGGATCAGTAGTCGTCTAATAGATTGACCAAATATTCGACAGTATTTTGAATTTGACAACAAATTTTTGCCAAAATCTTACATACTGCTCATTTAAATATATAACAATAATACGATGAGAGGAAACCGCAGATAAACTCAAGTTAAAGCAGAAGCAACAGGTGACGTCAACAAGGTGAAATGATACGATCACATGACGATGAATAAAGAAATATTAAGTTCAGAATATAGTGTTTCACACAATGAACAAACTATTATGAAAAACATAAAAACATTGGAGAAGTAGATCATGTCAGACTGAACTAATGAGTTAAAATCGGGAAATATTTAATGTGAGTGAATAATGTTCAAACTGAAGATGCCAGAGTGTTTATTTTTATTTCTAATTATTTTTAGTCTCCACGTGTTCTGAGCTGCAGCGATAGAAAATAATCTGTTCAAAGAGACAAGAGGCAAAACCAAAACTAGTCATTTCTATACTAATGTGGAGTCGATACTACAGGTTTAAAACAGGAAACATAAATCACCAGACACAGAGTCAACGTGAGTGAATCAAAGGTTGAACATTTATTGACCTTTGACCTCTCAAGCAAACACAGTAGTGGAGGAGGTTGAATGAAGGTTGGTGCCAAATAAATGAAATAAATAAAACAAAACAAGGCCTAACTCATCTGTTTAAAACAAAACAAGTCCTGACTATCTTCTCTAAGAAATAAAAGTAAATAAAAAGTTCAGTAAAAACATACACCGGTGGCACCAACCCCTAACCTAGTGGAGTAGACAGAGAGCAGCTACGTGTGTGTTCATGTACAGGGTACCCCAGAATAAACTCAGACAACCTCCGACCACAAAACATCAACAATCAACACTAATGAGCTCAGAGCTGATCCCAGTGACGAGGATGAGACGATGTCCTCTTCACAGCTGGAGAGAAGAGAGAGATGGTGAGAACAGGTCTGTTACAAAAAAAAAAAAACATTTTAAAGATGAAATTAAACTTGACGATGTGAGAGAAAGTACCCGACGACGTCCTGTCACAGTGATGAATCATTCCACTTCCTCATCGTCTGAGTCGTCACAATGTCGACTTCACGTCTGAAACGTCTCGGCCTCCATCGGCTCCTTGTGACTTCTGATGCAACAACATCTGACCTGGGCGAGTGTTTGTCTTCATCTCATCTCCCTCAGTCTCACCCTGACTCTGTCTTCTACACTTCAACTGAACCAACTCTACGCTAAAACTGAACAAACATTATGTTCATCTCTACATTCAAAGTGTCAAAGAAACACAAGAAATAATCTTGTATTTCTTTTTTTTGGCCCGCCACCACCCCCCCTCTTAGGAGGACAACTTTATTTCTATTTGGAATTAAATTCCAATCATTTTACAAACTATAAAAGGTCAAATTCACATGTTTACGAGAGAACATGAACATAAAACACTACAACCGAGTTTAAATCAGATTTAAACTGATTAAAGTTTGTTCAGTGAAACATCGGAGACTCTTCACATCTTTCTGATCCATGCTGACGCGTCGTTACCCAGAATCCAACCCTCTGACATCAACAACCAGCAGCAGACGCCGACTTCACATCACCACTAAAAACACTGTTGTCCAATCACAGCCACAAAGTTGGACTGAGACTTTTCTTCGTCTAAACTAAGTTGATCCTCTTCTCTCGATTCTGCAGCTTCACCTCCAGTTCATCTCTGAATCGACCTTCAGTGGTTTGAACATGAAACGACCTCACGTCACCGTCACCAGGTCTCACTTCCTCCTGATGTGATCGATCAACGTTCACTGCTGCTGCCGTCACGTCTGTGGAGGAAGTCGTTTCCTCGTTCAACACGATTATTTCTACACATTTGATGAGATGTGACGGTCGACCACTGACTAAGCAAAGTTTAAAACGCTACAAACGTTAGTAAATAAACATCATCATTGTCCCAATTCAGCTGCTGCTGTTGTAGGACAGTAACATCACACCAGTCAGCGGAGTCACAAAACCAGATGGATCCAGGTCTAGTTTTGGAAACTGCATCACCAGGCAGACGACTGAGTCCTACGTGTCAAACTTTAAATGTAAACAATCAGTTTCCTTCGAGCTCAGACTCCTTCACACAGAGAAGAAGGGGAAGGAGAAAAGCCTTTCCTTCTTCTGTTGAGTCGACTCAGTTTACCTTGTTCTCTGTTTGTTAAGAACTGACTCAATGAATCCTGATTGTCACTGGTAATAAGCTGCTCCACATAAAGACTGAGGAGCTTCTTACTCAACCTCATACAGTCATTAACACTGTGAGGTTATTGTGTTTTATAGTCATTTGCTTTGTCAATCCTCAACTGTCACATCTTCACAAACATGTAAAAACAACCAGTGAAGGAGAAGAACGACTCACTGAACGGATGAAGCAGCAGCAGCGGTGAACGTTGACGGACACATCAGGAGGAAGTGACACCTGCTGACGATGACGTGAGACTGTTTCATGAACAAACGACTGAGAATTGAAACAAGACAAACGTCAGAGGAAGAAACAGAATCTGGAGCAGAGAAAAAAACCGTCTGGACCAGTTGTTTCTTGTGAAACAAGATTATTGGATCAAAACTTATGACTCTTCAAACTGACTAATCAGGACGTCAAGTGAGCGTCAACTGCTGATTGTTGATTCCTGAAAGATGAAGATTGGACAACAGACATGAGGGAGAAGTTAAAAGACAAACAGACAATGAAAACAGTTCAGATATTTATGAAACTTCAGATAAACTCACATCACGTTGACAGAGACGGTTCCTCTTCCTGACATCGACATGTTTCATCTCGTGGTTTCTAGATGAAAATAACAAATTATGAAATTAATCATCAAATCTCAACTGAATCTATGAAACATGAACAGTAAAGACTAATAGATTAGAAAAACTAATTCTGACAATAACTCGACATTAAACTGAACTAAAAAGGTTAAAGGTTTGTCAAAGACTAAATTATGTGGTTTTTACTCTAGAACCTGTTTCTGTTACTGTCATTGCCGTCACTCAGAACCAATAAATTAAAATTAAGTTGAGTCCTGCAGCATCGCCACCATGTAAACCATCTGTCAACCTCTGTCAGGTTCACTTCCTCCTGAAGAACAAATGTTTTCTACCTAAAGTCGCAACGAACTGTCGACAACTGACACCGTAGACGAGACGCTGACGCTTCACAGGGGAGAATTAAATCCCCTGCTGGGAGGCCTCCCAACATGTCGCGCAAGAAAAAGGGTTAACGCAAAAAAACTGGAACGTTATTTCACCTAAACTGCTGAAAATTTACAAGTTGACATTTGAAACTCCAGTTGGAATTAAACCTGACAGATAAGTCAAGACGTCAAAGATCAACACTAGTTTATGTATGAATTTAGATGGTGATGAGTGACAGCAACACAGTTATACTACAGGACACTAAACTGAACATATATTCAACGTTAAATTGGCACTGATTTGTCAAAAGCCAATGAAAATCAAATTTCCTCCAAGAGGATCAATAGATGAATGTTATTTTTAAAGTGTAGAAGCTAAAACTCAAACTGAACACTTGTACTAGTACTACTTCACTAAGTTAAATCAACAACCTTCTTACCATCTTCCTTTGGGTCTTCATTCCTGAAATAAATAAATGTAGAGAACAGCTGAAGAGAAGAGAGAGAGACGGTGAGAACAGGTCTGTAAAAAAAAAAAAAAAAAAAAACATTTTAATATGAAATTAAACTTGACGATGTGAGAGAAAGTACCCGACGACGTCCTGTCACAGTGATGAATCATCTCCAGGACTCGGTGCAGCTCGGCCTCCACTTCCTCATCGTCTGAGTCGTCACAACGTCGACTTCACATCTGAAACGTCTCGGCCTCCGTCGGCTCCTTGTGACTTCTGGTGCAACAACATCTGACCTGGGCGAGTGTTTGTCTTCATCTCATCTCCCTCAGTCTCACCCTGACTCTGTCTTCTACACTTCAACTGAACCAACTCTACGCTAAAACTGAACAAACATTATGTTCATCTCTACATTCAAAGTGTCAAAGAAACACAAGAAACAATCTTGTATTTCTTTTTTTTGGCCCGCCACCACCCCCCCTCTTAGGAGGACAACTTTATTTCTATTTGGAATTAAATTCCAATCATTTTACAAACTATAAAAGGTCAAATTCACATGTTTACAAGAGAACATGAACATAAAACACTACAACCGAGTTTAAATCAGATTTAAACTGATTAAAGTTTGTTCAGTGAAACATCGGAGACTCTTCACATCTTTCTGATCCATGCTGACGTGTCTGTTACCCAGAATCCAACGCTCTGACATCAACAACCAGCAGCAGACGCCGACTTCACATCACCACTAAAAACACTGTTGTCCAATCACAGCCACAAAGTTGGACTGAGACTTTTCTTCGTCTAAACTAAGTTGATCCTCTTCTCTCGATTCTGCAGCTTCACCTCCAGTTCATCTCTGAATCGACCTTCAGCGGTTTGAACATGAAACGACCTCACGTCACCGTCACCAGGTCTCACTTCCTCCTGATGTGATCGATCAACGTTCACTGCTGCTGCCGTCACGTCTGTGGAGGAAGTCGTTTCCTCGTTCAACACGATTATTTCTACACATTTGATGAGATGTGACGGTCGACCACTGACTAAGCAAAGTTTAAAATGCTACAAACGTTAGTAAATAAACATCATCATTGTCCCAATTCAGCTGCTGCTGTTGTTGTAGGACAGTAACATCACACCAGTCAGCGGAGTCACAAAACCAGATGGATCCAGGTCTAGTTTTGGAAACTGCATCACCAGGCAGACGACTGAGTCCTACGTGTCAAACTTTAAATGTAAACAATCAGTTTCCTTTGAGCTCAGACTCCTTCACACAGAGAAGAAGGGGAAGGAGAAAAGCCTTTCCTTCTTCTGTTGAGTCGACTCAGTTTACCTTGTTCTCTGTTTGTTAAGAACTGACTCAATGAATCCTGATTGTCACTGGTAATAAGCTGCTCCACATAAAGACTGAGGAGCTTCTTACTCAACCTCATACAGTCATTAACACTGTGAGGTTATTGTGTTTTATAGTCATTTGCTTTGTCAATCCTCTACTGTCACATCTTCACAAACATGTAAAAACAACCAGTGAAGGAGAAGAACGACTCACTGAACGGATGAAGCAGCAGCAGCGGTGAACGTTGACGGACACATCAGGAGGAAGTGACACCTGCTGACGATGACGTGAGACTGTTTCATGAACAAACGACTGAGGATTAAAACAAGACAAACGTCAGAGGAAGAAACAGAATCTGGAGCAGAGAAAAAAACCGTCTGGACCAGTTGTTTCTTGTGAAACAAGATTATTGGATCAAAACTTATGACTCTTCAAACTGACTAATCAGGACGTCAAGTGAGCGTCAACTGCTGATTGTTGATTCCTGAAAGATGAAGATTGGACAACAGACATGAGGGAGAAGTTAAAAGACAAACAGACAATGAAAACAGTTCAGATATTTATGAAACTTCAGATAAACTCACATCACGTTGACAGAGACGGTTCCTCTTCCTGACATCGACATGTTTCATCTCGTGGTTTCTAGATGAAAATAACAAATTATGAAATTAATCATCAAATCTCAACTGAATCTATGAAACATGAACAGTAAAGACTAATAGATTAGAAAAACTAATTCTGACAATAACTCGACATTAAACTGAACTAAAAAGGTTAAAGGTTTGTCAAAGACTAAATTATGTGATTTTACTCTAGAACCTGTTTCTGTAACTGTCATTGCCGTCACTCAGAACCAATAAATTAAAATTAAGTTGAGTCCTGCAGCGTCGCCACCATGTAAACCATCTGTCAACCTCTGTCAGGTTCACTTCCTCCTGAAGAACAAATGTTTTCTACCTAAAGTCGCAACGAACTGTCGACAACTGACACCGTAGACGAGACGCTGACGCTTCACAGGGGAGAATTAAATCCCCTGCTGGGAGGCCTCCCAACATGTCGCGCAAGAAAAAGGGTTAACGCAAAAAAACTGGAACGTTATTTCACCTAAACTGCTGAAAATTTACAAGTTGACATTTGAAACTCCAGTTGGAATTAAACCTGACAGATAAGTCAAGACGTCAAAGATCAACACTAGTTTATGTATGAATTTAGATGGTGATGAGTGACAGCAACACAGTTATACTACAGGACACTAAACTGAACATATACTCAACGTTAAATTGGCACTGATTTGTCAAAAGCCAATGAAAATCAAATTTCCTCCAAGAGGATCAATAGATGAATGTTATTTTTAAAGTGTAGAAGCTAAAACTCAAACTGAACACTTGTACTAGTACTACTTCACTAAGTTAAATCAACAACCTTCTTACCATCTTCCTTTGGGTCTTCATTCCTGAAATAAATAAATGTAGAGAACAGAAGAGAAAAGGAGCGAGACAGAGACCAAGCTGGAGACTAAAGGATGAACCAGTGAAGATTGAACCAAAACGTATCAGTGACTGGGATTATAGAGCAGGACCACAAGTCAAAGATGGAAGAAAAAACTGAAAGTAGAAAAGAAACATACATTACCTTTGTAGGAACAAGAGATAATCTCTCTTCCTACGAGAATTTAGAGAAATTTAGAGTTTAAACCTCCTCAGTCAGAGACTACTCCATTTCACTGAGGAGGTGAGTCAGCGAGAAAGTCAATATGCTGACTCATGGTCTGAGTCTGTCCTGGAAAGTCTCAAATCAAACCAAATTGTTAGCACCATGTATTTAATGGTCACAACATCTACTTAATGATATTCTAAATATTTAACTGGTGTCTGGTCACTTTTTGATAAAACAGCCAATATGAGAGTCAGTGTTTGTCAGTCAGAGCGCACAACAGGGACGTGACAGACGGGGACACAGAGACGGACATGACGGAGGAGGCGCACAACAGATGAGACAGACGGGACAAAGACATGGACCATGTAAACATAAAGGACAAGTACAAGACAAACGTCACGTACACAGAGACAGACGGACATAAAACGAGGCAGATTCAAATCACAACATGAGAAAACAGAAGAATTCAAAAGAGTGAAAGCTCAGACGGCACGGCGGCCCACAGAGGACAGAACTGGTTTAGAGACCAGCGAGGACGTTACGGCACACGGGCCGAGCGATGACTTACCGTGTTGTAGTTTCATTCATTTCTACTCGATTCAATCGACGAGTAAAAATGAAATGAAACGCTGGAGGGAAAAGTCGTGACACGGCGGCCACAAGACTGTAGATGTACAGGACACCTACTGTGGTTGTAGATGTGGAAATGTGTTGAATAAAATGTGATGCAGGTTGAGGGAGTGTAGTGATGTCATGTTGTGTTGGATGAAATGGAAGTGGACAGTCATGACACGGCCGCCATGTTGACAGATGAACCAGGAAGTGGAAAGTTGCGGCACGGCGGCCATTACACATTTCTCACAATCACTCACACACATGGAGAGAGAGGGAGCATTTCCACCCCGTCCTACACTTCCCTGAATAAACCCACCCACGTCATCAACTGACTAACTTTCCCTAAACATGTGAGGGAACGAACAGCGGCGCGGTGGCCGTGAAAGCAGAGAGAAAGGAGAGTACGGCAAGGAAGCCGTGCGAAAACATGACGCGGCGGCCATGTTGGAGGGCGAAAAGGTCGGTGACGTCGTCAAACCGCTGCTTGGCGACGTCGTCGAGCAAAGACATGACACAGCAGCCATGTGGGAAAGAAAAAGGTCGGCAAGAGAGCCGAGCGGAGGCACTTACTTGTTTGATCCCACGGTGATCGCTGGATGAACTCGATGCCGGGTGGAGGAGCTGAAAGGTAAAAGTTATGGCACGGCGGCCAGACCGACACACGGCCCACGCCCACACCCACCCCGAGGTAAGAAAACACACGTACCTGTGGATTCCACCCGGCAGCAGCTTGTGTTCGTAGATTTACAGGAACATGATGCAGCTGTTGAGAGAAACACTCTAAAAATCTGTCCCTACAGTAATCTACATCTCTGTGAGAAAAGAAATGCACACACAAGGTTCAAAGTGTTTTATTGGCACAGTTAAAACGAAGCTAATCTGACCTGACTGGGGAAGAAAGTTAGAGTGGGTCCTACCTGAAGTTGACAAAACCTACGAAGGAAAAGTTAGTTCACAGGAATAAACACAAAACTGAAGCTGAGACTAAAACCTGATCACTGAATTCACTGAAGCCACAACAACTAACCAACTTTACAACCTTAAACACCTTCAACTTTAATACAAAAGGAGATGAAACATCTCAGCAGTGACAAAAATAATTCAAAATCTCTCACACACATACAACACAGAGTTTTACCGACAAAAAACGACACAAAAAACAAAACTAGACAAAGATTTAACCAAATTCACCAAACATGAAAGAGGACTCCAAAACCAACACTAAAAGACAAATTCAGGACAACTCAACACTTAAGCTAAACAGACAATAGCTAGACAAAAACTAGCCAAAGCTAAGACACACTAGCTAAAGCTAAACAGACAATAGCCAGAGCTAAAACAAATTAAAGCTAAGATACATTAGCAACAGCTAAAACAAGTCAAAGCTAAGACACACTAGCTAAAGCTAAGAGACACTAGCCAAAGCTAAAACTAGCTAAAGCTAAAACTAGCTAAAGCTGAGACATTAGCCAAAGCTAAAACTAGCTAAAGCTAAAACTAGCTAAAGCTAAGACACACTAGCTAAAGCTAAGAGACATTAGCCAAAGCTAAAACTAGCTAAAGTTAAAACTAGTCAAAGCTAAGACACACTAGCTAAAGCTAAAACTAGATAAAGCTAAGACACACTAGCTAAAGCTAAGACACACTAGATAAGGCTAAAGCTAGCTAAAGCTAAGACACACTAGCTAAAGCTAAAACAAGATAAAGCCAGCTAAAGCTAAAACACACTAGCTAAGGCTAAAGCCAGCTAAAGCTAAGACACACTAGCTAAAGCTAACTAAAGCTAAGACACACTAGCTAAGGCTAAAGCTAGCTAAAGCTAAGACACACTAGCTAAGGCTAAAGCTAGCTAAAGCTAAGACACACTAGCTAAAGCTAAAGCTAAGACACACTAGCTAAAGCTAAAGTTAAGACACACTAGCTAAAGATAAGACTAAATAAAGATAAAAACGGATAAAAACGTTCAACTACACAGAGAAAGAGAAAGGATCAGATGTGTTTGTGACTGATGAGGTGTTGATGTGGTGTTGATGTGGTTACGTTTTGGTACAAACAAACTAAAACACATTGCGATAGAAAGCTCACAGTCATGGCACAGCAGCCATGTTGGAAGGACAGAGACAGGAGAATATAAAATGACCAAGTCTTACTATTTGAAGATCTAGAAGAGGATCTACCTGAAATGAAGGAAACAATAAATAAAATTAGTGTCAAGTTGAACTTTGACTTTCATTTCCTTCAAACTTCAGACACAAAATCTAACACTTATCCCTTAAAACTACGAACACGACATCATCTGTTACCACAAACAATATGAACAACACTTCACCAGCAATGAAATTAAATTCACTGAAATCATTACTGACCTTTATCCGAGCTTTCAAAGACCAGTCCTTGAAGTTCGCGGTCGACGGTGGAAACATTACGACAAAATTTCCTGTTTAAAACAAACAAACATAAAGTCAGTTAAACCATAAGACTGCTAATCTTTACTACCAGTTAAATAGAGGAACAGAATTAAACCAACAGTTGTGACCCATTTCTATAAAATAATTTTCAATTTTTGGGATAATAAAATTTGAATTTACCATCTAAGAAAGGCTGGAAGGACATGTTTAAAAATTAATTTAAATTAATTAATAAAATAAGAAACTAAAGTCACCGAACCTTGTAAGGACAATAACATAAAAACAAAATAAAAAAATATTACACCTAAATTAAATGCAAAAATGACAGTGTGGAGCTGGTGACCTGTTTCCAACACTGCGGTTCAAATAAGACACAAAAAGTATCAACAAAAGAATCAAATTCACATTTTGAATTTAATCTTTTTAGCTGCATTACTTTGATGTCTGCCGACAAACACCGGATAAAACCACCACAAACTACTCAAACATTAAAATCAAATGTTTAACAGTCACAGTGTTGAAGCTTCAGGACAACAGAGACACACCTGACAGCAGCGACATTAGCTAATGCTAAGCTAACGGATGCTAACAAAGCTAAACCGTCTCCTACCGTTCTGGTCCTGGAGCCGGACAACGTCGACCTCGTTTGTCTGTTGACTGTCCCAACATTTGACTTGTCGTGGGCAGTTTTTTTTTTGTTCTTAAAGTTGAAGCGCTGGTGGATTTAAAACGTTAAACTTCCACCTGCAACACACGTGGTCAACATTTGAAACCAGGCGCTTCACGGCGGCTTCTTTTAACGGCGTCTGACGTCACGTTCCAATCAGCGGCCGCGCGTTTTTGATGAGTTCGCGGAATCTCGGAGAAAGTTGTTAAAAACAACCTCGTTGACATTTAGAGAAACACAAACACCAGTTTGTTCCTTTTTTTTCTTGTTTTGCGGCTGCACGCGCTTCGTAAGGTTTTAGCACCAAACTTAACGTGTTTGGTCCAAAGTGTCTGGAGGTAAATAGAAACTCCTGGATGAACATGATGAACTCAAACGCAACACGTGGGAAATTATTGGGAAATTGGCGAAAAAAACAGGAAAACCAAAGTTTCAGACAAAACTGATCATGAACTTAATGAAGAATGATTTAGTTTTTATTTATTTATCTTTATTTATTATTTCATGATTTTTGAATGTTGTCAAATAGATACATTTCCCCATTGGTGGGACAAATAAATAAATCTATTCTATCCTATACATTAAGAATAGAAACATAAAATTAAAAACAATTACAGGAGGTTAAAAAAATTATATAATAAAATAAAATAAAAAAGATGAGGAACAACCACAATAAAAACAGCTCAAAAAGGAAGATGCTTTAATAAATAAATAACAACATTAAATACAGTGGAGTCATTACACTAGTGATGACCACGACTGTACACTCACATTCACACTTTTATTTGTTTTATGTACTAATTCTCTAATTCTTCTAGAAACTAAATCCTCACCTGATCCATCCACCTGTCTCCATGGCCACAGTACCAATACCTGGGGATCGTCCTTGACAACAAGTTATTATTTGAAGTCAACCCAGACGCTGTTTGCAGTGTTTTTGTGGAAATTGTTTTAGTCACTTATTCTTTTTATATGCTGGTTTGGATCCCTCACTTTTAAAGGTAAAAAGTTGGATTTTATTGTTAAATTGTGCAGCAACATTGTGGGACGCACTTTAAAAGACCTGACTAGTCTTAACGAAGGCCAACGCTATTGTGTCTGACTGCACTCACCCACGTTTTAATTATTACTAGTTTTAATTATTACAATGGTGTATTACCACCTCAAAAAAGCTGCATTCCTCCAGAAGGAAAATAAAAAATATATTCAATTAAGTCAGAGAAACAGAGGGTCATAAAGAAACAGCTGAAAAAACAAACACATTTATGTTCCTGGTTCATGTTTTAATGTTTCAGGCTGCAGAGACAGAAGCATCAGCAGATTAATAGTTGATAACTGGTCTTTCTTTTTATTCTGGGTCTCCAGCCGTTAAAGATTCAACCATCAGTAGTTTATGTCGTGTTACGTCCCTGTGTAGATCAGGGGACGAACTGCGAAATATTTATTGAACAAAAAGCAAAAAGACAAATGACAATTTAAAAGTGAGTAGGTCTTCAGGTGTTTTCACTGCAAAGGAGAAAAACAACAAAAACAAGCAACAACAACATCGACAGTAACACCTCGTTACAGTTACACACAAACTCCTGAACTCTTCATACGTTCAACAGTCAGTGCACAAGGAAATCAACTGGGGAAATTTGCATTTAGCGTCTCTGTAGGACGACTGAACCACAATCTGTTCTTACTTTCTTCATTCCAGTTTGATAAAAACTGGAATGTTTGATGAACGTATCCATGTTTGGTAAAAATCTGCTTCCTTCCCTCTGATCATCATCTCGACCGTTCACACTTTTCCTGGACCTGAGTATTTGCTGGAAGGAAGCGGGAACGACCGTGATGGCGGCGCTGACGTAGGGGATTTCATACAAGTTGAGACAAACACTCATGTTTGTGTGTTTTCTCTCAACACTGTGACACACCCGAGCATCTTCAGACATTTAATCAGACACTTTGTCTCCCTCACGTGTTTTTATGCAGCTTATTGACCAGAAATGTGTCACATGTTTTTCTAAATCAAGAAAAACAAAGAGTGATGATCAGATCTGATCTGTGTGATAAAACACAAACAACGTTCAACGTTTCCTGCTTCAAACTATAAATATGATAACGTGTTTTGACAAAACAGTCTCAAATTCAGGTCACAAACAAAAGATAAGAAGCTTCAAGTTAAACACACAGACGTTTATAAAACTGAAGTACAACTGAAATGAACCTGACATCGTCCAGAACATAGACGCAGCCGATTTATCTACATCACGTCTTCTATAAATAAAACAAAGAAACATTTCACAATCACAGTTTAACATGAACTTGAACTATGACGACAATCAACTAAAAACATTAAGTAAAATACAGTTTTATTGATGATTATCCATTAAAGTATCAAATTGAATGAAATGACAACCTTCTTTACATTTTATCTGATTATTAATGAATAAAGAAATTTAAGTTGAAATTAGTTACAATTTGAACAAATATTGATCATCAACATAAAGTCAGTTAGTTTTATTTAATATCATCATTTATACTCGTCAAACATGGACATTTCTGTGGTTTCAGTGATGATAATAATAACCTGCGGTTTCTTCACTTCAAATCTTTACAATGGCTCAAGTATTTGTTACATCAGAGAATGTAACCAGTTGATGAACCACCTCAGTGACAAACCAGCACTTCTCATATACACATCACTGCTTCATAAAGTCATCGTTGTCATGGTGACGATCAAAGTTTCCCATTTAAAGCAAAACTAAAGAAGTGACTGAGGTTTGACAACTGATGGATCCACTAAATCCTCAACTTTTTAAATGATAATACTTTTGATCTGAGCATGTTTTCAAAAGCATTTTTTTTATTCTAGAGAACAAACACATCAGTTGACATGACGTCAAATAATCTTCCCACGTTTTTCTGGTCACTGTCGATGCTTCAGTTGTTTTATTTAACATCTTAAATCTTCATGACAGTAAACAAAGGTATTTTTATCTTTTACACGAGTCACATCTGTGTAATTATCGTAGCTTCTGTAATCATAGGTTTATATTTTGGTTGTGATGGTTGCGTGTGGAGAAAAAAACACTGTGACTAAAATACTTATTATACTTCTGTTGTTTCACCTGCTGGTGGATTCATCAGTTCCTCCAGGATTTTAGTGGGGCTGGCATTTTTTTTTCACCTTCAGTTCAACGCTAAGATCAAACTAACGCTGCACTCCTTGGGTGTGACAACTCCACAGTTCTTCCTTCACGCTCTGGATCCAAACAATGAGTCACTTAAGTTGCCACAATGTTTTGCAACATGTTGCTACTTTTGTAATGAAACAACCTGTTTGGTCGTAACGATGAGAAACAGTCTTTTGAGGTCGTTTTCTCCCGTTTGTTCAACGTGCTACTTAATCAGAGCCAAAGTGTAAATGTGTTGTTTTTTTTCTCCGACTCAGTTGAAAATGTAATTTGACACATTTGTGATATTTATGCAGAGTTTGATAAGAAAACAATGAATTGTTTAAGTTTATGTGCATGGATTAGGATTATTTAACGCCAGCGTAAAACGTTTTTAGCAGATTCACATCGTCGGCCATCTTTATACAATAAACCAGCTGAACAGAGATAAAACGGAGTCTGTTATCTCATAAAAGACGACGATGTTAAGACATAATTATCTTCAACAAAGTAACAAACTCATGTCAACAAGCCACACAGTGCACGAGGACGAGTCTATAACAAAACATTTCACTGAACTGGGACAATGTTCTTCATTTTAACTCAACCGCAACGTTCAGTTCACAGCTCAGACTCTTTCTCATGTGAAGTCGATTCTTTTTAAAGATATTTTTTGGTCGTTTTGTCTTTGTTGATAGGTAAGTGAAGACAGGAAGGTGCCAAAGTCAAGATGTCGAGATAAGAACACACACAAAAAACACACACGTCAAGATAAAAACACTCACAACAACTGAAACATGAAGCTCTGGTTCATGTTTCATTTTTTTTGTGTGTTTTTGGAGGGAAAAAAAAAACACACACACACTTCCTCCACAGTTCTCAGAAAAAAAGACTCTTTTCACTGAAAACCAAAACACAATGATTCTCAGTTTCAGTAGATTATTTCTACCAAATTCACACTGGACGTGTAAACGAATATCACGTGTACGAGCATCAGTGTTGAGACATGAACTTTTTTTTTTTTTTTAGTAAAAAGACCAAAGACAAACCGTGGGTGTTTTATTTTTAAGAAAAAAGAAAATCAAAGTTTTCAGCAGCTGATTGTTGAGTTGACCTCGTTTCCAGGATTGTGACGTCTCATCTGACTTTACTTGTTTCTTATCAAGCAGGTGAACACACCCACAGACTTCTGTAAATCTCTCTTAATTTTTGTTTGATTGTTTGTCTAAGTCATTGTGACTGAACATTTCCTGTTTTCTTAATTCACAAAAGAACAATAAACTGCGTTAATGATTCTCTAGAATCACTTTGTTTTTGTTTTTTTTCTCAACCTGCTCCGGGGCCTATTCCAAGAACGAGGTTTAACAAACTCTGGGTTAAAGTCTGACCTTAAGGTATCTGAACCCTTGACAACTGAACCTGCACAGTTGATTCCAAATCACCGGTTATGAATTAAACCAATTAACCCTGTATTGGGTGGCAGTACGGTGGCACTGGGGTTAGGGCTGTTGCCTCACAGCAAGAAGGTCCTGGGTTTGACTCCCGGGTCTTTCTGTGTGGAGTTTGCATGTTCTCCCTGTGTCTGCGTGGGTTTCCTCCAACATGCAACATTGAGGATAGGTGAATTGATCGTACTAAATGGATGTGAGTGCGAATGGTTGTTCGTCTCTATGTGACCCTGCACCAAGCTGCCGACCGCCCCCCCCCGGAATAAAGGGGTAGAAGATGGATCGAATCCCGTATTGGTTAACCTGGTGTTATGCGTGTTCCCAGTGAATCTATAAAGACATCATCTATTGAGGATTGAAACTCCTCCTCGAGGTGTATGAGGAGGAAGCAACACAAACGCATCTGTCAAGGCACACGATTCGACTCGGCAGAGAAACGCCGTTAATGTTAATGTGTAAGTTTAGGCCGTTTATGTGAAGCGCACGATTTGAAATTAAATTAAATAGTTTGGGAAACCGACTTCATATCCTGCTTTCTCTATATGATGCCACCTTGTCACTGAATGATTTACTAATTAGATGCAACCCAGGTGCGCAGAAAAGAACTTGGAAACAAGTAAAACGTGGTATATAGTCGTCATGGCAACAGTAAATAAAATATCAAAGCAGCAGCGTGACTTGGGAACAGTGGGTAGTTGTCAGGATAACAGGCTGTCAGGGTGTTTGTATTAAACTTGCTGCTGCTACTTGTCATCCACCTCAATATTCTCTGACATTTCTCTCTTCTGGTGGATCTGAGCTGAGTCTCAGTACTGACATGACAAGACCAGTCACTGAGAAATATGGTGAAATATGGTGATTTGTGGTGGAACTTTTACTTTATAAATTACAGACATGGCGCATTCACACAGGATTAAAATCACAGACATCCTCAGTAATTATTACAAATTACCAGATGTCAGCAGGTAAAACTGATCCTGTGTGAATAAAGTCAATAACTGGGTCTTCATCTAAAGGAAACGCTATTGTGTATCAAGTTTCTCAGTGGCCTGACTGAACTTGGACATTAAATACCTGAACATAACTCGATTCCCTAAACATAACATGAACTAACCTGCCTCCTATCAGGTTATGTTCAGAGTGAATGTTACCATAGTGACTTACTGAACCTGAACATTTAGTGACGGAAAACCCAGGTTTATCACTGACTCTGGGTTAACATGCTCAGTTAAGTCAGTAAACCAGCTCCGTGGAGCCCCCGGACTACTGGTCATGTGACGACACAGACTCAGTCCAGTGTTTTATATCTTTATTGTGCAACATAACAACCTTCTTGTCTTCAGTAAATGTGTGTTCTGTTCTGTTCTGTTTGTTCTGACAAAAAAGAGATTTAATTCAACTCACTTTTGTTTATTTGTTTATTATTTATAGCTCATATCATGAAAAACATGTTTACATTACCTAAAAAAGTGTTCCAGGTCAAATCCAACACCACCTGATTAAAACAGAATAAAATCAAAAACAACTTCTTGCCAAATAAAATAACTTCTATTCTAGGAGGTTATGTGAAAACTCAGAGTAAATTAACCCTGAGATGAGGGAAACTCTGAGTTATCAGTTCCAGGAAGAGAAGTGACTGAGTCACCATGGTAACAGACTCTGTGAACATAACCTCCTCCCTGCCAGGTTTACTAGAAGAAACCGTGAGTTTCTACCCGTCTCCTCCCACATGAAGAAGCTGTTCAACAGAGACTGTCCGTTCATTCACAATCTGATTGATATCGAAGCCGAAATTATTCAAAATGATCATACACAGCACAGATGGTTGGTACAGAAGTTTTCTGCCTTCGTTCTGTTGACTGAGCAGAACTCAAATGTTTTGTTTTTTTAATTACTATTTTATTGAGTGTTTGTGTTCACATCGTCACAATTTAAGTGACTTTAATACATATAAAATAAAACTGAGTAAACATTGTATCAAGTGTTAAAGTGAGGTACTAAGTGAGAGGACGAGGTAAAACAACATTTTGTTAGAGGTTTAAATTATTTGAAGTTTAAAAGCCTAAGTAACCCTAACCCAACTCTATCGGGGTGAAATAAGTGGATCGTTTGTTTTTCTCAGGTCGTCATGGTTTCTCATGGTATCAGAGCTCCACTGATGATGGCTTTTTATAGCGGTTGTGCACGTGCGTAACTCAAGATGAACATACTCAGAGTTGATTGAACTAATTCAGATCAGCTGTTCTGGAACCAGATACTCAGAGTTTCTCATCTCAGAGTAAATCAACTCAGTTTTTTGAACCTCCCTGGTCACTCACTGTCACGTTTGCACATAAATGACTGCACTTTATTTTTTATTTCTTTTACTGTTGTTATTTGTTTATTTATCTATTTTTATTACATTTTATCTCTTTTTATGGCTTTGTATTAATTGTGGATTAGTACCTCAAATCTCACTGGATTTTTTATATATATATATATATATATATATATATATATATATGTATATATAGAAAGAGAGAGAGAGAGACAATCAAATCTTTTTTCACTTTGAAAAGAAATTCTAAAAGATGCTAAAAATGTAACTATTTCATAAATGTCAACTTTACAGTTGACTTTTATTTTTAATTGTAACATTTGTAGCTTTTATAGAGACACTTTTAGTCCTGCTCTGCTTCTGTAGATATGATTTAAACCATTAACAACCATTAAACAGAATTAAACTATGAATTAAATCTTTACTTCAACATGAAACTCCGACATGAAGCTGAAGTTTTAGCCGCAGCAGGTCAGCAGGTCACATCATCGGTACCTGCAGCGTCACTGAAGCTCGAGCTCCCTCATGTGGTCACGATCGGTAACAAAACGAGGAACAAACACGTAAACGTCTCAGACACAGAAGATGATCCAACGTTCTGGTCACTTTAAAGATTATGTGTCTTTATTAGGAATGTTTTTCACAACTGTTAAGTGTTTTCACTGATCTTTATCATCCAGCATAGAGAGAGAAAAAATGTTTTGTTTAGTTGACATTTCAATGATTATGAGAACATCTGTAGAAGCCACAACATTAATGTTTACTTTTATTCAGTGGAATGTAAAAATATTGACATTCAGTATCTTCAGAGAAACATTAAACACAGCTGAAGCTTTTCTCTGCTGCTCCATCGACTCTGAAATGTAAAGGACCAGCGACAGGCGGTGTGTTAACAGCTGGGAGGTTGACTAACTGGAGGGAAGTAACTGTCAGTTTATGATCCGTGTAGTAAAAGTGGCGAGTGATTTTCAAGACGATGTCGTCGTTCGTCTCCTGACGCGAGGCCACAACACGTCCGACCTCACGGCGCTGGTTTCCTCCAGCTCAGTCTCCGCTGCTCATCAGTTCTTAAAGGAGCTGACGCTTTTTTTTTTCCTCTCAAACACAAATATTAATGCAAATCAGGGACGTGACAGTGAGCTGCTAAAAAACAAACAAACACAACAACAAGACAACAGAAATCATCCATCTGCCATCAACGGGTGGTGTAAAAAAACAAAAAAAAACAAAACAAAACAAGAAAACACCTCCCTGACAAACATAATCCACTTGACTAAAAACCGCCTTTTTGTTTGAACCTTTTTGACTTTTTCCCTCCGTCCCCTCCCTTCTTGTCTGACTCTGTAACGAGGCGCCGTCGTCGCTCTGCATCGTCTCACTCGTACTCTGGCGATCAGCACCATCATCCCGACTCCGAACAGCATCGCCAGAATCTCCATCAGCGACTGTCCGAAGCTGGAGCGTCCAGCCAGCAGCTCGGGCAGCACCGTCACCGTGGCGATGTAAACGAACCCGCCGGCGGTGAAGGGCAGGATCCAGGCGGTCGCCGCCGCGCCCACGCCCTCGGCCAATAGGGAGCAAGCAGTGCCGGCGAGAGCTCCCAACGCCGTCAGCAGCTGCAGACACATGGCCTGATGGGAAACAGACGGACGTTACATTCACACACTGTTCACACACACTCATCACACTCATCAACCAGGGTCTTTATCACCATGGATACGAGTCAAACTCCCCCTAAAGAGATATGTTACGTTGGTTGAACTAATATCCAGTTTGACGTCTTTTGTTTTCACAACCAAATAGTTAACAATGAAAGTAAATGGGGCAGTCAGCCAAACGTATCTAAACTGTCATTTTTTAACCACTAATAAAGCTCAAAATATCACTTCACTTCAGCAGTAGCATGAATAGGGTCCCTACACATAAACTGAAGTACTGATAACTTAGTAAGTGAACCCAGAGTTTATTAAAAACACTGTTTTACAAGACTTACCCAACGTCTGGTTTTATAACAACTGGTGATGAAGGTTGTTCCACATCAGCAGATTCATCATTTGATTACTTCAACCAACGTTAAACATGTGTTTGACTCGTGGTGAAACAGACTCTTGTGGTTCCTTGAGTTTTTCAGAGCAGAATGAGACGAAGAGTCTTCAGACATCAGACTCCTCTGATGGAACCAGGAGGCACAAACACTTAAAAAATTTGACTGAAAACTTTCCTCTATGATAAAGTTTAGAACTAGTGCTGGTTCAGGTCCTTCAGTTCAGCTGACTGCTGGAAAACTCCCATGATGCACTGCTCCTCCTCTCTCCTTGTTTCCGTCTAGATTCTACACTTCTGATATCGTTATTATTGTTATTGTGGTAAAGATAATTTTACTCTTGCACTTGTTGCTGATTGTAACAGTATTTTTGTCTCAGTTATTCGTCTCCACTGTGTGAACTGTTGTGTTTTTATATTCTATAATATTGTAAAGAGCCTTGAAATAAATGTTTCTTTAATAATTTAAAGATGTTTCTAACATCAGACATTAATAACTTTACAAGTGTCTGACAACAGAACAGAAATAATTCTTCTAGAGACAAAGCTCCGTGTGTTAGATCCTTTTTGTTTTAACCAGAAACACCTGATACTTTCCCACTGCCTCATCTGGTAGTTTTGCTTTTGTTATTGTGAGGTTTTCAGTTGTGGAGAAACTATAACTTTAGTAAATCCAATAAAGATCAATAACACAAACAAACTAACAGGTTTGAGGCAGTGACGGATCAGTCGCTGTCGCTGCCTCGGTTGATTTCAGTGGAGATGTTTTATGTAACATCAGTGTACAGCTACACACCAGCCGTCGTCTTGTATCTGTAAACAGCCGTCAGTCACCTTTCGTTTGGTGCAGCCAGACTGAACCAAAATGGCAAAGTCTCCGATCTCGTGAGGGACCTCGTGCAGCAGGATGGTGAGTGTGGTGACGGCGCCAACCGCTGGACCGACCAGGAACGACGCTCCGATGGCCAAACCGTCAGTGAAATTATGAGTGAAATCTGCTGCCAGGTTCAGATACCCCGACACCTTGATGTCTGCGTTGGTGAAGAGAGAAGAAACAACAACACCAGTCAGTTTTCATCAGGTTTGAATCTGTGAGTCAAAGATTTGTTGTTTTACTCTTAAATAAAGTCTGAAATAGTTTGGATGCTTTAATAAATTTGTGATTTAATTCACTGCTGGTTATGCGATTGTGTTTTTACATGTTTTAATATAGTGTCACCTCCACGCTGCAGTTCAGTAACTGACCAGTAGAGAGCAGAGTTACTCCACTTAGTTTCCAGAAAGATTAGAGCTCACCTGTGCTCTTCTTCTCCTCTGTCTTTGACTTCTTCTCGTCTTTTTTTACTTTCTCCTCCTTCTTCTTTTCCTTTTCATCTTCTCCATCACTGTCTTTTTCCTTAGCAGCAGCTGAAGATTAATGAAATATTATAAAACATTTACACTTTAAGATGCAATGATTCGATTGTTTTGTTCATATTTTTGTGAAAACGTTTCTCCTGACGTACCGTGCGAGTGTCCGTGTGAGTGTCCGTGACCGTGTCCTCCCTTCAACAGACGCACAAATTTCTCTACGACCAGGAAGGCGATGATCCCCCCGAGAACCCACAACCCCACCGACATCATGTGACCGTGAGCAGCTCCTGAAAGATCGAAAACAGAGAAGCTGTCACTGTCGACACAGAAAAGTAGATAATTATATATATTTTTTGTCGTTTCTAAATGTCTTTGTTTCAACTGTTAATAACCAGACGTAAACGCACCGTGGGAGTGACCGTGGTCATGTGACTCTTCACTTTCATGTGAGTGTCCATGATCTTCGTCTCCGTGATGAGAGTGAGGCTCTGTGAGGAGAAAAAAAAGAAAAGAACCAGATGTTAAAATCAGAAAGACAAAGACGCTGCTGCTGCGTCTGTTTCTTACTAACGTACCCAGAGCGTGAGGGATGAGGTGGAGGAAGGCGTCGCCCAGCAGACCCCCGGAGGCGAAGCTCAGCAGCACCTTCAGCAGGTTCTGGTGCTGGTCGCTGTTGGACTGGACTGGGATCAGGAACAGGATGAGGAACGGAGCGGCGCTGATCAGCAGAGTGGCACCGATGGCCTGTAGACGAGGACGGACGGAGGTTTGAGAAAAATCTGAAAATCAAACTGTTACATCAACAACAACAGGAAGAAGAAGAAGAGGAAGGACTCGTCTCCAGTTTGAACCTGAAATTATTATTAACCATCATCAACGATCCACGACTAAATGAATCACTAACTAAATTCTTTAAGTAACAAAACGTCGAGTCGACTGTTTCCTTCACCATTTCCTCTCATTATCAGTGAAAAAAACAACATGTAGTTAAAAAGAAAACACCAGAGTGAGATTATTTAGACCAAAGAATCTATTTTGTGAACAGATGAATAAAAAAAATAAAAAAAAGTTGCCAAATTGTTTCTGGCAAAAATGGCGACCACATGTTTGTCACGCTAACAGAACTACTGACATCTGGGCACTTTGTTCAAAGACAAAAAAAAAAAAAAAAAAAGAAAACAGAGGGTTAGCGTTCCCTGGAATAGATTTTAAAATACTGGAACTTGTGCAAACTAGGGAAATTCCTTAAAAGGAAATGAAAACAACAGTATCTGCAACAAGTCACAAGTTTAACTTTCATGCACTTTCACACATTGTAGCTGTTCAGCTGTAAAAAAAAAACAAAACAAAAAAAACAACAGTTTCTCCTTTTTGTTTCTAACAGAAACATTTAAAACATTCAAGTACAAACCTGCGTCCACAGCTCCACCATGTCCCTCTTCTCTCCCTCCACCTCCCTCTTCAGTCTCTCTCCATGTGAGTGTCCGTGGTGGCTCTCGTCCTTGTGCACTCGGACGACATCATCACTGTGAGCGTGCCCGTGGTCGTGAGAGTGAGCGTGCCCGTGGTCGTGAGAGTGAGCGTGCCCGTGGTCGTGAGAGTTAGCGTGCCCGTGGTCGTGAGAGTGAGCGTGCCCGTGGTCGTGAGAGTGAGCGTGCCCGTGGTCGTGAGAGTGAGCGTGCCCGTGGTCGTGAGAGTGAGCGTGCCCGTGGTCGTGAGAGTGAGCGTGCCCGTGGTCGTGCTGCTCCTCCTCCGGCGTAGCGAGGTTGGCCTCAGCGCTCCACTTGCTGGCACCGTGGAACATCTTCACCTGAGCGCCGTGAGAGTGTCCGTGGTGGTCGTCGTCATCTCCGTGGGAGTGGCCGTGGTGATGGTGGCCGTGGTGATGGTGGCCATGGTGATGGTGGCCGTGTCCGTGGTCACCGGAGGAGGAGCTGTGAGCGACGGCTGTTCGGGCAACTAACAGCAGTACTGCAGATGTGGCCAGTGTCAGTGCCAGCAGACGTACACAGCCCATATTATCCTCCTGATGACGAGAAAATGAAAGATGACACAAATAAAAACACTCAGGCTGATGTTAACAACATTAAGTCACTGATTTGAAAAATGAGTAAATGTGCAAAGACATTATAAAACAACACTCATTAGAGGAACAACTCTGACATGATGAAAATAGCAGAGAAATAAATATTTTCTGAACCAAACTGTAGATTAGGAGAAGTTCAGTATGAGTGTGTGTTGCATTTCCTTTTGTACATTTAATTCTTTTTAATATGTAGGAAGAAACTACTTCCATTCTCTCAGTGGAGTTAAACAGATGTGATCCACATCTGGTTTGACTGATAAGAGACGAGAATGCAGCAGCTTCACTGAGGCTGGTGTTTCCTGTCCTGTCTTCATCAGATCAGACTGTTTACATCCTGGTTCAGATGCAGACTCATACTCAGACTGATACTGGGACTTGGCCTCTGCATGAGAAACAGGATGTGATGGTTGTGCAGCTCAGTTAGCATCCTGCTAACATAGACAGTCTGTGGCTGCTGTGTCCTGGTTGTTATACAGTTATAAAGCAGCGTGAGGTGTTTAAAACCCCAGATGTTAATTAATGTGTGGACGCAGCATTAACGTTGTTATCCCTGTGAGCTAACAATGATTAGCAACCTGACTCTGGTTTAGCTTCGTCTGCAGGTTTGTCTTTGTTTTCCTGTCGCTTCCTGCATCAGAAGTGAATGCAAATCGTATAATCTGTCAGGTCTGATCTCCGAGTCAACAGTAAAAATCAGGAAACCAAACAACGACCACCATTCACTGGTCCCTCAAGTTGTGAGTGTGTGCAGCCTGGTATGCTAGCTGGCTAACTAGCTAACAAGCTAACAACCAGCCTGTCGCTGAAACATCATTAACTTTGATACAGAGTGAAAACAAAGGGCTGCTTCTCACCGGGTGGTGTCAGATATCGGTGCCTGTCGGGGCCGCTGGATAACTCTCTTCTTTCTCTCTTGTTTGTTTGTGTAAAGTGTTGGTTTCTCTGACTCCACCGGTGTCACTGGTCGCTGTGAATAAGACGTGGCATTTACTCAACTCAACTCATCCAAATCTCGCGAGAATACGTTCAATTCCAAACACGCCTCCTCCTCCTGTGGTTTAATTTTCTTGTAAAGCAAAAAAGTTTTTTTTTTTTTTTTCATGAAACAGCTGCTCTGCTATGTCAAATTATTTTACATCACCTCTCATGTTAATTAATCAAAATGTAAATCAGGCAGTTGCGAGACGGAGAGACTGAATCGAAGTATCGCGAGATTAAGATGAAGTGAAGTTTGCAGCAGGATCCTGCAACGGATCAAGACACGGATTTGTCTGTTTGTCTCCTGAAAACTCAACTGACTCATCATGTGGTTAATAAACACATGGACAGTGTGTGTTTGCAGCCTGGGTGTTATTATCTGTCCATTAATTCAAATGAGATAATTTACAACAGAAAAGACAAAAAGAATGAGCTCTGTCTTTAAAGTCTTTGAATTAGATAAAAAGTTATCGGGACTCGAAAATTCACAACAAATCATCTATACCTGCTACAGATTTGCAACTTTAATACTGAAGAAGGTTTTGTCCATTTAAACCTATTGCACATTATGAAATCCATCACTGATTTTTTTCAAAAACGGTGAAACTTATTAAAACTATCTCCTCCAACAGTTTTTGTTCAGTTGACATCAAACTTCCTACAGATCTTCAGACTGTCCTAAACAAACGATGCGCACAGATTTTTGATTTATCAAAAACTGAGTCTGGAGGTGACTAAATACATTTTCATTCATGGTAGATGATGTTTGGAAAATATCAGAATTTTATCTCAAAAAATTCAAAAAACATTTTTAAATATCAGTTTTTCATTTATGGATCCAGTAGGAGTCTAAGTCACGCTCCTTCCAGTTGACCCACTGGACCGAAAAAAATGAATAAAGTCAACAGAGAGATACTAATTATTTTCTGATCCACTTTGACTTCTACCCTGAGTCACACACGTCCTGTGTGTTAATTTAAATGAAACTATCAGTGAGTCCAGACCATGTTTGTGGTGTAATTGTTGATTTATCTGCTTCTGAAAACACGTAACTGGTTCGACTACAAACCAACCAGTCTGGTAGGAGACGTCACGTCACAGTTTCTCTTCCTGGCTGAAGAGAGAACGAGGAGCAGGTGATAAAACTGACCAGGTCAGATATACAGAGTTATACAACCACATGTACATCACTGTTAACTAATGTCTCTGTCTCAGGTGTCCACATCTTACAAAGGATGGGTGGATGTGAATGGGACGATGAGACTGGATAGTCATTGGTTTCATGCAGTACGGTTATGATGGAGAAGACTTCATATTATTGGACATGAAGACAGAGACATGGGTCGCTCCAACTCAACAGGCTTTCATCACCAAACTCAGATGGGGCGCTGACAAAGAAACTATAAAATCTACAAAGCAGTTGCACACTCATATTTGTCCTGAGTGGTTGAAGAAGAATTTACACTATGGGAGGAACTTTCTACTGAGAACAGGTAGAGTCACATGACCTGATGTAGTTTCATGGAGGATTTACATCAAAGTTGTGTCTCTCACTCTCTCTACATTCATTGTCTCTGTCCTTCTGTGTCCAGATGTTCCCTCAGTGTCTCTCCTCCAGAAGTCTCCCTCCTCTCCAGTCAGCTGCCACGCTACAGGTTTCTACCCTGACAGAGCCGTGATGTTCTGGAGGAAAGATGGAGAGGATCTTCATGAGGACGTGGACCAAGGAGAGATCCTCCCCAACCATGATGGGACCTTCCAGATGAGTGTTGACCTGAAACCTTCATCACCTGAAGACTGGAGCAGATACGACTGTGTGTTTCAGCTCCATGGTTTGAAGGACGACATTGTCATCAAACTGGATGAAGCAGTGATCAGGACCAACTGGGGGAAGACTGAAGGTTGGAAACATGTTTAATTTACAGTATCAATCCTGTAGTTCATGTATCTTCATATATCTAATGTGTTCAATGAGAAGTTCTTTCATTATGTTGTTTGTTGATCCGTTTGTTTTTGTACTGTATAATTTTAACTGTAACAGGTTTCATCTGTACAGGTTGTGATCACTTTGTTGGTTTTTATTCAACAGAGTCTGACAAGACCTTCATCATCATCATCACTGTAGTGGTTGTTGTTGTTGTTGTTCTTGTCTTCATCATTTGTTTCATTGCTGGTTTTTTCATTTACAGAAAGAAGAAGAGCGGTGAGAGACCAACACACAGACATTATCTCAGTTTTGTTGTTTCAGACTGAAACAAAAGTGAAACAACTTGAGTTTCCATTAAAATGTGCTTCAGCAACAGTACGAGCTGCAGGGTTCAGAGCCACAGTTTAATGATAATATGAGTGAGGAGAGGAGATCATCTCTTGAAAAAACACTAGTTATCATATTTTCAACACTAACAACTAAAATTATCTTATTTTTTATTTCAGACGATCTCTCTTCATCTTGTAAGTTAAACTCATTTCTATTCTATTTCCTGTTTTTCTCTTTAGATTAAAGACAGTTTCACAGCTTCACAGGTGAAGATGTTTTTCTGTGAAGTTAAATGAGATTATTAAGAGAAAGACACAGATTCTCTCAGACGTCTTCACACCAGGAGGAGAAACTACAACATGAACATTTTAGACCTGATGACTCTGTTCACATGTAAATATGCGACTTTGTGGAGCTGAAACAAAAAGTGTCACCACATTCTCCATTAAAAGTGAATTCATCAGTTATTCATCTTTGAATTAATAAAATAACAGAATTGAGAATCTATTAGTAAATATTTGTTGATTGATATCAACAATGCACAGTAACATCTTCTTATTAAATCAATATAAATTAATATTATCAGCTGGATAGTCGAGTGATAGTCAAGTTGAGGCTGGGGGTTCAAATCCCAGTCAGGGCACAGTACGCACAGTACACAACATCATCCTGTGAGGAGCCTTGGGCAAGATCCTTAATGATACCGAGGCCTACCTCGATAATATGAAAGTGCAAACAAATAGTCAAAACGGCTCCTACGTCGCCCAGGTCAACAGGGTCCACGTCAGGTGCTAGGGCACCAGGGCAACCTGATGAGAAATGGGCTACTGGAACAAGACATATGTGGACAAGGGCGGAAACTGTTGAAATGCTACTATATGAGCAACCCTAGAGAGAGGGGCCACATGCAGAGAATGTGGGAACAATGGTCACTTCAAAACCCACAAGCTAAGCTAACAAAGAAACAGCTTAGCTGGTAGCAACACCAGGAGAGCCAAGCACCAGCTGTTGGTCAATCCAGGATCCACAGCAATGACATAAGGATGTCCTTCGGATTGGATAAGTGTGGCCGGATGGTCTCAAAGAGAGACAAGATGATCAGAACTGAAGGGGTCGACCTACCAGAGGGCAACATAGGTGATATCCAAGACAGCTACAAGTAATTTGGTATCCCACAAGATAATGGAAACAATGAGGAGGCCGCAAGGAAGTCAGCCACAACCAAATACCTCCAGAGAGTAAGGCAAGTCCTGAAAAGTCAGCTGAATGGCAAGAACAAGATCCAAGCCATCAACATGTACGCACTGCCGGTCATCAGACCCTACTGGGATCATAAGTTGGCCAAAGGAGGAGACAGAAGCCACTGATATCAAGACAAGAAAGCTCCTCACCATGCACGGAGGGTTTCACTCCAAATCCAGCACCCTGAGACTGTACACTAAGCAGAAAGAGGGAGGCCAAGGACTCATGAGCATCAAGGCCACGATCCAGGATGAAACATCAAACATCCAAGAATACATAAAGAAAATGGCCACAAAGGATGCACTACTAAGTGAATGTCTCAGGCAGCAGAAACCCAATGAGAGTGCAGAGGAAGAGGAACAGACAACTTGGAAGGATAAGCCCCTACATGGAATGAACCACCGTCAAACTGAAGAAGTGGCTGATATCGAAAAGACCTACCAGTGGCTGGAAAAGGCTGGACTTACAGACAGCACAGAGGCACTGATCATGGCAGCACAAGAACAGACCCTAGGTACAAGAGCTATATAGGCCAAGATCTACCACAGTAGACAAGACCCAAGGTGCAGACTGTGCAAAGATACCTCTGAGACAGTCCAGCACATAGTGGCAGGGTGTTAGATGCTAGCCGGGTCAGCATACATGGAGAGGCACGACCAGGTAGCTGGAATAGAGTACAGGAACATCTGTACCCAGTATGGAAGAGAAGGACCCAAATCCCAATGGGCTGAGCCACAGAAGGTGGCTGAGAACAACAGTACCAAGGTTCTGTGGGACTTCAGCTTCCAGACTGACAAACAGCTTCTGGTTAACCAACCGGACATAGTGGTGGTGGACAAAGTGCAGAAGAAGACAGTGGTGATAGAAGTGGTGATATCAGCTGACGCCAACATCAGAAAGAAGGAACACGAAAAGGTTGAAAAGTACCAAGGGTTGAAAGAACAACTGGAACAGATGTGGAAGGTCAAGGTGAGCGTGGTCCTTGTGGTAGTAGGAGCACTCGGGGCAGTGACCCCCACACTGGGAGACTGGCTCCAACAGATCCCAGGACCAACATCTGAAGCCTCAGTCCAGAAGAGCAGAGTCCTAGGAACAGATAAGATACTGAGACCTGAGCTTGAGAATAACACACACAGATACCACCCAGGAGGTTGAGAAGGAGCATTTTTTTATGTATATATTTGTGTGTACATATTCTTTTGTATATTTCTTTACATTTCTGTCCGTGTTATTTAAAATGGATGTGTCAAGTGAAGAGCGGGTCAGTCTGTGATACAAACATCTTGTATTAAACTGTAGGTGATCACACATGCCACAGGGAGGTGCTGTGACTCTACATCATCAGCTGTGATCCAGTAAACACTGTCACATGAATTATGGGAGGTTCACTTTTTTTTTAAAACAGGAAAAAGCGTCAGACAGAGAACAACAGGTCAGTTCTCTCTTTTATCTGCACGTCTGTGTCAAAACAAGATGGAAAAGTTATTGTTGTTGTTTCTTTTCTGTCACAGTTCATCAGCAGGTAGGATCAGGTTTTAAACGTTGCACTTTACTTCACTTTCTACTGCATGTTTCTGTATTTTACAATCGTGTCTGATGTACTTTCACTTTACTTTTCACTTTATTTAAACTTGATGAGACTTTAAGTTTTAACTGAAACATCATATTTATGGTGATGATGATGGTGATGTTTATTTATACTGACAGTATAAACCTTGTTTGTTCCACAGTGAAACACTCTCTGAAGTATTTCATCACTGCGTCTTCTGGAGTGTCAAACTTCCCTCAGTTTGTTGGTGTTGGAGTGGTTGATGATGTTGTCTTTTGTTACTGTGATGGTGACAGACACATATTAAAAGCAAAACAGGACTGGTGGGAAAACTTACTTAATACTGATCCTGATCACTTTGAGTGGTACAAAACACAATGTTTTGCATCTCAACCTATGCTCTTCAAAGCCGACATTTCCAGTTTGAAGCAGCGATTCAACCAGAGTGAAGGTAAAGTATGTGATTTTTTTTTTGTTTTTATAGAAAGAAAAGAAAAGTTTCTTTGGTCACAAATTTTGTCCGATTGGCATGAAACTTGCCACACATGATTGTCAGACCAACCTTTCTGAATGCATCACTTTTCTCAGCAACAAGACAATTGGTATCTTGGTATCTTAACAAAACATGGTTAACAGTCTCAGGACCCCATCCTTAGTAGGTACAATCAATTTGGTGTCATTTAGTCACTAGGGGCCGGTATAATTAGCAATGGCTTGTTGTGTTTGGATTTATAATTTAATTTTGATGTCTGCTGACACTGTGAATTGACCCATTGATGATGTTTTATGCCACCATGAGTGGCATGAAAGTGTTGAAAGTGAAACTTAACTTTTTGCAGAACTGAGCTTTAGTTCCATTATTACAAAACTTGGAAAAAACCTGACATGAATGTTTTGTCTACTGGTACTACTTTGGCTAGAGGATTTATTTATTATCATTATACTTTTATTTACCGCTACATCTTAAACTTTAAGCCTTGAGTCAATGTAGATTCATGTTTAGGTATTTGACAGTTTGATGTGAACTGAATTCAAGAAGAGCAACACAGAACAATAGTTACTGATGTTTAAAACACTGTGATCAGTCTTTGTTGTATTAAATAACTTTTAGTCGGATCACAGGAAACAGAACAATGTTTCTGTCTCTGTCTCAGGTGTCCACATTTTACAGAGGATGAGTGGATGTGAATGGGATGAAGAGACTGGAGATGTTAATGGTTTTCAGCAGTACGGTTATGATGGAGAAGATTTCATATCATTTGACCTAGAGTCACTGACATACATCGCTCCAAAACAACAGGCTTTCATCATCAAACTGAGTTGGGACACTGACAAATCAAGAATAAAATACGGTGAATACTTCTTGACTCAGACTTGTCCTGAGTGGCTGAAGAAGAATTTACACTATGGGAGGCACTCTTTGCAGAAAACAGGTAGAGTCACATGACCTGTTGTAGTTTCATGGAGGATTTACATCAAAGTTGTGTCTCTCACTCTCTCTACATTCATTGTCTCTGTCCTTCTGTGTCCAGATGTTCCCTCAGTGTCTCTCCTCCAGAAGTCTCCCTCCTCTCCAGTCAGCTGCCACGCTACAGGTTTCTACCCTGACAGAGCCGTGATGTTGTGGAGGAAAGATGGAGAGGATCTTCATGAGGACGTGGACCAAGGAGAGATCCTCCCCAACCATGATGGGACCTTCCAGATGATCGTCCACCTGAACCTTTCATCAGTTGCTCCTGAAGACTGGAGCAGATACGACTGTGTGTTTCAGCTCCATGGTTTGAAGGACGACATCGTCAATAAAGTGAACAAATCAATGATCAGGACCAACCAGGGTAAGAGCAGGTTATCCTGATCTCTGAATCTTTAACCTTGAGTTAACAGGATGAATCTGGTTTACAACTTATTGTCATAGTCGTGACCATTGTGTCTGTTAGTTGTGGAAACACTGAACTCATCACAGTTATTGATCATATCTAAAGTGATGAAACATGTTGAGCTCCATCCAGAGGCAGAGACACAGTGTGAATGTTGTGTCTTGGTTGCAGATCCTCCCTCACAGTTTCCTGCTGCTGCTGTCATTGGAGTTGTTGTAGGACTGCTGCTCCTGATACTCTGCATCTCTGGACTCTTCATGTGGAGAAGGAACAATCATGGTGAGGGACAAACATGTTTTCACTCATCATGAAGACATTTTTACTCCACTGTTGGATTTAACAGGCAGCTTCAACTGTAACTTCTCTTCATTTATGTGTGAACATTGACTAATGTGATATTTCTTCTGTATTTCAGGCTTCAAACCTGCAAACAGTAAGTTTTCTCCTGTGAAAAATAAAATCTATTTATGTTCTTGTCTTGTTACTGAGTCAGTAACTCAGTCATTCATGTCCAGCCTTGTCTTTCATATGATTCCTCTTTATTTTAAATGAAACTGTTTGACTTTTGTTTCTGTCTGTAGCTTCAGACTCTTCACCTTCATCAGTCCCAGATCAACCCAACATGACGTCAGCTCAACAGTTAATAACCTGAACACAGCTTCAGTTCACTGGTTTGATTTTCTCTTCATGGATGAAAAAACTGATTCCTCCTGAGATTTAAAAACAATCTCATCTTGTATTTTACATGTAAATGTTGTTCAGAGTTCAAAGATCAGTTCTTACTGAGGTTTTATTGCTTCAATATTTACCGCAGTTTTATCCACCCTCCTGAGTTTAAGTTCATTACATCTTTTTGGGGCTATAAGACAAAGTTTTATACTAAACCAGACACCGTTATGTTTTTAACTCCCTCTTACTACACTTCTTAAAGATGTATTTGAAAAATAATATATTTGTTTACACACACATATATGAGAGAGTTATGTTATACAGGGTGATATCTTTGCTGCTTACACACATCATCTATGTTCTCATCTATTGCAGCCCAAACACACACAACAGGCCTTTGTGCTCTGTCTCTATTACACAGTGTGCAGGTTTTAACTGAGCCTTAAGTAAAAATGTTAGTAGTAAGACACTGATTTCAATATAACCAGTTGTGTATATATTCTGTTGTATGTTTCTTTACATTTGACCAAAGTTTAAGATGTTTTCATTCTAATCAGACATGTGAAAGTAATAAGTTCTGTCTTTGAACACTGGATGTGGAAAACATTTTTGTGCTTCTTTGCTCATTTTGGGGGAAACACTGAATGTGACTGAATGTGTTTTATTTTACTGTGAACACAGGACATTTAGAGTGTGTTGTTTAAAATGGATGTGTCAGAGTGAAGAGCAGGTCAGTCTGATACAAACATCTTGTATTAAACTGTAGATGACATCAAGTGCCACAGGGGGGCGCTGTGACTTCATCATCAGTTGTGACCCAGTAAACACTGTCTGTGAATTGAGTCACAGTCCAAAATAAATGAATACCTCACACAATAGCATCTGTTAGTGTGCGAGGTATGTATTTATTTATTTTCTTTATTTTTTTAACTGTCTTTTAAATTATACATCTGCTGTTGATCTATTCTATGTATATGAAGTCTTGATCAGGACCAACCAGGGTCAGATCAGGTGATCCTGATCTGAAATCCACCAAACATAAACATTAAACATTAATAGGAAACTAAATAGTATTTTTTCACCAACAGTGTGCAGCATCTTTTACTTCACTGTTTGATTTAACATGCAGGTTCAACTCAAGAGTAACACATTAAAACTACATTGATGTTCAGTAACTTTAAAACTACAGGATCACAGCACAAGTCCTCAACACATGTAAGATAAGAAATGATTTACCTTTATTAATCCCCAGATAAAATAAAGCTAAATAAAACTAAACCATACTGTTGCTGACCAGATCAATGGATAATTAGTGATGAAGAATCACATGAAGTAATGTAGCAGCAGGTGTCCTGAGGTAGTGTAACTGTACAATAACACAGAGTATAAGGTCCATGCATGATAAAATATGTAGTGTGTTTGTTCACAATTGTTCCTTTAATTTTATCTTCAAAAGATACATCTGGGAAAATGTGCATCAGATGTTTGAATGTGTGTTGTGTTGGATTCATTAAGAATATGTAATATATTGATATAAAGACATGTCAGAGTCTCCCAGCAGTCTAATCCTATAGCAGTTTAACTAAAGGATGGTTCAGGTCCATGTCCCACCTGGACCATCCTCAACTATCAGCTTTATCATAAAGGAAAGTTTTCAGTTTAACCTTAAATGTAGAAAGGGTGTCTGCCTCTTGGACCCAAACTGGATCTGGTTCCATCAGAGAGGAGCCTGATAACTGAAGACTCTACCTCCCATTTCGGTCTTAGAGACTCTAGGAATCACAAGTAAAACAGCAGTTTGTAATCGAAGTGATCTATTAGGATAGTAAGGAACTATGAGTTCCTTAAGATATGATGGAGCCTGATCATTAAGGGTTTTATAGTCAAGCAGGAGGATTTTGAATTGAAGCCAATGAAGAGCAGCCAGTTCAGGAGAAATATGATCTCTGGTCCTACTTCCTGTCAGTACTGGTGCTGCAGCTTCTGGATTAACTGAAGGTTTTTGAGAATGTACATAAGAATGAGCTCTGTCTTTAAGTCTTTGAAATGGATAAAAAGTTATCAGTGGACTCGTGCTACAGCATAAAAATTCACAACAAATCATCTATACCTGCTACAGATTTGCAACTTTCTCCATTTAAACCTATTGCACATTATGACTATGTTATCACTGTTTTCTTTTTTCAAAAACAGTGAAACTTATTAAAACTATCTCCTCCTGCAGTTTTGGTTCAATTGACACCAAACTTGTTACAGATCATCTTCAGACTGTCCCACACAAACCATCCACACACATTTTTGATTTATTAAAAATTGAGCCTACAGTGCATCAAAATGTTTGACTGTAAATTGTATTTTAAACATATTCATCATTTTTATGAGAACAAGACCCATGGACTGGAAGTAGGATTGAGTGACTTAGGTTCCTTATAAATCATTTATTAAAAGCAAATTACCAACATCTCCATGCTGTCTAGATGCAATTGTGTATTTTCAGATTCTTGCCTTTACACACTAACAGCTGCTGTCTTGCACACAGGTAAATGTGACATTTCCTCTTGCCACAGTTGCACAGAAGTATGTCACCATCATCAACAGGTTGGATCAGGTTTAAAATATCTTAAATATTATTTTAGAATAAGAAACAGTTTTCAATTAATGGAATACTTGATTAGTATTTCTGAGACAGTGTGAATGACCGTCCATTCACTTCATACCACATGATTTAGAGATGTCAATCGAATACCGTGTTTTTCATACATAAGGCTCACCGGATTATAAGGCACATTAACCGAAACAAAACAGTCAGATGAGTCCTTATACACACACTGTAATACTATGTTGAAGCTCAGTACATATTACTCCGCCAGGCTCCTGACTACAGTAGCTGTAATGCTCTGACAATCCATCAAGCTTCGTAGTTTAACAAAGTCGCACTAAAACATTTTGACAGATTTTTGAGCATCATGTACCACATAAAATCGGTTCGAACTCAGTAAGCACCACCAGAATTAATACATAAGGTGCACTGTCGATTTTTGAGAAAATTAAAGAATTTTAAGTGGCCTGATAGTCCGGAAAAAACTGTAGTTTCAATTCTCTCTCTCTCTCTCTCTCTCTCTCTCACCCACACACACACAGACAATAAGTTCCACTCACATATAAAGATCACTATCAAAATTGGTCCAATCACAACTGCCAGTTCTACCTGCTGCTGTTTGTCTCCACCTCCTCATCTGATCGAAGTGCATTTTTTTATTTATCAGGAAATAGACAGAGAACAACTCAGTTCGCTCCTTCACCTGTTCTTCTGTGTCAGAACCAGATGGAAAAGTTATTGCTGTTTCTTCTTTTCTGTCACTGTTCATCAGCAGGTAGGATCAGGTTTTAAATGTTTCACTTGTTACTTCACTTTCTACTGGATGTTTCTGTATTTTACTCTTGTTTCACAATCCTGTCTGATTTACTTTCTTTTTTACTTGAACTTGATAAGACAAAGAGACTTGAGACTTGAAGACAAAGATCATCACATTTATGATCAGGGTGGGGAGGGTCACTTTAACACTGTATTGTGATACAGTTACTAGTTACCTGTTAAAAATGTTCAGTAACGTCCAAGAACCATCATATTTCAACTACTTTTGAATTACTTCAACACCAAATATTCTAATGACGACAAAAGAAAATAAATATCAATAAAATGACAAACTTTTCTGTACAACAACAGAACAATGTAACTTTATAAAATAGATTGAAGAAATTGAATTTAGGCAGTAGTTTATAGTCCAACAATGAAAGTGCACAAGTCTTGAGCACATAATATAAAAATCTGCTACAGAGGAAAACTATAGTCTTAGTGAGGAAATAGTCAGATGCTTTGTAATGTGGTACAGTTTGTCATCATCTGTAAAGTTGAAATTTCTTAGTTATTGAATATCAGGACTTGTTTAACTTCATTTATTCATATTACCCTTTATTATTATTATTATTATTATTGTCATTATTGGTATAAATCATAATGTAAAAACTATTTCAGTGAAACAAACGTGTTGTTTCTAGTTTTTCAGTTGTCTCCCTCGTCTGTATCAAATCAAATTTCAAATTTCAAATCGTTTTTGATTTTAAAAAAAATGATTTGATGCAAAAGAAAAAGTAAATAAACAAAATACATTAATATTTGTGGAGCGTTTTGAAAATATAATGTTGCAAAAGTAATTTGTAACAGTATTTTATTTTATATATCTTTATATTTCATATACTTTTGTTGTCAATTTTAGAAAAAAATATTTAAGGGAAGGCAGCATATGAAGAATAATCTGGAAGTGTAGATGTTTAAACTCCATCATATTGATGATGATGATGTGTATTTATACTAAATATATAAACCTTGTTTGTTCCAGTGAAACACTCTGTGAAGTATTTCCTCACGGCTTCGACCGGAGTCCCAAACTTATCAGAGTTTGTTGGTGTGACTCTGGTCAATGATGTTGTGTCTGGTTACTGCGACAGTGACAGAAACATTATTGAACTAAAACATGACTGGGGAGAAAAAGTGGCCAAAGACGATCCTGATCACTTTCAGTGGTACAACAGAGAGTGTTTTGAGTCTGAGCCGAACTTCTTCAAAGACAACATTCATACTTTGATGCATCAGTTCAACCGAAGTGAAGGTACAGTATGTGATGTGTTATATTTCACTTGTTACTGTTAAACTGCTGTAAATTAAAATGACCTTCTCTGCTGCTGAATCATGAAAACACCATGAGACTGAAAACAAACAATTGTTGAGATATAACTGACGTCTCTGTCTCTGTCTCAGGTGTCCACATCTTACAGAGGATGAATGGATGTGAATGGGACAACGAGACCAATGAGATCACTGGTTTTATGCAGTACGGTTATGATGGAGAAGACTTCATATCACTGGACCTGAATACAATGACATGGGTCGCTCCAACACAACAGGCTTTCAGAACCAAACTCAGATGGGACGCTGACGAATCAATTACAAAATCTACAAAGTGGTCGCATTTTCACGCTTGTCCTGAGTGGTTGAAGAAGTATTTACACTATGGGAGGAACTTTCTACTGAGAACAGGTGGAGTCACATGACCTGATGTAGTTTCATGGAGGATTTACATCAAAGTTGTGTCTCTCACTCTCTCTACATTCATTGTCTCTGTCCTTCTGTGTCCAGATGTTCCCTCAGTGTCTCTCCTCCAGAAGTCTCCCTCCTCTCCAGTCAGCTGCCACGCTACAGGTTTCTACCCTGACAGAGCCGTGATGTTGTGGAGGAAAGATGGAGAGGATCTTCATGAGGACGTGGACCAAGGAGAGATCCTCCCCAACCATGATGGGACCTTCCAGATGAGTGTTGACCTGAAACCTTCATCACCTGAAGACTGGAGCAGATACGACTGTGTGTTTTAGCTCCATGGTTTGAAGGACGACATCGTCATCAAACTGGATGAAGCAGTGATCAGGACCAACCGAGGTAAGAGCAGGTTATCAGAATCAGAATCAGCTTTATTGGCCAAGTATGTGAACACATACAAGAAATTTGGCTACGGTTCTTTTCCTTTGCAAACATATATATAAATATATATAAATATATATAAAATGTATTTTTCTAGTGTCCACCACATTCATGAATTATTTTATAAAATGTAATTCCAGATATTTTTATTTCAGATATAAACAAACATGATTTTAAAACTGTAACTTTAATGTAGAGATTGTTGTTGTTGTTGTGACTGAAGCTCTGGTCAGTTTGAGAAGATGAAATGATTTAATACCTGGATGAAAACATGTATCTATATAAACCAGTCACACTCAGGTTTATCAGTCAGGTTGTGATTGTCAGAAGGTCTCATTGTTGTTGTAACATGAACATACAGATAAACAAAGACGACAAATAACATGTAAATAATCAGTGATTCACTGATGATGAGCAGATCAAACCAACAGAGTCTGTAACAGGTTTCATCTGTACAGGTTGTGATCACTTTGTTGGTTTTTATTCAACAGAGTCTGACATGACCTTCATCATCATCATCACTGTGGTTGTTGTTGTTCTCGTCACCATCATCGGTGGCGTCGCTGGATTCTTCATTTACAATAAGAAGAAAGAAGAGAAGAGCGGTGAGAGACCAACACACAGACATTATCTTAGTTTTGTTGTTTCAGACTGAAGCAAAAGTGAAACAACTTGAGTTTCCATTAAAATGTGCTTCAGCAACAGTACGAGCTGCAGGGTTCAGAGCCACAGTTTAATGATAATATGAGTGAGGAGAGGAGATCATCTCTTGAAAAAACACTAGTTATCATATTTTCAACTGTAACAACTAAAATTATTTTATTTTTATTTCAGACGATCTCTCTTTATCTTGTAAGTAAAACTCATTTCTATTCTATTTCCTGTTTTTCTCTTTAGATTAAAGACAGTTTCAGTGTTTTGTATTTAATCATGTTGAGGAGAACTGTGTGTTTCTGATCTTACAGCTGGAAGCAGCCAAGGACAAGAAGTGGATGAATCCAAAGAACTGATGAAAAACCATCAGCCTGAAACAGTGAGTTAGTTCACATGTTAAAGGAAATCAATGTTCAAAAGATCCTAATGTGAAACACTGAAGTTTAAACTGTTTGTTTTCACAGGTGAAGATGTTTTTCTGTGAAGTTAAATGAGATTATTAAGAGAAAGACACAGATTCTCTCAGACGTCTTCACACCAGGAGGAGAAACTACAACATGAACATTTTAGACCTGATGACACTGTTCACATGTAAATATGCGACTTTGTGGAGCTGAAACAAAATGTGTCACCACATTCTCCATTAAAATTGAATTAATCAGTTATTATAGTTGAGAATCTATTAGTAGATATTTGTTGATTGATATCAATACATAGTAACATCTTCTGATTAAATCAATATTAATTATACACAACTATATATGTTATATATATTTCCAGTTGTGTAAATGTTCTGTTGTATATGTCTTTACCTTTCTGTCTGTGTTGTTTAAAATGGATGTCAGAGTGAAGAGCGGGTCAGTCTGTGATACGAACATCTTGTATTAAACTGTAAAATGAAACAGTTTGAAACTGTTTAATTGTTTTATCTTTTAGACCAGATATAACACACGTGATCACAACATCATAAAACTCTTCACACTCTTTTCAGAAAACACTATTTGTGGATGAATAAAAATCTGAATGAATAAAATGTGCTTATTTGTTCACTTTTGGGGGAGACACTGAACATTACCACTGATTCACTGTCCAGGTTTTATGTTGTTGTGAAAAAGGGAATTTTATATTCACACAAGGAGAAGATGAGAATCAGGTGCAGCTCGTTAGGACGAGGTCAGGTTAACAAACAGGAAGTGAATTAACTAAAATAAACAACTGGATTAACTGAAGAAAAGACTCCAAGGCACTCAGTAGAAAGCTAAAAAACCTTTATTGTATTGGCCTTGTCTTATAAACCCATAAAAAACTATAAAAACTCTTACGTTTCAGCATTTAAGCCTTGATCAGGGAATCAAGTTCTAGCAGGGAAAGAGGTTTCTTAAGGAAACAGAGTCAATCATTTATAGGTTCATATGATCAAACCAATGCAATAAATGCTCTTTAACCTTTTTATTAGACTAACTTGGAGTCTTTTCTTCAGTCATTTGTCTTTTTTCCAAAGAGCACTTCAAGATCTGCTCTCTGAGTCCCAGAAGTGCTACTGATGCTCTCCCAAAACTAAACTAAAATCAAAAACCAGAGTAATCCTCCTAGGCAGACGTTTTGTTCACTTGTGTCTGATTACTTTGGTTTTTGATTTTAGTTTAGTTTTAGGAGAGCATCAGTAGTTTAAGTTTTCTTTTTGGGTAAAAACTACTTTTATAACCTATATAACAAAATATTCTCATTAAAAATTAAATTCATTTTAAAGAATCCAGATAAGACGAAAGAACTTAGACGATAAATATGATCTGAAAAAACTATTGTTATTTAAAAATTTCAAGTGTTTGTTGTTTTCACATCCTCAGACTGATGTTATATATTATATTTATATTATTTAATATTGACCATGAACTGTCAAGTGAGAACTGACCTAATAACAGTGAACTGGATTCATGATGGTGGATGTGAAGATTCAAAATGTTCAATATATTTAGTTTAAATTGAATTATTTTTAGGTTCATGTGTAGTGATTTTAATACAGATTATGAATAAACATGTAATTAAATCTTCATCTCACAATAATAACTTCACATTTAATAATGAAAATGAAGAAATTATGACAATTAATCTAATTTAAAATTCAGGCCTTTTAGTCTCCAGTTTATCTTTTCATCCACTTGCATCATGTCGTTTCTGTGAAGGTAACTTGAGATATAAAATAAAGTCTTTGTCTTATCCTACTGATGTGTCAAAAAACAAGTCAAAGTTGTTTCAGTTGAGTCAAACGCAGCAGAGTTTATTGTGCTCAACAAACCCGAGGACTGTTCGAATGAAGAAGACCTGACTATGTTGTGTTGAGTGTCTTTTTATACTGATCTGAGTGTTCATGATCTGGTGTTTGTTTGAATTTGTTGCTGCTGTGGTTTTCATTTCTTGAGTTTTGTGCTCACTAGTTTTCATGTCCTTCAGATTTGTCTGTGTTCAGTCCCTCCTTTGATAAACAAGGCATTTGATCAGTGATTGCAAACTCAGATTTGTCCAGACCGGTTGAAGAAATATTTACTCTGTGGAAGGAACTTTCTGCAGAGAACAGGTAGAGTCACATAACCTGATTTATTTGTCATGTCATTAAAAGTCTCCACCCTAATTCACACACACTAGTTGTGTATATATTCTGTTGTATGTTTCTTTACATTTGACCAAAGTTTAAGATGTTTTCATTCTAATCAGACATGTGAAAGTAATAAGTTCTGTCTTTGAACACTGGATGTGGAAAATGTTTTTGTGCTTCTTTGCTCATTTTGGGGGAAACACTGAATGTGACTGAATGTGTTTTATTTTACTGTGAACACAGGACATTTAGAGTGTGTTGTTTAAAATGGATGTGTCAGAGTGAAGAGCAGGTCAGTCTGATACAAACATCTTGTATTAAACTGTAGATGACATCAAGTGCCACAGGGGGGCGCTGTGACTTCATCATCAGTTGTGACTGAGTAAACATTATCTCAGGTTCACTTTCTTTTAAATCAGGAAAAAGTGTCAGACAGAGAACAACAGCTCAGCTCGCTCCTTTACCTGGACGTCTGTGTCAGAACAAGATGGAAAATTTATTGTTGTTTCTTCTTCTCAGTCACAGTTCATCAGCAGGTAGGATCAGGTTTTAAATGTTTCACTTGTTACTTCACTTTCTACTGCAAACTGTTGGGGCAGTGGTGGCCTGGTAGTTGGGGCAGTGGACTTGGGTCTGTAAGGTCACAGGTTTGGATCCACCAACTGCCAAAGTCCTACTGAGGCACCCTTGAGTAAGGTACCGTCCCCACATGCGCAGCTGCCCCCTGCTCACTTAGTGATGGGTTAAATGCATTAACTTGTGTGCATGGTGTGCTGTGTACTCAAAGACAAATGGGATCACTTTCAAGTTTCTACCTTTCACTCCAGCGTTACAATCTGATTTACTTTGTGTTTACTTTTCACATTATTTAAACTTGATGAGACTTTAAGTTTTAACTTTAACCATCATATTCATGATGATGATGATGTGTATTTATATTAATATATAAACCTTGTTTGTTCCACAGTGAAACACTCTCTGAAGTATTTCCTCACTGCGTCTTCTGAAGTGTCAAACTTCCCTGAGTTTGTCGGTGTTGCACTGGTTGATGATGCTCTGTTTGGTTACTGTGACACTGACAGAAACATAGTAGAACCAAAACAGGACTGGCTGAAAAACGTATTTAATGACAATCCTGATCACCTGCAGTGGTACAACACAGAGTGTTTAGTGACTGAGCCTATGCTCTTTAGAACCAGCATTTCCAGCTTGAAGCATCGATTCAACCAGAGTGAAGGTACAGTATGTGAATTTCAAACCATTTTGTTTTTTTTTTTTTATCAGAAGTAAAAAAAAGTTCCTTTGGTCACAAATTTTATCCAGTCAGCATGAAACAAACATGATTGTCAGACCAACTTTTCTGAAGGCATCACTTTTCTTCTACAATTTCCTAAGCATTCACCAACCACAGCCAATCAAAATATGATATCTCACCAATGTTTTGAGGTATCTTAAACAAAACTTGGTCAATTTGGTGTCATTTGACCACTAGGGGTTCTTGTAGTTAGCATATATATATATATATATATATATATATACACACTCACTGGCCACTTTATTAGGTACACCTTGCTAGTACTGGGTTGGACCCCTTTTGCCTTCAGAACTGCCCTAATCCTTCGTGGCATAGATTCAACAAGGTACTGGAAACATTCCTCAGAGAGTTTGGTCCATATTGACATGATGCATCACGCAGTTGCTTGAGATTTGTCAGCTGCACATCCATGATGCGAATCTCCTGTTCCACCACATCCCAAAGGTGCTCTATTGGATTAAGATCTGGTGACTGTGGAGGCCATTTGAGTATGGTGAACTCATTGTCATGTTCAAGAAACCAGTCTGAGATGATTTGAGCTTTATTACATGGTGCGTTATCCTGCTGGAAGTAGCCATCAGAAGATGGGTACACTGTGGTCATAAAGGGATGGACATGCTCAGCAACAATACTCAGGTCGGCTGTGGTGTTGCCACGATGCTCAATTGGTACTAAGGGGCCCAAAGAGTGCCAAGAAAATATCCCCCACACCATTACACCACCACCACCAGCCTGAACCATTGATACAAGGCAGGATGGATCCATGCTTTCATGTTGTTGACACCAAGTTCTGACCCTACCATCCGAATGTCACAGCAGAAATCAAGACTCATCAGACCAGGAAATGTTTTCCAATCTTCTATTGTCCAATTTCGGTGAGCCTGTGTGAATTGTAGCATCAGTTTCCTGTTCTTAGCTGACAGGAGGCACCCGGTGTGGTCTTCTGCTGCTGTAGCCCATTTGCCTCAAGGTTTGATGTGTTGTGCGTTCAGAGATGCTCTTCTGCATACCTTGGTTGTAACAAGTGGTTATTTGAGTTACTGTTGCCTTTCTATCAGCTCGAACCAGTCTGGCCAATCTCCTCTGACCTCTGGCATCAACAAGGCATTTTCACCCACAGAACTGCCGCTCACTGGATGTTTTCTCTTTTTGGACCATTCTCTGTGAACCCTAGAGATGGTTGTGCATGAAAATCCCAGTAGATCAGCAGTTTCTGAAATACTCAGACCAGCCCGTCTGGCACCAACAACCATGCCACGTTCAAAGTCACTTAAATCACCTTTTTTCCCCATTCTGATGCTCGGTTTGAACTGCAGCAGATCGTCTTGACCATGTCTACATGCCTAAATGCATTGAGTTGCTGCCATGTGATTGGCTGATTAGAAATTTGCGTTAACGAGCAGTTGGACAGGTGAGTGTGTATATATATATATATATATATATATATATATATTAGGCTCTTGATGCCTTTATATTTAAACTTAATTCATGTCCGCTGAATGGCCATTATTGGGTTGTTCCAATAATGGCCATTATCATTATACCTTATTTGACATATATTTGACATATTTATACGACAGCTTGATGTGAACTGAATTCAAGAAGGGAAACATAGAAAAATAGTTAGTGATGATTAAAACACTGTGATCAGTATTTGTAAATTTGTTAAATGACTTGAGTGTTTTGTCAGATCACAGGAAACAGTGAACAATGTCTCTGTCTCAGGTGTTCACATTTTACAAAGGATGAGTGGATGTGAATGGGATGAAGAGACTGGAGAAGTTACTGGTTTTTTACAGTACGGTTATAATGGAGAAGACTTCATATCATTTGACCTGAAGACAGAGACATACATCGCTCCAAAACAACAGGCTTTCATCATCAAACTGAGTTGGGACACTGACAAATCAAGAATAAAATACTTTGGACACTTCTTGACTCAGATTTGTCCTGAGTGGCTGAAGATGTATTTACACTATGAGAGGAACTTTCTACAGAGAACAGGTAGAGTCACATGACCTGATGTAGTTTCATGAACACAACAGTCATATGACATCTCAGAGTGAATTACCATTGTATTATCAGTCCACTTAGTCTTGTTATTTTATCTCTTAGAAGCAGCTGTCATGTTTTTCAGCAAGGACATGTAGTTCATGTGTTGATAATTGCTTCTGTGTTTTTATTTAACTTCCTCACTCACTCACCCACTCCAAACCCTCTCTGCAGGTCGTCCCTCAGTGTCTCTCCTCCAGAAGTCTCCCTCCTCTCCAGTCAGCTGCCACGCTACAGGTTTCTACCCTGACAGAGCCGTGATGTTGTGGAGGAAAGATGGAGAGGATCTTCATGAGGACGTGGACCAAGGAGAGATCCTCCCCAACCATGATGGGACCTTCCAGATGAGTGTTGACCTGAAACCTTCATCACCTGAAGACTGGAGCAGATACGACTGTGTGTTTCAGCTCCATGGTTTGAAGGACGACATCGTCATCAAACTGGATGAAGCAGTGATCAGGACCAACCGAGGTAAGAGCAGGTTATCCTGATCTCTGAATCTTTAACCTTGAGTTAACAGGATGAATCTGGTTTACAACTTATTGTCATAGTCGTGACCATTGTGTCTGTTAGTTGTGGAAACATTGAACTCATCACAGTTATTGATCATATCTAAAGTGATGAAACATGTTGAGCTCCATCCAGAGGCAGAGACACAGTGTGAATGTTGTGTCTTGGTTGCAGATCCTCCCTCACAGTTTCCTGCTGCTGCTGTCATTGGAGTTGTTGTAGGACTGCTGCTCCTGATACTCTGCATCTCTGGACTCTTCATGTGGAGAAGGAACAATCATGGTGAGGGACAAACATGTTTTCACTCATCATGAAGACATTTTTACTCCACTGTTGGATTTAACAGGCAGCTTCAACTGTAACTTCTCTTCAATTATGTGTGAACATTGACTAATGTGATATTTCTTCTGTATTTCAGGCTTCAGACCTGCAAACAGTAAGTTTTCTCCTGTGAAAAATAAAATCTATTTATGTTCTTGTCTTGTTACTGAGTCAGTAACTCAGTCATTCATGTCCAGCCTTGTCTTTCATATGATTCCTCTTTATTTTAAATGAAACTGTTTGACTTTTGTTTCTGTCTTGTTTTAAAGAATCCAAATAAGATGAAAGAAACTTAGACGATAAATATGATCTGAAAAACTATTGTTAATTAAAAAGTTCAAGTGTTTGTTGTTTTCACATCCTCAGACTGATGTTATATGTTATATTTATATTATTTAATATTGACCATGAACTGTCAAGTGAGAACTGACCTAATAACAGTGAACTGGATTCATGATGGTGGATGTGAAGATTCAAAATGTTCAATACATTTAGTTTAAATTGAATTATTTTTAGGTTCATGTGTAGTAATTTTAATACAGATTATGAATAAACATGTAATTAAATGTTCATCTCACAATAATAACTTCACATTTAATAATGAAAATGAAGAAATTATGACAATTAATCTAATTTAAAATTCAGGCCTTTTAGTCTCCAGTTTATCTTTTCATCCATTTGCATCATGTCGTTTCTGTGAAGGTAACTTGAGATATAAAATAAAGTCTTTGTCTTATCCTACTGATGTGTCAAAAAACAAGTCAAAGTTGTTTCAGTTGAGTCAAACGCAGCAGAGTTTATTGTGCTCAACAAACCCGAGGACTGTTCGAATGAAGAAGACCTGACTATGTTGTGTTGAGTGTCTTTTTATACTGATCTGAGTGTTCATGATCTGGTGTTTGTTTGAATTTGTTGCTGCTGTGGTTTTCATTTCTTGGTGGCCGTGTCTGCTTGGATTTCAGTTTTTAATCATCTGCATGTCAACTAGTTTCATGTATAACACCTCCTGTTTTGTGCTCACTAGTTTTCATATCCTTCAGATTTGTCTGCCAACAGTACGAGCTGCAGGGTTCAGAGCCACAGTTTAATGATAATATGAGTGAGGAGAGGAGATCATCTCTTGAAAAAACACTAGTTATCATATTTTCAACACTAACAACTAAAATTATTTTATTTTTATTTCAGACGATCTCTCTTCATCTTGTAAGTTAAATTCATTTCTATTCTATTTTCTGTTTTTCTCTTTAGATTAAAGACAGTTTCAGTGTTTTGTATTTAATGATGTTGAGGAGAACTGTGTGTTTCTGATCTTACAGCTGGAAGCAGCCAAGGACAAGAAGTGGATGAATCCAAAGAACTGATGAAAAAACCATCAGGCTGAAACAGTGAGTTAGTTCACATGTTAAAGGAAATCAATGTTCAAAAGATCCTAATGTGAAACACTGAAGTTTAAACTGTTTGTTTTCACAGGTGAAGATGTTTTTCTGTGAAGTTAAATGAGATTATTAAGAGAAAGACACAGATTCTCTCAGACGTCTTCACACCAGGAGGAGAAACTACAACATGAACATTTTAGACCTGATGACACTGTTCACATGTAAATATGCGACTTTGTGGAGCTGAAACAAAAAGTGTCACCACATTCTCAATTAACAGTGAATTCATTAGTTATTCATCTTCGAATTAATAAAACAACAGAGTTGAGAATTTATTAGCAGAAACTTGTTGAATGACATCAACAATACATGGTAACATCTTCTGATTAAATCAATATTAATTATACAAAACTATGGACATTTCTGACTGTGTTATTTAAACATCTTGTATTTAACTGTAGGTGATCACACATGCCACAGGGAGGCGCTGTGACCTATACATCATCAGCTGTGACCCAGTAAACACTGTCACATGAACTGTGGGAGGTTCACTGTTTTTCTTTTAAATCAGGAAATAGTGTCAGACAGAACAACAGCTCAGTTCTCTTTTATCCGTTCGTCTGTGTCAAAACAAGATGGAAAAGTTATTGTTGTTTCTTCTTTTGTGTCTCAGTTCATCAGCAGGTAGGATCAGGTTTTAAATGTTTCACTTGTTACCAGGGGCACTGCCAGGACTTCTGGGCCCCGTGGGAGGATGTGACAATCGACCCCTCAAATAATATGTTAATACAATATTCTGTTTTTTCTGTTTTTTTTTTTTTTTTTGTTTGTTTGTTTGTTTGTTTTTTGGACTTCCCCACCCCTCCCGTCACACAGCATCACTGCTTATTACTTCACTTTCTGCTGCATGTTTCTGCATTTTACTCCAGCATCACAATCCTGTCTGATTTACTCTGTTTTACTTAAACTTGATGAGACTTTAAGTTTTAAATGAAACGTCATATTTATGATGATGATGATGATAATGTGTATTTATACTGAATGTATAAACCTTGTTTGTTCCATAGTGAAACACTCTTTCAAGTTATTCTTCACTGCGTCTTCTGAAGTGTCAAACTTCCCTGAGTTTGTGATTGTTGCAGTGGTTGATGATGTTGCGGTTGGTTACTGTGATGGTGACAGAAACGTAATAGAATCAAAACAGGACTGGATGAAAAACTTATTTAATGACAACCCTGATCACCTGGAGTGGGTCAAATCACGATGTTTTGTGACTGAGCCTACGTTTCTCAAAGCCGACATGTCCAGTTTGAAGCAGCGATTCAACCAGAGTGAAGGTAAAGTATGTCATTTTTTTTTTTTTTATAAAAAGAAAAGAAAAGTTTCTTTGGTCACAAATTTTGTCCGATTGGCATGAAACTTGCCACACATGATTGTCAGACCAACCTTTCTGAATGCATCACTTTTCTCAGCAACAAGACAATTGGTATCTTGGTATCTTAACAAAACATGGTTAACAGTCTCAGGACCCCATCCTTAGTAGGTACAATCAATTTGGTGTCATTTAGTCACTAGGGGCCAGTATAATTAGCAATGGCTTGTTGTGTTTGGATTTATAATTTAATTGTGATGTCTGCTGACACTGTGAATTGACCCATTGATGATGTTTTATGCCACCATGAGTGGCAGGAAAGTGTTGAAAGTGAAACTTAACTTTTCACAGAACTGAGCTTTAGTTCCATTATTACAAAACTTGGAAAAAACCTGACATGAATGTTTTGTCTACTGCTACTACTTTGTCTAGAGGATTTATTTATTATCATTATACTTTTATTTACCTCTACATCTTAAACTTTAAGCCTTGAGTCAATGTAGATTCATGTTTAGGTATTTGACAGTTTGATGTAAACTGAATTCAAGAAGAGCAACACAGAACAATAGTTACTGATGTTTAAAACACTGTGATCAGTCTTTGTTGTATTAAATAACTTTTAGTCGGATCACAGGAAACAGAACAATGTTTCTGTCTCTGTCTCAGGTGTCCACATTTTACAGAGGATGTGTGGATGTGAATGGGATGAAGATGTTGGAGACTTTCATGGTTTTTTGCAGTTTGGTTATAATGGAGAAGATTTCTTATCATTTGACTTGAAGACATTGACATACATCGCTCCAAAACAACAGGCTTTCATCATCAAACTGAGTTGGGACACTGACAAATCAAGAATAAAATACTTTGAACACTTCTTGACTCAGCTTTGTCCTGAGTGGCTGAAGATGTATTTACACTATGGGAGGAACTCTTTGCAGAAAACAGGTAGTGTCACATGACCTGATGTAGTTTCATGGAGGATTTACATCAAAGTTGTGTCTCTCACTCTCTCTACATTCATTGTCTCTGTCCTTCTGTGTCCAGATGTTCCCTCAGTGTCTCTCCTCCAGAAGTCTCCCTCCTCTCCAGTCAGCTGCCACGCTACAGGTTTCTACCCTGACAGAGCCGTGATGTTCTGGAGGAAAGATGGAGAGGATCTTCATGAGGACGTGGACCAAGGAGAGATCCTCCCCAACCATGATGGGACCTTCCAGATGAGTGTTGACCTGAAACCTTCATCACCTGAAGACTGGAGCAGATACGACTGTGTGTTTCAGCTCCATGGTTTGAAGGACGACGTCGTCATCAAACTGGATGAAGCAGTGATCAGGACCAACTGGGGGAAGACTGGAGGTTGAAACATGTTAAATTTACGGTATCAGTCCTGTAGTTCATGTATCTTGATGTAACTAATGTGTTTGATGAGAAGTTCTTTCTTTATGTTGTTTTTTGTTTAATCCAAGCTTAATATAAAATTTTAAGACTAGATCAATATTTATTCAGTCAAATCTTAAAATTATAAATATTATTGTTAAACATTGTTTGGTTCAATATTATTGTAGTGACAAATTATCCTAAGTTTCTTTATTTCCTTTGTTCGTCACTGTCGGTGATGACTGGGGGATCTTGTGTTTGTGTTTGTATTTGTGAAAAAGAATCAAAAAAGAGAAAGGGGAATCCAAGAGAGGTTGAATGTTTCCAAAATAATGTAGTCTTGTTTATTACAAGAAATAGGTGCAGCCAATAAATAAAAATGAAAATAAGGCAAAAATAAACGGAGCACAAAGAGCCAAGAGCCAAGGTCAAAAGCTGTGTGCTCCCAGTCAGCCACACCTCCACCAGCTCACCATCCTATTTTATAGCCTTTGACCTGTAGAGGGCACATACTTGCAAAAAAGGAAATAAGACTTATAATAACGGATTAAATAAAGAAATGGCTCCCACTATTATATTTTTCAGTTTTCCACATTTGTGACTTTTTTATTCATACAATTGATTCCAAACATATTTGTTGCAGATATTGTCAGATACAATTAGATTTTTTTTTTTATTGAAATCAGATCAAACCAACAGAGTCTGTAACAGGTTTCATCTGTACAGGTTGTGATCACTTTGTTGGTTTTTATTCAACAGCGTCTGACAAGACCTTCATCATCATCATCATCGCTGTGGTTGTTGTTGCTCTTGTCACCATCATCGGTGGCGTCGCTGGATTCTTCATTTACAAGAAGAAGAAAGAAGAGAAGAGCGGTGAGAGACCAACACACAGACATTATCTCAGTTTTGTTGTTTCAGACTGAAACAAAAGTGAAACAACTTGAGTTTCCATTAAAATGTGCTTCAGCAACAGTACGAGCTGCAGGGTTCAGAGCCACAGTTTAATGATATTATGAGTGAGGAGAGGAGATCATCTCTTGAAAAAACACTAGTTATCATATTTTCAACTGTAACAACTAAAATTATTTTATTTTTATTTCAGACAAACATCCTCCATCTGGTAAGTAAAACTAATTTCTATTCTATTTCCTGTTTTTCTCTTTAGATTAAAGACAGTTTCAGTGTTTTGTATTTAATGATGTTGAGGAGAACTGTGTGTTTCTGATCTTACAGCTGGAAGCAGCCAAGGACAAGAAGCACTAGAACTAATGAAAAAACCATCAGGCTGAAACAGTGAGTTAGTTCACATGTTAAAGGAAATCAATGTTCAAAAGATCCTAATGTGAAACACTGAAGTTTAAACTGTTTTTTTTCACAGGTGAAGATGTTTTTCTGTGAAGTTAAATGAGATTATTAAGAGAAAGACACAGATTCTCTCATTTGTTGATTGATATCAACAATACAACAGTACATTATAAACACAAACACTCAAACACACACACACACACGTGTGTGTGTGTGTGTGTGTGTGTGTGTGTGTTGTTCAAGTTGTAATTTTGATTCTAACTAACAAACTAATGAATTTTACTAATGTAAATATTCTGTTGTATGTTTCTTTACATTTGACCAAAGTTTAAGATGTTTTCATTCTAATCAGACATGTGAAAGTAATAAGTTCTATCTTTGAACACTGGATGTGGAAAATGTTTTGTGCTTCTTTGTTTATTTTTGGAGGAAACACTGAATGTGACTGAATGTGTTTTATTTTACTGTGAACACAGGACATTTAATGTGTGTTGTTTAAAATGGATGTGTCAGAGTGAAGAGCAGAGGCCTGAACTACGAAGGGAGTTCAACAGACCCAGAATCTCTTTCAGTCATCTGGCTTCACTAATCCTACAGTCACAGTCTCTCTCAGCTCCTATGAAGCTGTTTATAACTCGATTAGTCAACCCAGGTTTTTCCAATCTAGATGTGAAAGTGTTCACATTAGAGGCTGCAGCAGTTGTCCAATTACAAACATGGAAAAAGAACCAGTAGCAGAGCGGCGACTTCACAGCCAAAGAGCAGACAATCATTTTACAAAAATATGAGGAATACTGGCCGATGATCCAGGAAAAAAGCAACACGGTGGCAGCTGCTAAAAACTGAAAAGACAGCTGGAAAAAGATCGATTGTGTAAACATAAAGTTCACTGCCCCACAGAGACGAGTAGATGTGACTGTAATAAAATCAAAAACAAATCAATAAACTGCTGAAATCTAGGCTGCTGTTAAGGTAATTAGGCCGATACAACTTTAATATTCATGTTCAGCTGCAACTGTAGTGGCACAAAACAATAAAAACTAAATATAATAATATGATTCAAAGTGTCAGTAGGTGAACTTTCATATCTTATTAGTCCAAGTTCAGTTTCAGTGTCAGTCAGTCTCTGGTTTAGGACGACAAGCTCAGTTAATGAAGGTGACAGGTGTGTCATCGGATCCTGGCAGCTCCAAACAGGAGCATTTGTACAACGTGTCATTAATAAAATCCAGTTATTTAATATCCTAGTTAATTATTGTAGGAGTCAATGACGCAGCAGTGCTACTGTCTGAGGGACAGTCAGCTCCACTGTGTCACTGGCAATGTGTGGTTTGAGGAGATCACAGATATTTAAGTGACGCTCCAATAAATAATCTTGCCGGTCTCTAAAAATCCTGGTCCTCCTCAGAGACCATCTCTAAATCCAACACCGAGCTCCACAGATCTTCAATAAAAGGACGAGACATTTTCAAGAGAACTGATTGGTCGGAGGGCGGAGCTTTTATAGGCTCTGATCTCTGATCTGGAACATGACCTGCTCCGGAGCAGGTCAGGCGTTCAAAAACCCAGAGTTAACCCTGCTTCGTAGTACAGGACTCAGATCAGTCTGTGATACAAACATCTTGTATTAAACTGTAGATGACCACAAGTGCCACAGGGGGGCGCTGTGACCTACATCATCAGCTGTGACCCAGTAAACACTGACTCATGAACTATGGGTCAAAGTTCATGTGCAAATAAATAAATACTTCACACACTAACATCTGTTATTCTATGAATGTTAAAATAAAACAAAATATTGATCAGTTACTGTACCAGCCTATATGTTATTAGTCATGGACTTTCCTTTGAAAATTAGTAGAATCATAAATTCGAATCAAAACTCAATGAAGAGTAAACATGTTACTGAGATAAAATTACACATCACAGTGTTTCATCTTCATCAAAACATGATGGAAAAGTTTTGTTGTCATCAGAAGGTAAGATCAGATTTTAAAAATTATTATATGATTTGAAACAGTTATCAATTAATGAAATACTTTATTAGTACCTATTAGTTTACCTGTACATTTGTGTCAAAATACGATGGAAAAGTTATTGTTGTTTCTTCTTCTCAGTCACAGTTCATCAGCAGGTAGGATCAGGTTTTAAATGTTTCACTTGTTACGTCACTTTCTACTGCATGTTTCTGTATTTTACTCTTGTTTCACAATCCTGTCTGATTTACTTTGTTTTACTTCATGAGACAAAGTTTTAACTGAATTAATCTTATTTATGTTGATGATGATGATGTGTATTTTTACTAATGTATAAACCTTGTTTGCTCCACAGTGAAACACTCTCTGATGTATTTCTTCACTGCGTCTTCTGAAATCTCAAACTTTCCTGAGTATGCAGGCGCTGCACTGGTTGATGATACTATGTTTATTTACTGCGACAGTGACAGCAACAGAACCATATTAGAACGAAAATATGACTGGATTAAAAACATATTTAATGATGATGCTTTGCAACCACAGTGGTACCCCATGCAGTGTTTTTTGCAACAGGCCTTACCTCTTCAAATCCAGCATTTCCAGCTTGAAGCAGAGACTCAACCAGAGTGAAGGTACAGTATGTGATGTGTTTTAATTCACCTTTTTACTGTTAAAGTGTTGTAAAGTGAAGTGACCCTCACAGAGCCTCGGGATTATCATCTGTAAACATCTGAGAAGGAGCAGGCAGAGAAAACTGGAGCCTGAACCAGGACGCAGGCTCAAAACTCCCAGGATGCATTTCTGTTACTTGGTTGAACTGATGATAATGAGCAGTTACACTCACAGTTACAAATTTTAAATGAAACTGTTTGACTTTTGTTTCTGTCTGTAGCTTCAGACTCTTCACCTTCATCAGTCCCAGATCAACTCAACATGACGTCAACTCAACAGTAAATAACCTGAACACAGCTTCAGTTCACTGGTTTGATTTTCTCTTCATGGATGAAAAAACTGATTCCTCCTGAGATTTAAAAACAATCTCATCTTGTATTTTACATGTAAATGTTGTTCAGAGTTCAAAGATCAGTTCTTACTGAGGTTTTATTGCTTCAATATTTACCTCAGTTTTATCTTTTAGACCAGATATAACAGACGTGATCACAACTGAATTATTAAAGTATTAACTTCTCACTGAAGTTCATCAGTGAATCTACCAACCTGTAACCTCTGTCAGTTCTTGTGATGTTGATCTCTGTAACATGTACAACATCATGGTAATTTACCTTTACACTCTTTTCACAAAACACTATTTGAGTCCCATGTGGATGAATAAAAATCTCAAGAAAATAAAGTGCTTATTTGTTCATTTTTGGGGGAGACACTGAACATTACCACTGACTAAGCTGATGTCAATGTTTTATGTTGTTGTGAAAAAGGGAATTTTATATATTTACACAAGGAGAAGATGAGAATCAGGTGCAGCGCTTTAGGTCAAGATGTTAGAACAAAGCCAGATAGGACAATAAATATGATCTGCAAAACTATTGTTTATTAAAAGGTCCAATCTTAATTGTTTTCACACCCTCAGACTGATGTTATATGTATGTATTCAATAATTTGAAATACATTTAAATTAATGTATTTGTAATAAGTTCAAGTCGAGTCAAGCTGCAGATTATATTTTCTTGATTTGGAAATGAAAAATAAAAATGAAATCGTCAAGTCAGTTATTTACTGTAGATGTGGTTGTTCGTTGTTTTTAAATGTGGTCTAATCTCCACAACAAATAAATAATTTGTGTTCTTGTGTGGATCACAGTCTCTCTAATGTTTTATGAATTATCATTTTCATTAATGATCTAATTAATCATTTCATTACAGACGTTTCTCATCATTATTCATGTTTATTTTATGCACACGTTGTGCGCACATCAAAGACAAATTTCAACAATAAAGATTTTCTGTGTCTCATCGGTCACTGTGTTTCAGTGTCCGTGGTCTGTCTCTTTAAGGAACAATGTTGAATCATTAATCATTGTTTTTACGTCTCAGCTGAACAGAAACAACGAGTCAGTGACGGTGAAGTAGAAACGTGGCCGAAACAAAATGACACAATGTTACTGTTTTATTTTCATCAAAACAAGATGAAAAAGTTATTGTTGTTTCTTCTTTTGTGTCACGGTTCATCAGCAGGTAGGATCAGGTTTTAAATGTTTATTTAACTTTATTTTTACTCGGTTCTACATTTTAGTGAAACTGCGACGCACGTCGACCTGGTTTCACTTTTACTTAAAAGCGACGAGACTTTAAATTTAAACCGAATTTATTATATTTATGATTTTGCTGCTGATGATGTGTATTTATACTAATATATAGAATTTGTTTGTTCCACAGTGAAACACTCTCTGAAGTATTTCTTCACTGCTTCCTCTGGAGTGTCAGATTTCCCCGAGGTTGTCGGTGTTGGACTGGTTGATGACGTCGTGGTTGGTTATTGTGACACTGAAAGAAAAATATTAGAACCAAAACAGGACTGGGTGAAAAAATTATTTAATGACGATCCTAATCAACTGCAGTATTACAACACAGAGTGTTTTGTGGCTGAACCTACCTCCCTCAAAGCCCACATTTCCAGCTTGAAGCAGAGACTCAACCAGAGTGAAGGTACAGTATGTGATGTGTTTTAATTCACCTTTTTACTGTTAAAGTGTTGTAAAGTGAAGTGACCCTCACAGAGCCTCAGGATTATCATCTGTAAACATCTGAGAAGGAGCAGGCAGAGAAAACTGGAGCCTGAACCAGGACGCAGGCTCAAAACTCCCAGGATGCATTTCTGTTACTTGGTTGAACTGATGATAACGAGCAGTAACACTCAGTGGTCATATGAAGGTTATCAACAGTTGTTAACAGGTCTGATTATGTTTAGTTGGTAATCTAGTACAAGTTATACACTGAAGAAAATATCCTCCTGTTCTTTATTTTATAATTTATATTATAATTTTTATAATTCTTTATTTATTTTATTTGTATTTTATTTATTTATTTATGAACAATAATAAAACAACAAAAGAAAACACATTCAATAATGCAAAAACAAATAATTGTGCGAGGAGAGAAAAGGAAGCCCAAAGGGCTTATATAAAATCCTCCCCTTTAATACAAAATTACTAAAACAGATCAACCAATCAAAGGAAAATTGACACACACACACACACACACACACACACACACACACACACACACACACACACACATACATATACACATATATTAAAAAGAACAACAACACAGCCATCAAATAGAGGGAGAAAATTACAATACAATAATAACAAATAACAAATTACGATAATTACAAATTCATTTCAGTCAAATTAAATATGAGCATTATTTTGCCTGGACAAAAGATACTTCACCAGACTAATCCTGAACGTTTTATTGGATGATATGAGCTTAAGAGACCTATCTAAAGAGTTGCAGAGTTGGGGTCCATGGAATTTAATGAACAAAGAGGTAAATGATAGTTCTTCACATCTCTTACTGAATAGGAAGGAATATCTGATTATTATCTGCACCTTTATTTACTAAATAAAGGTGCAGATGGCGTTTGATTAGTAGAGTTTGAGATCATTCTCGTTGCATTCTCGGAGCTGATTAACATTGAGACTCTGGCTGAGGACAAATACATTAACATGGCCTTCTAACCACACACACCATATATTAAAGCAAAATTTCCCAAAACATATAAAATATTTCCTAAAAAATAATAACAACAATATACACATATCCTTTAGATTATCTTTGTAATTATGTAAATCATGATGGATTTCTTGATTTTTTAATATAAATTAGTCTTTTCTCTGAAGAACATGTTTGTCCCAATTCTTAAGAATCAGTGATTTTTGTCCTTTCAATTCCTACATCTTAATGATCAGCCATTGGTCAATGAAGTGGAGAGTGATTTTAGTTATTTGACAATTTGATGTGAACTGAAACCAAGAACAGCAACACAGAACAATAGTTACTGATGTTTAAAACACTGATCAGTATTTGTTGTGTTAAAAGATTTAAGTGTTTAATTGGATCACAAGAAACAGTGAACAATGTTTCTGTCTCTGTCTCAGGTGTTCACATTTTACAGAGGGTGAGTGGATGTGAATGGGACGAAGATACTGGAGATGTTAATGGTTTTAATCGGTACGGTTATGATGGAGAAGACTTCATATCATTGGACCTGAAGACAAAGACATATATCGCTTCAAAACAACAGGCTTTCATCATCAAACTGAGTTGGGACACTGACAAATCAAGAATAAAACGCAATGAAGTCTTCTTGACTCAGACTTGTCCTGAGTGGTTGAAGATGTATTTACACTATGGGAGGAACTCTTTGCAGAAAACAGGTAGAGTCACATGTCCTGATGTAGTTTCATGGAGGATTTACATCAAAGTTGTGTCTCTCACTCTCTCTACATTCATTGTCTCTGTCCTTCTGTGTCCAGATGTTCCCTCAGTGTCTCTCCTCCAGAAGTCTCCCTCCTCTCCAGTCAGCTGCCACGCTACAGGTTTCTACCCTGACAGAGCCGTGATGTTGTGGAGGAAAGATGGAGAGGATCTTCATGAGGACGTGGACCAAGGAGAGATCCTCCCCAACCATGATGGGACCTTCCAGATGATCGTCCACCTGAACCTTTCATCAGTTGCTCCTGAAGACTGGAGCAGATACGACTGTGTGTTTCAGCTCCATGGTTTGAAGGACGACATCGTCATCAAACTGGATGAAGCAGTGATCAGGACCAACCGAGGTAAGAGCAGGTTATCCTGATCTCTGAATCTTTAACCTTGAGTTAACAGGATGAATCTGGTTTACAACTTATCGTCATAGTCGTGACCATTGTGTCTGTTAGTTGTGGAAACACTGAACTCATCACAGTTATTGATCATATCTAAAGTGATGAAACATGTTGAGCTCCATCCAGAGGCAGAGACACAGTGTGAATGTTGTGTCTTGGTTGCAGATCCTCCCTCACAGTTTCCTGCTGCTGCTGTCATTGGAGTTGTTGTAGGACTGCTGCTCCTGATACTCTGCATCTCTGGACTCTTCATGTGGAGAAGGAACAATCATGGTGAGGGACAAACATGTTTTCACTCATCATGAAGACATTTTTACTCCACTGTTGGATTTAACAGGCAGCTTCAACTGTAACTTCTCTTCATTTATGTGTGAACATTGACTAATGTGATATTTCTTCTGTATTTCAGGCTTCAGACCTGCAAACAGTAAGTTTTCTCCTGTGAAAAATAAAATCTATTTATGTTCTTGTCTTGTTACTGAGTCAGTAACTCAGTCATTCATGTCCAGTCTTGTCTTTCATATGATTCCTCTTTATTTTAAATGAAACTGTTTGACTTTTGTTTCTGTCTGTAGCTTCAGACTCTTCACCTTCATCAGTCCCAGATCAACCCAACATGACATCAACTCAACAGTAAATAACCTGAACACAGCTTCAGTTCACTGGTTTGATTTTCTCTTCATGGATGAAAAAACTGATTCCTCCTGAGATTTAAAAACAATCTCATCTTGTATTTTACATGTAAATGTTGTTCAGAGTTCAAAGATCAGTTCTTACTGAGGTTTTATTGCTTCAATATTTACCTCAGTTTTATCTTTTAGACCAGATATAACAGATGTTATCACAACAGTATCATAAAACTCTTTACACTCTTTAAAGAAAATTTGTGGGTGAATAAAAATCTCAAGAAAATAAATATTTTTTTGTTTATTTGCTCATTTTTGTGTGAGACACTGAACATTACTGGTTATTAAACTAGTTCCCATGTGTTTTATCCTGTTGTGAACACAGGACCTTTTAGAGTGTTTTATTAATGCGGATGAAATTAAAATGATCACAGATTCTCTGTGTTTATGTATTTCTATGTACATGAAGTCTTGATCAGGACCAACCAGGGTCAGATCAGGTGATCCTGATCTGAAATCCACCAAACATTAATCTTTAATGTGGAGATGAATCTTTGTTATTTTCTTGTTTCTTGTTTTCTTGTTATTTTTTCACCAACAGTGTGCAGCATCTTCTACTTCACTGTTTGATTTAATATGCAGGTTCAACTCAAGAGTAACACATTAAAACTTAACTTATTTTGAAAGAATAAAGATTTTTGGTTAAATGTGTTTGATGTTCAGTAACTTTAAAACTACAGGATCACAGCACAAGTCCTCAACACATGCAAGATAAGAAATGATTTACCTTTATTAATCCCCAGATAAGATAAAGCCAAATAAAACTAAACCATACTGTTGCTGACAGATCAGTGGATATTTAGTGATGAAAAATCACATGAAGTGATGTAGCAGCAGGTGTCCTGAGGTAGTGTAACTGTACAATAACACAGAGTATAAGGTCCATGCATGATAAAATATGTAGTGTGTTTGTTCACAATTGTTCCTTTAATTTTATTTTCAAAAGAGAAATCTGGGAAATAATTTACAGGAAATTTCTTCAAAACATGCAACAGATTTTCTTTGTATATTTACATAAATTCTGAGGTTTTTGTCCATTTGTTTCTGAACATTTACTAATGTATCTTTCATCTGTGTTTCAGGGTTCAGACCCATTCTCTTAAACATCATTTATCAGTAACGACCTTGATGAAATTTCTTAAAATCTGTTGTAATATGTCCTTGGGGGCCAGAGGTCAACATCAACATGACCTCACATGAGACATGATTTGCTCTTTGAATGTGATATCTCAACATCCCTTTTATGAGATTTTTTTCTTTTTGAAGAGAAATGTGGAGAAGGGGAAGTATGAAGGAAGTCACCAGAGAAGCAAATTTAAATGGAGCAGGCTGAAGGCAAAGGCAGCAAAACCCGAGCAGTAAGATGTTATGCAAGGATGGTGCAAATGATAATAATGATAACAACAGGGCTATGGGAGATGAAAATGCACGTATAGGAGAGGCTGATGATACCGCTATGATGCAGGGAAATCAAGATGATGTTGCAGGAAAATGCTGTAATGCAGGAATAGGAGAGGCTGACTGCAGTGATACAGGAGAATTGAGACACACCACCACCAGGATATGATTATGTTTTAAACATGTTTACATGATTATCAGCATTAAAAGACGTTCAAAATACGTAACTGGTTTGTAGTCGAACCAGTTACGTATTTTGAGAAGCAGATAAATCAGCAAATACACCACAAACATTGTCTTGACTATGTGTGATTCAGGGTAGAAGTCATTGACTTTCCATTGACTATCATTCCAGTCAGGACAACCGGAAGGGGCATGATTTAGGTTCCCTGTAGATGGTCTCTAAATGTTGACTGTTGCCGTTATGTGCAATCCTTTTTCAGACCTGATTTATTTTTATGCAGCTGATTTTAATTTTCTCCTGTGGACATGTATTGCATTGGAAAATTTATTTATTTGTCTGTTTTTCTAAGTATTTTTCCATTGTTTTTTTCAGAGTCATTTATTTCTATGGTTGGTTTTTCTGAGTTTTAGTTCGGTTGGTTTTTCTTGATTTTCTGGATATTTTTTTTCTATTTTGCCCGACTAATTTTTTTCATTTGAAACAAAAGATGCATTCATTCCTTTACTGAGAGCTTGACGGAAACAAACATATTGAAGTTTTACTTTGATCTGAGATTAAGACACTGGGAGTCCTTTTTTAAGTCATATAGATGCTGTTATTACTTTGTCGACTCTATGCAGGCACCTGAGGACTTTGCGGTTGTTCCTTATTTGTTCTTAATTGACCCGGTACGGTAGGTAGTTAAAGATGGGGCAAGTATGTGTGGTGGGTCCATAAGAGTCAGTTGTAGGTTGGAGGTCTTTGCGGGAGTTTGAAGTATCTTCATAATAATAATAAAAAAACAAAACAAAACCAAAAAAATGGCTAAGAAAGTTTTTTTTTTTTTTTTTTTGCCAAGTGAATGCAACACACGGCATATTCTCCACTACAGAACTGAGTCTGAAATTTTTTTTAAACTGTGTTAAATGTTTCAAGAGAAATTTTGAATGTCCATTGCAGTGGCAACATCTAGGGCAGAATGAACAGAAATTTTCCAAAAGTCTTTGAGGGGAATTCCCTGTCTATTGCAGTATTCATATGTCAGAATACATGCAAAAGGTTTCGAAAAGAACATATTGTAAAAAAGTTCAGAAAACCTCTATTCATAGGGGCACAGTGGATAGATCTCAAAAGATGTGGTGGTAAATGGCCTTCGGCACTATTTAACCTCCTCCTTCTTGGTAAGTGTGACATCTGTCAGTTCCTCATGCTCCAGTCTCTCCCCAGTCTCCAAACTCTATCTCCTTTATCTCAGCCACATCTGCAACCTCAAGTTCTTCTGCACTGACTCTGTCTCCTTCTAAACCAAACACAAATAAGTGCATGTTACTCACTTTCAAACTATTGTCCATTTCTATATTTCACATTAGATATTTACTGCATAGTTTAATGTATAGCACAAAGACATCTGACAATATATTCTGCCTCCTAAAGTTACCATCTGTCTTACACCTCATCTCTAGTTGAACATTTTCTTATACTTCACCATTTACCAATGGCTTAAGGATTTCAGACACTGTGTGCTCTAATAAATCACTAACATTATGGGTTTTAAACCTGATGTCCACTGGGATGGACATCAATCTTAACTTAGTTTAATGCTGAGTTAAATTATAATTAGTGCAAACTGATGAACTTATTAGGTACTTAAAAGGTGAAAAGAGTGATTAGTCCTTGTCTTGTCTTGTCAGTGAGGCTGGCATTGTTCAGATTGTGAAATCATATGTTTGTTTTTTTTTTTTTTTTACAGAGGAAAACATGTCTTGTTCATTCCTGTTTTTTTGGCAGTGTGTACGTGAGAAAGCATGTGAAAGCAGTTAAAAGCTTGTGCTCATGGCATGAAAGTTGGCAACCTTGATGTTATTAACAGTACAGATAATGTCACTTGTCTAAACAACACTGTTATGAAAAAAATGTTATGTTATGGAAACAGCAGTTCATCGTGGTTGTAACTGAAGTGCAAGAGTTCATTAATTCAAGAGACATTTTAATGCAAACAAAAAACTGAGCTCTGTCTTTTAGTGTTTCATTTTTCATTAAAAATGGGTGAAAAGTTGTTGTTGCTTTCTCTATTACAGTTCATCAACAGGTTGGATCAGGTTTAAAATACTAAAATGTTATTTTAGTATATTAAACCGTTTTCAATTATTGGAATACTTCATTAGTATCTATGAGACACCGTTGGTCCTTAATACCACAGGAGTCAGAGAGATGTCAATTTGGATTCTCTCTCACATAAACAACAGTTTTCACTCATATAAAGATCACAATCAAAACTGGTCTGATCACTTTCTGATTTACCTGCAGCTTGTCTCCACCTCCTCTTATCTGATCTAACCCGCTCTTCAAGAAAGATGCACTTTTTTTATTTATCAGGAAAAAGCTTCAGACAGACAACAACAGCTCAGCTCGCTCCCTATCTGTTTGTCTGTGTCAAAACAAGATGGAAAAGTTATTGTTGTTTCTTCTTCTCAGTCACAGTTCATCAGCAGGTAGGATCAGGTTTTAAATGTTTCACTTGTTACTTCACTTTCTACTGCATTTTCTGTATTTTACCCAGATTTAGTTTCAGTTTTATTTAAACTCTGTGAGACTTTAAGTTTTAACTGAATCCATCATATTTGTGAGTCTTGAAACTTTGTCCAAAACACGTCCCACTACGAAAAGTGCTAATTTCTGTTGGAAATTGATAACATTTTCATGAATAAAAAAAGTCAAGGTTATAATCAAGGGGTCATTTTGACATATGTAAGGTTATTTTGTAGGTTTATTTTTAATTTGTATTCATTTAATGATTATATGCTGGCCCTTGGATAGGAGACAATCATTTCAACTTGATTAAAAAAAGCAAAAAGTAATGTATGTATTCAAATCTGCAAACAGTGAGTTTTGAACAATATTTACTATTATTTTGTGGTTGCTCAAAATGTGTCCCACATAATCATCACCACTGTCAGACATTTATAAAAAGCACTAAAATCAATCTACTGCATGCCTCAAGCTTCTGTAAGTTTGTTATTTTCTCTTAAACTTGTTCATATTTTTGGACACTGCTACTGTCACAACCATAACATGTCAACACTGTCTCTGTTTTATCAAAATATTAGATTAGATTATGAATGTATACCTTTTAAGAAGAGGTGTGAGGTAGCTACCAATAGAGGGGAAACAGGATGGCTAATGTGAACAACTCATGCATATCATGTGAAATAGGAGGTTTTTGTCACCACCATCAGACAGAAAACCTGACGGTGGTGACAAAAACCTCCAAATGGTTTTCAGTGGAGGCTAGAATATAATTGTTGATCACATATTATTCTAAATACATAATAGATCAAATAGATAAAAAATAATTAGATTTTGATTGTGTCTGATGGTGTAGTAACAACTGAAAAAAACAAAAGGACTAGAATCTAGAATTGCACTAGAATCATTGCTGAACAGCCAAGACTTTGGTCCAAAGTGATATACCTTCAGATTTTGTGATTTAACTAAACTTTTATTTTCAAAATTAAAAATTTGCAAGAATCAGTGATTTATGCTAAATATATTAACCTTGTTTGTTCCAGTGAAACACTCTGTGAAGTATTTCCTCACGGCTTCGACCGGAGTCCCAAACTTATCAGAGTTTGTTGGTGTGACTCTGGTCAATGATGTTGTGTCTGGTTACTGCGACAGTGACAGAAACATTATTGAACTAAAACATGACTGGGGAAAAAAATTGGCCAAAGACGATCCTGATCACTTTCAGTGGTACAACAGAGAGTGTTTTGAGACTAAGCCGAACTTCTTCAAAGACAACATTCATACTTTGATGCATCAGTTCAACCAGAGTGAAGGTACAGTATGTGATGTGTTATATTTCACTTGTTACTGTTAAACTGCTGTAAATTAAAATGACCTTCTCTGCTGCTGAATCATGAAAACATCATGAGACTGAAAACAAACAATTGTTGAGATATAACTGACGTCTCTGTCTCTGTCTCAGGTGTCCACATCTTACAGAGGATGAGTGGATGTGAATGGGACAACGAGACCAATGAGATCACTGGTTTTATGCAGTACGGTTATGATGGAGAAGACTTCATATCACTGGACCTGAATACAATGACATGGATCGCTTCAAAACAACAGACTTTTAGCACCAAACTGAGTTGGGACACTAATGAAGCAAGCATAAAACTCTTCTTTACTCAGCTTTGTCCTGAGTGGTTGAAGAAGTATTTACACTATGGGAGGAACTTTCTACTGAGAACAGGTAGAGTCACATGACCTGATGTAGTTTCATGGAGGATTTACATCAAAGTTGTGTCTCTCACTCTCTCTACATTCATTGTCTCTGTCCTTCTGTGTCCAGATGTTCCCTCAGTGTCTCTCCTCCAGAAGTCTCCCTCCTCTCCAGTCAGCTGCCACGCTACAGGTTTCTACCCTGACAGAGCCGTGATGTTGTGGAGGAAAGATGGAGAGGATCTTCATGAGGACGTGGACCAAGGAGAGATCCTCCCCAACCATGATGGGACCTTCCAGATGAGTGTTGACCTGAAACCTTCATCACCTGAAGACTGGAGCAGATACGACTGTGTGTTTCAGCTCCATGGTTTGAAGGACGACATCGTCATCAAACTGGATGAAGCAGTGATCAGAAGCAACCGAGGTAAGAGCAGGTTATCCTGATCTCTGAATCTTTAACCTTGAGTTAACAGGATGAATCTGGTTTACAACTTATCGTCATAGTCGTGACCATTGTGTCTGTTAGTTGTGGAAACACTGAACTCATCACAGTTATTGATCATATCTAAAGTGATGAAACATGTTGAGCTCCATCCAGAGGCAGAGACACAGTGTGAATGTTGTGTCTTGGTTGCAGATCCTCCCTCACAGTTTCCTGCTGCTGCTGTCATTGGAGTTGTTGTAGGACTGCTGCTCCTGATACTCTGCATCTCTGGACTCTTCATGTGGAGAAGGAACAATCATGGTGAGGGACAAACATGTTTTCACTCATCATGAAGACATTTTTACTCCACTGTTGGATTTAACAGGCAGCTTCAACTGTAACTTCTCTTCATTTATGTGTGAACATTGACTAATGTGATATTTCTTCTGTATTTCAGGCTTCAGACCTGCAAACAGTAAGTTTTCTCCTGTGAAAAATAAAATCTATTTATGTTCTTGTCTTGTTACTGAGTCAGTAACTCAGTCATTCATGTCCAGCCTTGTCTTTCATATGATTCCTCTTTATTTTAAATGAAACTGTTTGACTTTTGTTTCTGTCTGTAGCTTCAGACTCTTCACCTTCATCAGTCCCAGATCAACTCAACATGACGTCAACTCAACAGTAAATAACCTGAACACAGCTTCAGTTCACTGGTTTGATTTTCTCTTCATGGATGAAAAAACTGATTCCTCCTGAGATTTAAAAACAATCTCATCTTGTATTTTACATGTAAATGTTGTTCAGAGTTCAAAGATCAGTTCTTACTGAGGTTTTATTGCTTCAATATTTACCTCAGTTTTATCTTTTAGACCAGATATAACAGACGTGATCACAACTGAATTATTAAAGTACAAACTGACTGTTTGTTTATTTGTCAGAAGTTTACAAACCAGATTATTAGAGGAAAGTAAATTTACTGTGACAGTAACTCACTGTTTATCTGAGTATCAGTGTTGTTAAAAGTTGAGTAACGTCTCAGTTCTTCTCATGTTAAAGTCTCAGTAACTAGAAGCTCTGATCTGTTTTATTATGTGAATGTCGTGTAATAATAAGAGACAGTTGTCAGGTGTCACATTTAGACATTTAAACTATAATGTTACATATTCACTTCTGGTTCAACTGTTTTATTCATTGTTTTTGTTGCTTTTTCTGTTTTTTTACTGGCTTCATGTTGATGAATTGAGATGAATCTTTGAATAATATTAGTTTGATATTTGGGACAGAAAAACATAATAACTCAAGTACATGTTCTGAGGCTGATGCAGAGCAGTGAGTTAAACCTAGTTCACATCCAGAAAACCCAAAATACCAGTCCTGCAGGTTGTGGAATGAGAAGGAAGTAACTAGTGATCATTGCTGAGCATAAAATATTGGCAAAGTGTCAAAGGAACGAGGAAGAGGAAATAGGTTCCAGGTGGTTTGAGGACGTAGATGTGGGTTTGACTCATGTTGAACTTGAACCAGGACTGATTTAGAATAGAATAGAATATATTTATTTGTCCCGCAAGGGGGAATAGTTTGACAGCATAATAACCATGAGAATAGATTAACAGAAAAAATAAAACGTTAACAGAAAATACAATAAATAGTTAGTAGTCCAGAGGTGAGGAGGAGTCTTGTGGGAGATGTAAACAGCTGGGACATGACAGAGTTCACAGGTTGATGTAGCGTCGAGTTACCGCGATGACTTGAGAGAACTTCCTCCAAACGCTAACAACAGCTCAATTTAATTATTAATTATGGTTATTCATTATAATTACAATGGATACAATTTTTGGCACTTAGACTCCAACAGGATGTAGAAACCATGGAGGTGATTCATGGTTCAGAAGATATCGATTAGATCATCTTTTCCCCCCAAAGAGAAGGGACAGAACAAAAACATATATCAGAGCTGGAAGTCAATAACAGTCAATAAAGAAAAAAATATATTTACAAAACTGTACACACACAGTCTCTCTCTCTCTCTCTCTCTCTCTCTCTCTCAACATGGAGGCAGCTCACTTCATAGGCCTCGACTCCTCCCATAGTCTCGATTAATGACAAAATCCATAACAACTCCACAGAAACATTCTTGATCAAAATAACAAAAGTAGTCAAAAATAAAGAAAACTTTAACAGGTTGGCCAGGCCCTAAATACTGCTTCTCTTGTACATGATATGCCAAAATTAATTAATACACAAAAAAATGACCTGAAGGCGCTGACGTCATCTGCTGACGCTTACCCACGCGGTGTTATAAGCTTCCTGCTGACATGCGCAATATTTTAAATGGACGCGGGACGAAGTGGTGAGTAAATGAAAAACACTGGTTTATTGTAGATGAATGGGTTAAATAGGACGGCACGTGAGCTCCATGAAGACCTGATGACTGTGAACTAGTTAATTAAATATGGAAGAAGCGGTAACAATGATTATAATCGCTGTATGACTGTGCGTGTGTGTGTGTGTGTGTGTGTGTGTGTGTGTGTGTGTGTGTGTGTGTGTATGTGTGTGTATGTGTGTTTGTGTGTGTGTGTGTGTGTGTGTGTGTGTGTGTGTGTGTGTGTGTGTGTGTGTGTCTGTGTGTGTGTGTGTGTGTGTGTGTGTGTGTGTGTGTGTGTGTGTGTGTGTGTGTGTGTGTGTGTGTGTGTGTGTGTGTGTGTGTGTGTGTGTGTGTGTGTGTGTGTGTGTGTGTGTGTGTGTGTGTGTGTGTGTGTGTGTGTGTGTGTGTGTGTGTGTGTGTGTGTGTGTGTGTGTGTGTGTGTGTGTGTGTGTGTGTGTGTGTGTGTGTGTGTGTGTGTGTGTGTGTGTGTGTGTGTGTGTGTGTGTGTGTGTGTGTGTGTGTGTGTGTGTGTGTGTGTGTGTGTGTGTGTGTGTGTGTGTGTGTGTGTGTGTGTGTGTGTGTGTGTGTGTGTGTGTGTGTGTGTGTGTGTGTGTGTGTGTGTGTGTGTGTGTGTGTGTGTGTGTGTGTGTGTGTGTGTGTGTGTGTGTGTGTGTGTGTGTGTGTGTGTGTGTGTGTGTGTGTGTGTGTGTGTGTGTGTGTGTGTGTGTGTGTGTGTGTGTGTGTGTGTGTGTGTGTGTGTGTGTGTGTGTGTGTGTGTGTACTCCGTCACAGTAATAAATATTGTTTGGCAGCTCATGAAAACCTACATATTCAGAAATTTGTGTCCGTCTCCATGAGCTCATGACTCAACGTTGTTCTGAGTTAAACGTCCTCAGGTTGGTTTCAGTGGAAACTCAAGGAAACAAAGCAGGTGACTCTTTGTCGTCATTAACGAGGTGTGAACATATTTTCAGACTGTATGTTCCTAGTGGCTGTTTGTTAAAAAAACAAATTTGATAGTTGGACCCCGGTATTTCCACTGTCAGTGATGTTAGAAACTCTGTCTCTAAAGAAAGACAAATGATCTAAATATAACACATAACACTTCTTACAGTAGAGACCTGGACACTGGTTATAAGCAGCTCTCAAAATAATAACAACTGGAGAAAACTATTGATTGATGATGGTTTAACAATGATAAACTACATAAAACTATTATAAATGAGCAGTTGTGTGACTGTAACTAACAATAATAATATGTAGCCGCTGCAGCTTAAATGATATTATTTATTATTGTTTGTATCATTTATTTTGTGTAATTTATACAAAATGTATGAAAATATAAACGACGATTCATTTTGGTCTCTGTTCATCTGCTTATGATGCGGATGATGAACCATGATGATGATGATCTGAAACTGAATTGAACTGAACTACACTGCACAATTATTAAAGTACAAACTCTGTTTATCACAGAAGTTTATAAACCAGATTATCAGAGGAAAGTGAACTTGTGCTGCTGTTGGGAAACGTCTGGGCCAAATGTTCAAATCTCTCAGTAACTATTTATAAATACGCTCTGACACGTGAATGAAGGTATCATTTTATTCTGCTTTATTAGTGTCTTTTTGATCATTTATTCATTTTTTTGTGGAGTAAATTTATACTGTTTTGAAACAAGGATGTTTTATTTTGAAGGAAAAGAAAAGGATGCTCTGATCTGTCTGGATTCGTTTACATCATCATCATTGTCGTTGTCGGTTTAATTATGACAAATGGCGCCTCCAGTTGGTGAGAGCAGGAAGAGGTTGTGAATTTGATGACGAGCTGCTCGGTCTCATCCTCATTAAATCAACAATGGAAATGGAAGAAAATCTCTTTTAGTTTGTTCTTTTGTGTCATAGTTCATCAGGTAAGATCAGGTTTTAAATGTTCATTTAAATTTACTTCATTTTTTTATTCTACATTTCAGTGAAAGTGCGCTGCACATCGACCTGGTTTACGTCCACTTTTACTTAAATGCGACAAGACTTTTGAGTTTTAACTGAATTTTTCATATTTATGATGATGATGATGATGATGATGTGTATTAATACTGAATGTATAAACTTTGTTTGTTCAACAGTTTTTTCTGTGTATGTTTTTTTTTTTTTTATTTAAATAAAAATGACTTAAAAGTTGTGTTGATTCTCACATCATGTGCTTCTTTTTTTCTTTATCTTTGACTGAAATTTAATTGTGTCTGAATTTAAATAAAAATGACTTAAAAGAATAAAGTTTTAAAGAAAAATGAACATTCTGGCATCTTTTGGTTCATTTTTTTTTTTTTTTGTGGAAACACTGAGAGTTATTACTGATTTATATTATTTAGAAACAAGGACGTTTTATTTTGAAGAAGACGAACAGGGTTTTCTGATCATCTCGTTTACGTTAGTAGAAACACATCATCATTATCATCAGGCTTGGGGAGTAACAGAATACGTGAAACTCTGTTACGTAATTAGGATGTATCTAACGGTGTTCCCCTACAAACCCTGAAAACTTCCCTGAAAACTGGGATTATTTAGCAGGATTACAATTTTAACCCCTTCTTCCCTGACGCCCCCTGGACCGGGGGTGAAAGAGATCATATGTGATTTCACAGCGTTTGCAGCGTAAACATGGACATGCGTTTTATCCTCAGAAACGTCAGAATCTCAGCTAAAAGCAGATACAAACCATTTCTACAACCACTAAACAGCTAAAACAAAAAACAAAAAGACGTCAACTCAAACCACGACCTCCCTCCACACGGCGCTTTGTAAACAAACAGGCCAGGTCTGCAGAGAGCAGAGGTCTCATAGACTCTGAAACAAGTTTAATCAAAACCTGTAAAAAACTGACTGAACCAGCAGCGATAGAAGGATCAATAACGTTCAAATGATCCATATACACGATCATGAATCTTGTCTTACCTCTGCTGTCAGCAACAACTACATCTCCCAGGATGCTTTGTGAGCAGATCACATCCTGTTCCCGCCTGGTAACAGGGTGTGACTGGACAGAAGGAAATAACAGACATATGATACTAAAACTAGAATAATAATGACAATACTACTACTACTACTACTACTAATAATAATAATAATAATAATAATAATAATAATAGTAATAGGGTAATATAAATAAATGATATTTCCTCACTAAGACTATAGTTTTCCTCTGTAGCAGATTTTTATATTATGTGCTCAAGACTTGTGCACTTTCATTGTTGGACTATAAACTACTGCCTAAATTCACTTTCGTCAATCTATTTTATAAAGTTACATTGTTCTGTTGTTGTACAGAAAAGTTTGTCATTTTATTGATATTTATTTTCTTTTGTCGTCATTAGAATATTTGGTGTTGAAGTAATTCAAAAGTAGTTGAAAGTAATCAAGTTACATTACTTTAATATGATGGTTCTTGGACGTTACTGAACATTTTTAACAGGTAACTAGTAACTGTATCACAATACAGTGTTAAAGTGACCCTCCCCACCCTGGTTTAGAAACAGTCATCACAGTATAACCGAGTCGGATCCGCTCGGTCTCATCGTCGTTAAATCAACGATGGATCGGGAAGAAAGACTCGTTTTGTTTCTTCTTTTCTGTCACAGTTCAACAGCAGGTAAGATCAGGTTTTAAACATCTCACTTGTTATTTCGCATTTTACTCGTTTTTATGTTTTACTTTTTATTTTTTGTATTTTACTTTCGCTTTCTCGTTTTACTTTCATTGCTTTAACTCGACGGCGCTTTGGTTCAAATCATAATGTAAAAACTATTTCAGTGAAACAAACGTGTCGTTTTTAGTTTGTCAGTTGTCTCGTCTGTATCGATCATTGACAGGTTTAGTGACAGTTCGTCTGAAAACGATCACAGGGAAACTGGTGACGGATGTTATTGTTTAGTCAAAAACACGGAAATAAAAAAAATACTGCAGAATTTTCTACTACGATGTTTTGAAATAGAAAATGCATGAAACAATATTTTAAGAAACAATAAGATCATCTGCTGTGAGAAGATCTGTGTTTCGTTAGTTTATAAAAAGGTGTCACAAAGAAAGTTAACTAATAAAATACCAGATACATGGTGTATTGTTGTTGTGGTGGGTTCTTCATAATGACACTGGTACTTGAAGAGAAGTAATAATATAATATAATATAATATAATATAATATAATATAATATAATATAATATAATATAATATAATATAATATAATATATATATATATATATATATGTAGATGTATATATGTAGTGTAGATGTTTAAACTCCATCATATTGATGATGATGATGATGATGTGTATTTATACTAAATATATAAACCTTGTTTGTTCCAGTGAAACACTCTGTGAAGTATTTCCTCACGGCTTCGACCGGAGTCCCAAACTTATCAGAGTTTGTTGGTGTGACTCTGGTCAATGATGTTGTGTCTGGTTACTGCGACAGTGACAGAAACATTATTGAACTAAAACATGACTGGGGAGAAAAAGTGGCCAAAGACGATCCTGATCACTTTCAGTGGTACAACAGAGAGTGTTTTGAGTCTGAGCCGAACTTCTTCAAAGACAACATTCATACTTTGATGCATCAGTTCAACCAGAGTGAAGGTACAGTATGTGATGTGTTATATTTCACTTGTTACTGTTAAACTGCTGTAAATTAAAATGACCTTCTCTGCTGCTGAATCATGAAAACATCATGAGACTGAAAACAAACAATTGTTGAGATATAACTGACGTCTCTGTCTCTGTCTCAGGTGTCCACATCTTACAGAGGATGAATGGATGTGAATGGGACAACGAGACCAATGAGATCACTGGTTTTATGCAGTACGGTTATGATGGAGAAGACTTCATATCACTGGACCTGAATACAATGACATGGGTCGCTCCAACACAACAGGCTTTCAGAACCAAACTCAGATGGGACGCTGACAAATCAATTACAAAATCTACAAAGTGGTCGCATTTTCACGCTTGTCCTGAGTGGTTGAAGAAGTATTTACACTATGGGAGGAACTTTCTACTGAGAACAGGTGGAGTCACATGACCTGATGTAGTTTCATGGAGGATTTACATCAAAGTTGTGTCTCTCACTCTCTCTACATTCATTGTCTCTGTCCTTCTGTGTCCAGATGTTCCCTCAGTGTCTCTCCTCCAGAAGTCTCCCTCCTCTCCAGTCAGCTGCCACGCTACAGGTTTCTACCCTGACAGAGCCGTGATGTTCTGGAGGAAAGATGGAGAGGATCTTCATGAGGACGTGGACCAAGGAGAGATCCTCCCCAACCATGATGGGACCTTCCAGATGAGTGTTGACCTGAAACCTTCATCACCTGAAGACTGGAGCAGATACGACTGTGTGTTTCAGCTCCATGGTTTGAAGGACGACATCGTCACCAAACTGGATGAAGCAGTGATCAGGAGCAACCGAGGTAAGAGCAGGTTATCAGAATCAGAATCAGCTTTATTGGCCAAGTATGTGAACACATACAAGAAATTTGGCTACGGTTCTTTTCCTTTGCAAACATATATATAAATATATATAAAATGTATTTTTCTAGTGTCCACCACATTCATGAATTATTTTATAAAATGTAATTCCAGATATTTTTATTTCAGATATAAACAAACATGATTTTAAAACTGTAACTTTAATGTAGAGATTGTTGTTGTTGTTGTGACTGAAGCTCTGGTCAGTTTGAGAAGATGAAATGATTTAATACCTGGATGAAGACATGTATCTATATAAACCAGTCACACTCAGGTTTATCAGTCAGGTTGTGATTGTCAGAAGGTCTCATTGTTGTTGTAACATGAACATACAGATAAACAAAGACGACAAATAACATGTAAATAATCAGTGATTCACTGATGATGAGCAGATCAAACCAACAGAGTCTGTAACAGGTTTCATCTGTACAGGTTGTGATCACTTTGTTGGTTTTTATTCAACAGAGTCTGACAAGACCTTCATCATCATCACTGTAGTTGTTGTTGTTCTCGTCTTCATCTGTTGCATCGGTGGATTCTTCATTTACAATAAGAAGAAAGAAGAGAAGAGCGGTGAGAGACCAACACACTGACATTATCTCAGTTTTGTTGTTTCAGACTGAAACTAAAGTGAAACAACTTGAGTTTCCATTAAAATGTGCTTCAGCAACAGTACGAGCTGCAGGGTTCAGAGCCACAGTTTAATGATAATATGAGTGAGGAGAGGAGATCATCTCTTGAAAAAACACTAGTTATCATATTTTCAACTGTAACAACTAAAATTATTTTATCTTTTATTTCAGACGATCGCTCTTCATCTTGTAAGTTAAACTCATTTCTATTCTATTTCCTGTTTTTCTCTTTAGATTAAAGACAGTTTCAGTGTTTTGTATTTAATCATGTTGAGGAGAACTGTGTGTTTCTGATCTTACAGCTGGAAGCAGCCAAGGACAAGAAGTGGATGAATCCAAAGAACTGATGAAAAAACCATCAGCCTGAAACAGTGAGTTAGTTCACATGTTAAACTAAGTTTCCTTCTAACATTTTCAGAAGGAAACTTTAGACCTGATGACACTGTTCAGATGTAAATATGTGACTTTGTGGAGCTGAATTCTCCAAACATTTATGGTCATTTCATTTATCTGTTTTTCTGTTTCTGATGTAGAAGTTAAAGAAGGTTTCCTGTCTTTGTTCAGATGGTTCAGTCTTTGTTTTATTTATGTTTCAGAAAATTATCTTCATAGAATAAAAAAAGTAGAAATAGAATTAATAAAACCAAACATAAATCATAAAGATCAGAAACAAATTCATTCTCTAGTTAAACGTCTCAGCACATTTGCACAAAATGTTTTTGTTTTTTTTTCCTCTGGTTTTAAAATGAATTAACCTTTCATTTATATGTTGAATATTGAACAGAGATGCTTGTTTGTATAAATGGATTTTACATGAAGTTGCACTTTTTCACTCTAGTGTTGGTTTGTTTTGTTTTTAATAAAATCAATGAACCAGATCTGTGTCATTTCTGTGTGTTTGTGTGATTCTTCACAGTTTCTATGTTGACACGTCTGTGACTGTTTCTACGTCTGTGGAGACACCTGAGTGTTTACTATGGTCTTAGACAACATCCTTTACTCATCCTGATCCTAAATGTTTGTGTCAGACACTCGGCCTTTTATAAACTGTTGACAGACGTTTTGTTTCCACTACTCATCATTATTGTTTCCACTCACACTCACATCTTAACCACAGTGAGTTGATGATCTGTGTCAGACTGAATGACCTTTGACCTCATGTCATTCTCTATCAATGACATTTATTTTATGTTTCATGATTCACTGTTGTTGTTGTTTCATTTGTTCTTTTTATTAAAAATCCTCTTCTTCTAAAGAATAAGTTGTTTTAAAAGATATATGAGTTAGTTTAGATTAGTTTAGTTTAGTTTTGTTTAGTTTTGTTGCTCTGATGTTTTAACTTGTTTTTTTTTTCCTTTAAACTTCTTTTCTATTCAAAACAACATCATCAACAATAAAGTTGATGTTTTTTCTTCACTAAAGTATCTTTGTGTTGTTCTGGCTACTTGACATGTGAGAATCGAGGATCGTCTCATGTTGTGTCACAGTGACCTTTGACCTTTGACCTTTGACCAAAAACATCTCATTCCTGCTACAGAGGAATTAAAGGTTGTATTTTTACTTTTATGTTTTTTTTTTCTTCTTCAATCACAAATTAAACCTCTAATGTCTTTAAATGAAATATAATATTTTTAAAACAGTCACATGAGCTCAACTTGTTGTAACTGTTGTAACTTGTTGTAACTTGTTTTATTTTATTTTAAAAACATTAAACATGTGTCACTGGTGCTGACGTCACTGTGAAGAATAAAACTTTAAAAAATTCATTAAATTTGATCAGTGAAGTAAACAACACATAAAATATATTGTAACTTCTTCATTTATTTCTATTTAATAAATTAAAATAGATAAAAAATAACAAAAATAAACTTTAAAACTTAATCTCACGTTGATGATTTCGTGGACGCTGCAGTTCTCACTTTCAACCACTGGGGGGAGCACGTCACCAACTTGTTAGTGACTTGTCATTTGAATCAGCCTCGTTTCAATCCACAGGACAGTCATAGAAACACGTGGCATCAATACAACACAGAGTGGAGTAGACCTCACACTTCACCAGTGAACATCCAGGGTGTGGACAGTGACATGGTGGAGGACTACAAATACCTGGTGTTCACCTGAACCACAGACTGGACGACAAACACTGATGGGACAAAGCCGCCTCCACCTGCTGAGGTGACTGAGGTCCTTCGGTGTCTGCAGGACTCAGCTTTTTATGAAGCTGGCAGCATCGGCCGTGTTCTTCGATGTGGTCCGCTGGCGCTGTGGCTGCTCTGAGGGACTGAAAAAGACTGAACAAGCTGGTGAAGCAGGTCGGCTCAGTCCTGGACTGATCTGACACTGTTGAGGAGCTGGGGGAGAGGAGGACGTTAGCTAAGCTGATGTCCATCATGGACAAGACCTCTGACCCCTACACAAGACTGTAGCTGAAGGAATGCTACGACACCAACATAAACACTGCACTTTTTCTTTCTTTCTTGTTATACAAGATATTTATTTTGCTGCTGTCAAACACAAATTTCCCTCTGGGGACAAATAAAGGATTTCTGTTCTGTTCTCTACTGTACTCCCTGTACACCCACGACTGTTCTTTGACCCATTGTTAAATACATTATTAAATATGTGGATGACGCCACCGTGGTTGGACTCATCTGAGGAGGAGGCAGCGTACAGGGCTGAAGTAGTCGCTCTGGTGCTCGAAAAACAACGTGACCCTGAACGTCCTTAAGACTAAACAACTCATTATGGACTTCAGGAAGCACAGACAGGACCACACCCCCTTCTCTTAAATGGAGAACAGGTGGAAACTGTCCCCACCTTCAGGTTTCTGATCACCCACATCTCCTGGACCTTCAACATCATCCCCTAGTGAAGAAGGCTCAGCAGCAGCTACACTTCCATCACGTCACCTGGACATGAAGCTGCTGCTGCCTCCTGTCACTCCTCTGTGGAGGATGTGCTCATTTACTCAAGTTTTTCACCAGTGTACATTTCTATATTTAAACCTGTGGTTTCTAATATATCTAATATATTCATCTTGCACTACATGTTGCTCTGCCTTCACATTTACAGGTCACATTTTTGGTAATTTCAGTTGTATATAATGTAATTTTACAAGATTTCTTTTTTTTTTCTTCTCATATTTATGTCTTTATTTTAAGAGAATATCTTTTTCTTTTTCTCTTTTTCTAATACGTCCTATAGTTTTTAACCCTATGTTTGCCCCACATGTGTCGTTTCTGTGATACCACTTATGCTTGTTTACTTGATTGTCATTGAAAATGTTTCTTTGTGGTTCACGGTGGTTCAGTGGGAGCACCCTCAGTTTTACTGTACCTCCACTGTACAATGACAATAAAGACAGTTCTATTCTATTCTATTCTATTCTATTCTATTACATTATATTATATGTGTAACTCACAGTCAACAATGATATATTTCCTCTCGTTACGTCACGTTGACGCTTCAAACGTCACACAAGGTCTGAACACATGAACCTGAAATCTCCTGTCGACTGAGAACAAACAGAGAAACCAGAGTCTCCTCAGCAGCGCCCCCCTCTGACCCAGGCTGGAACAAACACACTTTACTTTCACTTTCGTTCACAACCTCTGTGGATCAGTTTCACCCAGATTTAAGTGACGTAACACGCAAACTAAATTTTCATTGGCTCAGTTAATTAACTAGCTCCATGTTTTTTCTCCTCAGTCTGTCGCAGATACTGAAGCTGGAGACAGTTTGTCTCTGTCTCCGGATAAATAAACAGTTTTTTTATTGGAGGTTTTGATCCTGCAGGTCAACATGAAGATCTTCATTTTTCTGATCTTTGTGGGAATAAGCGGCTCGATGGCTGGTGAGTTTATATTTAAAATATAAACATATTGTAAAAGTCTCAGTGTATCCGCGGCCTTGTGACTGTAACTCAGAGTCTGAGTCACACGGACTCTGATGAAGAAAAAACTAAGAAAACGAGTTAAAATCTTGTAAACGACGCGTTTTAAAACAACTTGTCTAAAACTATATTATTATAATGACGATATTGACTGAACTAATTTAAGAGTCGAGTCTTGTTCTGAAGTTTTTCTCTTCAAATGATTCAAACAACAAACAACAACTTCCTGCTTGTTACAATGTTTCACATCATGGCGTCAGTGACTGAATCTGTGACAACGTGTTTCAGTAAAACTCTTCAACAACATGTTCAACACAAACATAAAGTTTATTAAGTTCAAATTTGAACATGTGAAAACTTTGTTGTTGTTGTTATTTTCATCAGTGTTTGTTTGTTTATCAGCTGATAATTAACATGAAACAGTCAAACCAGGTTATTAATTATTATTAATAATATAAATATATTGATTTTCTTCTACAAACTTTGTCACCATCATTCACTGACACGTTTATTTATTAATGATGTTTTTTTTAGAAAAACAAACAGAAACATGATGTTTGTTTTCAGACAACAGAGGACAGTCCAGGACTGAAGATAAAGACGTTAATCGTCATTTAAAATGTCACAGAAAGAAGCAGAAAGTCTGATAAATAAATCAATAAAAAGTTTTTACATGATCAGTTTCATTTAAAGTGAAGTGAACGTCTGAACTGAACTAAAATGTTACTGTTGATCAGAAATAATCATGTTTTCATTCTGTATATAACTGATACTAATAGAAACACAGCGACTGTTCGAGTGATGAAAGTTAAAGAATCAAATCTCTCACAGCTCATATTTTAATTAATATAATTTCAGGCAGATTCAATAATGAAGTTTCACAATAAAAGTCTCCACTAACTGGACACTAAACTAGTTTCACTTCAGATTAAAATGTTCAACAGGAGAAAATTTCAGGTTCAATATATTTTTAAGACTCGTTGATTATAAATATTTCACAGTTTATGATGTAAAACTGTCGTCTATGAATTTGTTTTTGTTTTAATCAAAACATCATGAATGAACTTTATGTCTTTTTGACTGAAAATCAAACTGTTGATTTATTTATAAAACTTTTGTTGTGAAAATAAAATCATGACATGAACTTTTTCTTCCAGTGACTCACTCTATGAAGTATTTCTACACTGGATCTTCTGGAGTCTCAAACTTCCCAGAGTTTGTGGCTGTTGGTTTGGTTGATGATGCTGAGATAGTTCACTACGACAGCAACACAATGAAATCAGAACCCAAACAGGACTGGATGAAGAAAGCTACACAAGATGATCCACAGTACTGGGAGAGAGAGACTGGGAAGTTTCTGGGTGTCCAGCCAACCTTCAGAGCCAACATTGACATCCTGAAGCCGCGCTTCAACCAAACTGGAGGTTTGTTTGTTTCACTTTTTAATGGAAACATGTTAATACGTATCACACACACACACACACACACACACACATTAAACAACACCATCATTACTATGAGGGAAGTGATTATTATTATCAGATTGACTTGGTTCATTACGACTCTTTATTTATTTATAACGACTCCACTTCACTGACAGTTTGACAGTTTGTCCATCCCATAATGAAACAGAGCAGAACTACAGGTCACATGACCTTCACTTCACTGCAGTGTGTCTGTGTCGTTATAAACTAGAACATAAAGTGAGTCATGTCTTTACATCGGTGATAAAACCTTCACGTTCATTTTAACATCGATGAGTAAACTTGTAAACTTGTACAAGTACAAGTAAACTTGTGTTTTATTACTGGAACCAACATTTGTTACATTTTTTATTTATTTTCATGAAATGATACGAACATCTGTGATTTACTGAGTCATGAAGAGAAGATGTCGTCCACAGAGACAGAGCTGGAGTTAGAGACGATCACACACAGGAGACGACTTTAGCTTCAACACGTCTCAGACTGTTACTTCTACTGATGATCACTGATTCTACTGGAGACTAGAAGAAATACACACACACACACACACACACACACACACACACACACACACTGTCCCTCCACCTGATTTAAACAACAACACAATGATTGTGTGTTGGTTAAACACAGTGTTTTAAAACCAGGATGAACCATGATACAAACCAGTGTCTCACTATTACTCACCATCATCATGGTTTCCAGTCTCACACTGGTCGTCTCCATAGAAGTGTTTGTTGTGATCCACACATGAACGTGTGTTAGTGTCGGTGTCACCGAACCAACGTGAAGACAAAGTGTTTTACACGAGAAGCTTGAAACATCCGACACGTGTTGACTAAACAACCACTGAGTTGATGATCCACCTGAGACTTTAACTGAATCTTCATGTTCTAGACAGTGATACTGTGTCAGAGCAGATGTGGTGAGCGGTCGTCCACAGGCTCATGATGCAGAGCTCCAGGGTCGTCTTCACAAACGTCCCTTTAACTTTCTGACTGAAATAACACGTGTAGAAGAAACTGAACATCTGGTACAATTACAATTCAACTGGTTCTGATCTTATTTAATACATGAGGCTAGAAAAGAGAGAAAACAGCTGTAGTCTATGAAAAATATATCAAATGTAATAAAATAAAAAGTGACAATAACTGTCGACTCATCAGGCTGCAGTGTTTAGCTACATTAGCTTGTTAGCTCAGGAAAGAAAAGAAGAAAGAAAATTGTAAGAAATTGTAGAATTATTCATTAGATCACATTAACTTTATTCAACCACCGAGTGAAAAACATCATACATTTATACACTGATGATATAATTGATCAATTTATTTATTATTTGATCAACAGAAAGTTAATCATCAATATCTTGATGGTTAAATAAACATTTAAGTCTTTTATCAAAGGAAAAGACAAAACATCTGATTACAGTCGTTAAAGAGAATTTACTGATTTTATCTGTTTGAAATATTTTAAATTAAACACATGTTGGATTAAAGAAGTGATTTGTAGATTAAACCTCAGTAAATCATAAATAGTAAATGGTTAATTAATGTGACTGACTGAGCTGTTTCTATCTCTAACATATGACTGATGGACTGTGATGATGATGATGATGATGATGATGTTTACAACAACCTCTGTCTCTGTCTCAGGTGTCCACATTGTCCAGTGGATGTGCGGCTGTGAATGGGATGATGAGACTGGAGAGATTAATGGTTATAATCAACACGGTTATGATGGAGAAGACTTCATATCATTTGACCTGAAGAGAGAGACATGGGTCGCTCCAGTACAACAGGCTGTCGTCACTAAACATAAGTGGGATCATGACAGAGGTTACATTGCACAGCAGAAGAACTACCTCACCCACATTTGTCCTGACTGGCTGAAGAAGTATGTGAACTATGGGAGGAGCTCTCTGATGAGAACAGGTAGAGTCACATGACCTGATGTAGTTTTCATTGACAACAATGTTGATGTGTCTCCTGTGTTTCTAACCAACAGTAACATCATAATAAATATGAACCAACATACAGAGACTCACTGTGTCTCAGTTTACTCTCATTTTCTCTGTCCTCACTTTCTCACACATGTTCATCACTTTAATGACACTTTTATATCTACAACATTCAAAATACATCACAACAACCAGGAATGATAACGTTATTGTGACATTAACTATAATAAAGAAACTATAATCTGTCCTTCTGTGTCCAGATGTTCCCTCAGTGTCTCTCCTCCAGAAGTCTCCCTCCTCTCCAGTCAGCTGCCACGCTACAGGTTTCTACCCTGACGGAGCCATGATGTTCTGGAGGAAAGATGGAGAGGAGCTTCATGAGGACGTGGACCAAGGAGAGATCCTCCCCAACCATGATGGGACCTTCCAGATGAGTGTTGACCTGAAACCTTCATCACCTGAAGACTGGAGCAGATACGACTGTGTGTTTCAGCTCCATGGTTTGAAGGACGACATCGTCATCAAACTGGATAAATCAGTGATCAGGACCAACCGAGGTAAGACTTGAGTGTGATGTGATGAAGGTTAGAAACTTATTCAAGTTACTGTATCAGTCCTGTAGTTCATGTATCTTATGTCTCTGGGATGAAATGTATTGAACTACAGATCAGTTTGAGAAGAAAAGTAGATTTATTTAGTAACTGGATGAACATGTGTATCCATCAATAAATCAGAGTAAAGTGTCTGAGTTTGCTCACAGTTCAAAATAAATATGACTGATAAAAAGTGTCAGTTTTCATGTCTGTGATACATCTGAAGATCTTTGCCCGAACCAGACGGGACCAGACGGGTTCAGGCTTAATATTTATCATTGGGTCAGGCTCGAGCTTGTGTGGTCAGTGAGTGATCGGGTGATTGGATTTGATTAGCTATGTTATAGCCTATGATTGTCATGAATAAATGATGTTATAAAAATAAATAAATAAAAGAGCTGTGTGCGTGCACATTTGATTAATGTCGGGCTGTAAATTGGTTCAGGCTTATAAAAAGCTGTCAGTCAAAATGTATTTGTCGAGCCTAATTTTTAAGGCTCAATTACAGCTCTGTCCTGTGAGTCATTCATTCATTCATCCAGTTATTGTCCACATGTTCTAATGCTGCTGCTACTATCACTTGTCTCTTTTCACCACTAGAAACAACCTGCTCCTCCTTCACTCTCCTGTTGATTTTCCTCTTGTTCTCTGTCAGATTGTCTTTGTACCATATATTTCCATCACACTGTTCATTGGCGCTCGGTTTTAATTCTGATCAGGACTGAATATGGTCTGAATAATGAGATTCAACATGTTCACAACAAGACAGAGGATGAGCACAGAGACTGATATTTATATTAGTCTTTTCTCTTCATAGTGAAACAAAATTGATTGTTTCACTTTGTTGGTTTTAATTCCACAGAGTCTGACAAGACCTTCATCATCATCATCATCATCATCACTGTAGTGGTTGTTGCTCTCATCATCATCGGTGGCATCACTGGATTCTTCATTTACAAGAAGAAGAACAAGGAGGAGAAGAAGATTCGTGGTGAGAGACAAACACACAGACATTATCTCACATTATCAGTATTTGTCTTTACTCTGAATCAATGATTTATCCAGAACATCCTTTAGTTTGATGATCATGAGAGTGTAGAAGACGGGACAAAGGTGTGAAAAAGGAAAAGAGGGATTTTAGTATTTAGTAATTATTAAGTTAATAAGTTTATTTTCAGGACTGTATCCTACAGTGTTGGATATAAAACAGGATGTGAGTTAACTTTGTCTTTAATCTTACAGGTGGAAGCCACGAGTCCATTTTGTCTGGTGAGTAAAACTTGTTCCTAGAATCTGTGATATCACACGTACGATGCAGAGTAAACAGGATTTGAGTATTTAGTAGAGATACACTGATTGATCAGCTGGTGACCGGTACAGTTTTCACGTGATCAGTGACTGATTCTTCTAAAATATACAGATTTCACGCAGATCAAATTCATGCACATGTAGAACATGTGTATTAACCTACATCATGTCAGTGGTGTGGAAATTCTTCAACTTGTCTGAAGATGACAACAAGTTTCAATATGTAAAAAGTAGGATATGGAGGGACAACACCGACTCCTAGTCGATAAATACACATTATTATTATTATTATTATTATTATTGTTATTATTAATATTATTAGTTTTCCAGATGAATCAGAAGGTTCTGACTGTACGACTGAAGACTGTTTTTGTTTTTTCAGTCAGATATTAAATGTGAACAGATGAAAATGGTTGTTTTATAACACTGCACTTTTTAGATGTGTGTGAACTTCCAACTCCAGGAATGATTATATTTTAATTCCAACCTTTAGAGTGAAAGAATTTTTTTGTGTGTTTGTTTGTGTAACAGCCTTTGTTTGTTACGTTTAATGTTGAAAATCTCAGTGTTATAATCTGGTTATATTTCTACGTTAAAAATGTTTTATTAAAGAAAAGATACAAAAGAAAATAAAATGTTTGGTTATTTTCAGGACTGTATCCTACAGTGTTGGATATAAAACAGGCTGTGAGTTAACTTTGTCTTTAATCTTACAGGTGGAAGCCAGGAGTCTGATTCATCTGGTGAGTAAAACTTGTTTCTAAATTCTGTGGCATCACATGTACGGCGCAGAGTAAAACATATTTATTATTTAGTGTTAAAGTTTATTCAGGACTGTATCCTACAGTGTTGGATATAAAACAGGATGAGAGTTAACTTTGTCTTTAATCTTACAGCTGGAAGTGAAACACTGTTACTCAAGAAATCCTGATGACAAACTGACCAGACTGAAGAGTGAGTTATCTCATGTAAAAGGAAATGTCCTTAATCTCTGTAATGTCTCTGTAAAAGACTCTGATCTTATTGTTTCAACAGTGAAGTTGAACATTTTCTTTTATTGATCAGATCTGTTACACAGTTTAATGAACTAACTGGTATTTGGATGAATAATAAACTTTATTAATTATTTGATGTAATTTATAGTTTTAAAACAGAAAAGACAACAGACATTAATGAAACTGAGTAAATATTACCTTTTAAATACATTATACTTCATATTTTTAGCACAGTAAAATGTATGTTATTACTTTTCCTCCACTCAAAATACCAATTAGTTCATTAACTATTTAATGTCCACAAAATATATCATTAATGAAACATGTGAAGTAACAACACGACATCAACAGTGACAGGTTGGATCAATGTCAACAAATACAAACAAACACAAACATCAGAGACTAATGAATTTTCCACTTGTGTAAATTTTCTGTTGTATTTTTCTTTACATTTGACCAAAGTTTAAGATATTTTGATTCTGATCAGACATTATTATATTGTATTATATTATTATATTGTTGTTCTGTTTGATAAAATATTTTCATGTGTGATTTTAACTTTAACTAGAAAAGGTTGTGGGATGTTTGAAACTCAGCACATTTACACAAATGATTTTCTTGTTTTTGTTGAGGAATGAGGGTTTTTCTGTCTCATCCTTATAAATATTTGACAGCTTTTTCTACATTGTGTAATTAATTAAAAAGCAAGTAAATCAACTTTCACTGCTGTTTATTTGTTTGCTTTTCAATAAAGTTAATTATCCAAATCTCTATGATTCTTGTTTTTTGTTTCTCTACATCTATAATATGTGAAGACACCTGAGTGTGTTTTTTTAATATTTTTTGGGGCATTTTTGCCTTTAATCAGAGACAGTGCAGAGAGACAGGAAACAGTGAACCTTAGCCACTGAGCCATCTGGGTGCTCCACACCGCAGCACATTTACACTAATATTTGTTCTTGTTTTTGTTGAGAAATTAGTCTTGGTCTTAGTCTTGGTGTAGCAGAAGTTTTTATATGAGGATTTTAAATATTTAGAATAAAGTTGACATGACAAAATTAAAAACAACCGCTCCTCATTTTTTATATTTTAGATTTTGGACAGTGAAGCTGAGAATTACTGGTGATGTTTGTTTAAATAATTAATGTTACATGTTAACTTGTTTTGTTTTTAATAAAATCAATGAACCAGATCTGTGTCATTTCTGTGTGTTTGTGTGATTCTTCACAGTTTCTATGTTGACACGTCTGTGACTGTTTCTACGTCTGTGAAGACACCTGAGTGTTTACTATGGTCTTAGACAACATCCTTTACTCATCCTGATCCTAAATGTTTGTGTCAGACACTCGGCCTTTTATAAACTGTTGACAGACGTTTTGTTTCCACTACTCATCATTATTGTTTCCACTCACACTCACATCTTAACCACAGTGAGTTGATGATCTGTGTCAGACTGAATGACCTTTGACCTCATGTCATTCTCTATCAATGACATTTATTTTATGTTTCATGATTCACTGTTGTTGTTGTTTCATTTGTTCTTTTTATTAAAAATCCTCTTCTTCTAAACAATAAGTCAGAACAGTAAACAGGTTGTAAACTACCAGAAGTTCAAGTCAAATCTTGTTTTTCTGTCAGAACAGTGTTGTTTTGTAGCTGTAGACAAGTTTTCCTTCAGTTAGTTGTTACTGTTCAGTTCAACAGAAACAAGGCTGCTGTTAGTTTTCAGTTTGTATCATCAACTATTGTTAACTAACTGGTTCCTCTGGTTCTTCTGGTCTGGGATCAGATTCACGTCGCTGCAGCTTATGAGAATTTTTTCATTAGTTTTCATTCGTGTCAATGTGAAAGTTTCACATCTTCAACAGATGATTCAGTGTTTGTTTCACTGATGTTTAATTTACTAGAAAACAAAAAGTAGAAACATTAATAAAAACAGTCAAAGTAAAATAAACTGGACATTAAAACAGTGAAAACAGATGAAGGATTTAAACTCGTCGTCAGTGTGAAGCTGCTGATTGTTAATTCAGTTTAAATCACATTGATTCACTTGTTTAAAGAGATTTTTAAATAATCCTCTAGAGACACGACACATTCAAGAGGCCACATGACAGTGACCTTTGACCTGAGCTGCTCTCATGAACCCTGTGTTTCTGAACCGCTCTAGACTTGATCATCTGTAGCCAACGAGAGAATATTAAATAGTAACTAAGTAACTTAATAGAGACAAACAACAAGTTTGACTTATTCGTTATAATGATAAAAAGAAAAATCACTTTGTCATTCAAATGATTATTATTGTTACTGTTGAAGTTGTTTACTTTCCATGTGACAGTGGTTGGTGTGTTGTTTTTAGCTGCATGTTGTTGAACTCGTCATATCTTTTATTATATAGATCAATTTAAACATCAGTCAGGGGTAAATAGTAAATCTGTTAATAATAAACATAATAATAACAATGAAACACATAAATGAGTCAGGTTCTTCATCAGTTGTGATGTTTCCTCTTCATAAACTCACATCAACACGTCGCTGATGAAAGGAAACTCTCGTTCTCACACGTCGTCTGCAGACACATTTGTGTTGAACACCACAGTTAGAGAGTGTAGGAGCCGCATTCAGAGTTTATTTTTATTTGCGTACATTTTTTTTTTTTCCATTTTGTGAGTGTGCGCCCTCTGCTGGGAGCAGAGGTGCAGCCCTACAGACTGGAGCGTATGAGGCACAAGAAGAAGTCAGACCAGCTGAGGCTCATTTGTCCTGTCTCAGCCCAAACAAGAGGCTGCTGGAGCCACAACTGAAAAGATTTAAGCAATTTGATTACTTCTTTTTTATTTTACATTTATTTGCAATAAAACACTTCAACAGCATCAACTCTCCTTAGATTTATTTACTTATTTTTTCTCTGGGAAGGCTGTAAGTCATCATATCAACTGTCTGCTCTTTTCAAAGTGGTGAGATAAAGGAACAGTACATCAGGCTACAGGAGAAGCTGTAACCGCTTTTTTGCTGTTACAGAGTAAAACTTTTAAAACTAATGTGTCAGTGATCAGTGGCTTCACTGACACTAAATATATTTAAACTGATTAATTTCAGTTTTTTTTCTTACATGACAAACAGATAAAACATGGAGGTGTCAGGTCTCTGGTTTTATGTGACAGCGCCTCCTGCTGACGTCTCTGTGCTCAGTTTTGTTCAGTGTGAACAGACTCGTGACAAACATCATCAGTGTCTTTTATTTGTCTCGTTTCAACAGTTTCCAGCGTTGAGTCTGTTGGACACAGCTCATCTCATCTGAGTGTTTCACTCTGATGTGGAGACAGATTCATTAAAGTCTTTTAATTCTCAGTGACACTGTTTACTCACAATAAATATATTTAATTTACTGGTGTTTTATTCTTATTCGTCCTTTTCGTATTATTTTCTCTAAGACAGAACTTGTAACTTGTTTTTATTTAACTGATGAAAATAAATAAACAATAAATGAAGTAGGTTTGAAAGTGTTAATTTTTATTTTATTTAACATTTAATTTTTACTCTTAAACTTATTTATTATTTATTCTATAACATTAGACAGACATCACTGTATTAAGAGTAAAACTTCATAAATTCATTAAAGTATTTTTTTATATCTTTTAATATAGTGATCAGTTCACTGACACTAAATATATTTTAATACATTTATTTTTTTATTTTACTATTGTTTTATTTTCCAAGACCAAGAACTTGTAACTTGACATTTTTATTCTCAGAAAAGACTTTAATAATAATAATAATAATAATAATAAAAACCAAAACAAATAAAAGAATCTGAATTTAATTTAATGGATGAAAATGAGTCAATAACAAATCAAATAAAACCACATTTTTAGTGACTTGTCACTTGAACCAGCCTCGTTTTAATCCACAGGACAGTCACAGAAACAAAGTAGCGTCAATAAAACAGAGAATGTGACGTAATTCAGTCAACATTGATACATTCCTCTCGTTACGTCACGTCGACGCTTCTAACCAGAGGCCCCGCCCCCATCAGAAACATGAGTTATTAGATAATGTTCCTGGTTGTGTCTTGTGTGTTTTCTGTCAACATTAACTGAACATTAGTTGTATTTGACTCATTAATTTCTGTGTAAATAAATCATATATAACATGATAGAAATAATAAATAAATCCATTTCCTGGTCGCGAGGCGCCGGACTGGTTTCTAAGCAACCAGGTGACCTGAGGCTGTTCTCTCATTGGCTCCGTCCAAACTCTCCCTCTGACCAATCAACCAATGTTCAATGTTCACGTTTCTCGATTGTGATTGGTTCTCGACACCTGTCATTCAAATCACACACCTGGCGTCCAAACGTCACATCACTGACATGTGACAAGACGTGTCTCCTCAGCAGCGCCTCCCTCTGACCGAGGCTGGAATAAACACACTTTCACCCAGATTCAAGTGACGTCAACGCTCAAACTAAATTCCCATTGGCTCAGACGCAGTTTGATATTAACGCGCTACGTGATTCAACTTTTTCTTCAGCACAGATACTGGAGCTGGACGCAGTTTGTCTCTGTCTCCGGATAAAGAGGTTTGGATCCTGCAGGTCAACATGAAGATCTTCATTTTTCTGATCTTTGTGGGAATAAGCGGCTCGATGGCTGGTGAGAAAACATATCTGGTTTAAATATGAAATTAATGTCCCTTTATGATCTTTGATGTTTATTTTTAGGAAATATTTTTTGTTATTTTTTCAAATCGTGGAACTTTTTTTTATTTATTTCATTCAGCGAGAAAGAAAGAAAGAAAACGAGTTAAAACGACACATTTTAAAACAACTTGTCTAAAACTATATTATTGTAATGATGATATCGAATTTGTCTTTGTTTTGATCAAAACATCATGAATGAACTTTATGTCTTTTTGACTGAAAATCAAACTGTTGATTTATTTATAAAACTTTTGTTGTGAAAATAAAATCATGACATGAACTTTTTCTTCCAGTGACTCACTCTCTGACGTATTTCTACACTGGATCTTCTGGAGTCTCAAACTTCCCAGAGTTTGTGGTTGTTGGTTTGGTTGATGACGTTGAGTTCATTCACTACGACAGCAACACACTGAGAGCAGAACCCAAACAGGACTGGATGAAGAGAGTCACACAACACGATCCACAGTACTGGGAGAGAGAGACTACGAGCTTTCTGGGTGTCCAGCCAACCTTCAGAGCCAACATTGAAATCCTGAAGCAGCGCTTCGCCCAAACTGGAGGTTTGTTTGTTTCACTTTTTAATGGAAACATGATAATAAGTATCTCTCTCTCACACACACACACACACTGTCCCTCCACCTGATTTAAACAACAACACAATGATTGTGTGTGTTGGTTAAACAGTGTTTTAAAACCAGGATGAACCATGATACAAACCAGTGTCTCACTATTACTCACCATCATCATGGTTTCCAGTCTCACACTGGTCGTCTCCATAGAAGTGATTGTTGTGATCCACACATGAACGTGTGTTAGTGTCGGTGTCACCGAACCAACGTGAAGACAAAGTGTTTTACACGAGAAGCTTGAAACATCCGACACGTGTTGACTAAACAACCACTGAGTTGATGATCCACCTGAGACTTTAACTGAATCTTCATGTTCTAGACAGTGATACTGTGTCAGAGCAGATGTGGTGAGCGGTCGTCCACAGGCTCATGATGCAGAGCTCCAGGGTGCGTCTTCACAAACGTCCCTTTAACTTTCTGACTGAAATAACACGTGTAGAAGAAACTGAACATCTGGTACAATTACAATTCAACTGGTTCTGATCTTATTTAATACATGAGGCTAGAAAAGAGAGAAAACAGCTGTAGTCTATGAAAAATATATCAAATGTAATAAAATAAAAAGTGACAATAACTGTCGACTCATCAGGCTGCAGTGTTTAGCTACATTAGCTTGTTAGCTCAGGAAAGAAAAGAAGAAAGAAAATTGTAGAATTATTCATTAGATCACATTAACTTTATTCAACCACCGAGTGAAAAACATTATACATTTATACACTGATGATATAATTGATCAATTTATTTATTATTTGATCAACAGAAAGTTAATCATCAATATTTTTGATGGTTAAATAAACATTTAAGTCTTTTATCAAAGGAAAAGACAAAACATCTGATTACAGTCGTTAAAGAGAATTTACTGATTTTATCTGTTTGAAATATTTTAAATTAAACACATGTTGGATTAAAGAAGTGATTTGTAGATTAAACATCAGTAAATGATAAATAGTAAATGGTTAATTAATGTGACTGACTGAGCTGTTTCTATCTCTAACATATGACTGATGGACTGTGATGATGATGATGATGATGATGATGTTCACAACAACCTCTGTCTCTGTCTCAGGTGTCCACATTTTCCAGCAGATGTATGGCTGTGAATGGGATGATGAGACTGGAGAAGTTACTGGATTTAATCAGTTTGGTTATGATGGAGAAGACTTCATATCATTTGACCTGAAGACAGAGACATGGATCGCTCCAGTACAACAGGCTGTCATCACTAAACATAAGTGGTCCTGACTGGCTGAAGAAGTATGTGAACTATGGGAGGAGCTCTCTGATGGGAACAGGTAGAGTCACATGACCTGATGTAGTTTTCATTGACAACAATGTTGATGTGTCTCCTGTGTTTCTAACCAACAGTAACATCATAATAAATATGAACCAACATACAGAGACTCACTGTGTCTCAGTTTACTCTCATTTTCTCTGTCCTCACTTTCTCACACATGTTCATCACTTTAATGACACTTTTATATCTACAACATTCAAGATACATCACAACAACCAGGAATGATAACGTTATTGTGACATAAACTATAATAAAGAAACTATAATCTGTCCTTCTGTGTCCAGATGTTCCCTCAGTGTCTCTCCTCCAGAAGTCTCCCTCCTCTCCAGTCAGCTGCCACGCTACAGGTTTCTACCCTGACAGAGCCGTGATGTTGTGGAGGAAAGATGGAGAGGATCTTCATGAGGACGTGGACCAAGGAGAGATCCTCCCCAACCATGATGGGACCTTCCAGATGAGTGTTGACCTGAAACCTTCATCACCTGAAGACTGGAGCAGATACGACTGTGTGTTTCAGCTCCATGGTTTGAAGGACGACATCGTCATCAAACTGGATAAATCAGTGATCAAGAGCAACGGTAAGATGTGATGTGATGAAGGTTAGAAACTTATCCAAGTTACTATATCAGTCCTGAAGTTCATGTATCTTATGTCTGATTAGTTTCTGTCATCAAGTTTTTATGTATAATTTTAAGACTGGATCAGTATTTATCCAAATTATAAATTATAAATAGTAATAATAGTATAATAGTAAATCATCTGTATAAAGTGACTACCATTTTTTATGTTCATCTTATTTGTTTAAAGGACAATTTAGTTGTGAAACATGATTTTATACACTATTTGGTTTATTATACAAATTTTCAATTTATAAATTTAATTCCAAGCAGTTTTTGTAGATATCATCAGACACAATTAGAGTGATCCAGAAAGCTTTTTAAAAATTCTAGTGCAATTTTAATCAGATCAAACCAACACAGTCTGGAACAGTTTCATCTGTACAGGTTGTGATCACTTTTTTATTCTACAGAGTCTGACAAGACCATGATCATCATCATCGCTGTGGTTGTTGTTGCTCTTGTCACCATCATCGGTGGCGTCGCTGGATTCTTCTTTTACAAGAAGAAGAAAGAAGAGAAGAGCGGTGAGAGACCAACACACTGACATTATCTCAGTTTTGTTGTTTCAGACTGAAACAAAAGTGAAACAACTTGAGTTTCCATTAAAATGTGCTTCAGCAACAGTACGAGCTGCAGGGTTCAGAGCCACAGTTTAATGATAATATGAGTGAGGAGAGGAGATCATCTCTTGAAAAAAACACTAGTTATCATATTTTCAACTGTTACAACTAAAATTATTTTATTTTTATTTCAGACGATCGCTCTTCATCTTGTAAGTAAAACTCATTTCTATTCTATTTCCTGTTTTTCTCTTTAGATTAAAGACAGTTTCAGTGTTTTGTGTTTAATCATGTTGAGGAGAACTGTGTGTTTCTGATCTTACAGCTGGAAGCAGCCAAGGACAAGAAGCAGCTGAATCCAAAGAACTGATGAAAAACCCATCAGCCTGAAACAGTGAGTTAGTTCACATGTTAAACTAAGTTTCCTTTTATTTATTTATTTAATTATTCATCTTCACAATAATTATACAACAAAAACAGATCAATTCTTGTTTTAATAAATATTAACTCTTTAATGACTGAACATTTAGACCTGATGACACTGTTCAGATGTAAATATGTGACTTTATGGAGCTGGACTCTAAATATTTATGATAATTTAATTTATCTGTTTTTCTTTTTCTCTCTTCAGGTTTATGGAAACATTTTACACTGGAACAAAAGGTGAATTCATCAGTTACTGGATCAGAGTCAGAGTTGAGAATTTATTAGTAGAAACCTGTTGATTTAAATATAATAAAAACACAAAGTGACAAATGAATTGACATCATCAATAGATAAAAACATTGAGTCATTCTGATTTTCTAGTTTCAAATAAAAAGGTGAATTTCCACTGATTGATAAAAGGTTTAACCATCAGACTCTCAGCTCTGTTCATACACAGTTAAATCAATAAATATGTTGTGTTCTTTTAAAATAAACCACTATAGTTATAGTTTCATGTTTCTGGTGTTGGCATCTTCTGATAAAATCAATATTAATATAAAACTAAACATCCACATACAGACACATTCACTCTGTAGCTTCATTCACATGTTCATACAAACATCAACAGTGACAGGTTGGATCAGTGTCGTCAACAAATACAAACAAACACAAACATCAGGAATAATTTTCCACTTGTGTAAATATTCTGTTGTATATTTTTTTTATATTTTTTTCTTATTTTTTTCTTATATAAAGTAGATTGTATATACTTTATTGTATATTGTTGTATATTGTTGTTCTGTTTGATAAAATATGTTGATGTTTGAAACATTTTTGTTGAGGAATGAGGGTTTTTCTTTCTTTGCTTTAAAAACATTAAGTCAATTCAATTCAATTCAATTTATTTTATTTATATAGCGCCAGGTCATAAAAACATTTATCACAAGGCACTTTACATAGAGAAACCCAACATTTCCACAATGAGCAAGCGCTTGGCAACAATGGAGGAAAAACTCCCTTTTAATAGGAAAAAACCTCCAGCAGAACCAGACTCAGACTGGACGGTCTGATCTGCCTCGACCGGTTGGAGTGAAGTGAAAACAGGGAAAAGAGAAGAGACAGAGGAAAGAGAGGGAGGAGGACGGGGGAGGGGGGAGGAAGAAAAGTGGGAGACCAGGAAGAGAGAGTAGATGGTTACAAGTAGTTGTTAAAGTAAAATTATCATTACAATTAATATTACAATAATAATAATAATAATAATGAAGATGAAAGTGATGATGTCGTCAAAGAATTGGAGTCCAACAGCTCTGGAGTCAAAACTTCCTGTAAAAGAGAAAGGGGTAGGGGGAGACACAACTGCGAGAGAGAGCAGATGATGTTAAAAATATGTAATATATAAATATAAATATCAGGACATGAAGTGTGAGGGAGAGAAAGAGACGTGAGGAGTGAGGGACAGAGAGGAGCAGTGTATTGTCAGAGTCCCCCAGCAGTCTAATCCTATAGCAGCTTAACTAAAGGATGGTTCAGGCAGGCCCGTGTCCTGCCTGGACCATACTTAACTATAGGCTTTATCATAAAGGAAAGTTTTTAGTCTAACTGGTTTTGATGGAGTTACTGAAGCACCCTGATAGTAGAGAGTTACAGTAGTCCAGTCTAGAAGTAACAAATGCATGAATTAACTTTTCAGCATCCTTTCTAGACAGGATGCCTCTGATTTTTGCAATATTACGTAGGTGGAAAAAAGCTGTTCTAGAGACTTGTCTAATATGAGATACAAAGGATATGTCCTGATCAAAGATTAGTCCAAGGTTCCTCACAGTAGAACTGGAGGCCAAAGTGATGACGTCCAGATTAGCTATGTGATCTGAAAATGATGTTCTTAGATGTTCAGGGCCAAGTATGATGACTTCGGTTTTGTCTGAGTTTAAAAGTAAGAAATTCTGAGTCATCCAGGTCTTTATGTCTTTAAGACAATCCTGAAGTTTGATGACCTGGTTAGTTTCATCTGGTTTCATAGATAAGTACAGCTGGGTATCGTCTGCATAACAATGGAAGTTTATATTGTGCTTCCTGATGATGTTTCCTAAGGAAGTATGTACAAGATAAAGAGGATTGGTCCTAACACAGAACCCTGTGGAACTCCATGACTAACTGCAGTACATGTGGAAGACTCATTGTTTACATGAACAAACTGGAATCTATCTGATAGATACGACTTAAACCAAGAAAGCGCAGTGCCTCTAATCCCAACAACATGTTCTAGTCTATGTAACAGGATGTTATGATCAATTGTGTCAAACGCAGCACTAAGATCCAGCAAGACAAGAATAGAGACAAGTCCATTGTCAGAGGCCATAAGAAGGTCATTGGTAACTTTCACTAATGCTGTTTCTGTGCTATGATGAGTCTGAACCCTGACTGGAAATCCTCATAAAGACTATTCTCATGTAAGTAATCACATAGTTAAGGAAGCAACAACTTTCTCCAGGATTTTGGACATAAAAGGGAGATTTGATATAGGTCTATAATTAGCTAGATCACCTGGGTCCAGAGTAGCTTTTTAAGTAATGGTTTAATTACTGCAGCTTTAAAAGCCTGTGGTACGTAGCCTTTTACTAGAGATAGATTTATCAGATGCAGGATGGACATGTCAACTGAAGGTAGGCTGTCTTTAAACAGCCTGGTTGGAACAGGGTCTAAGAGACAAGTCGTTGGTTTGGAAGAAGAAATGGTTGTAGTCAGTTCAGATCTATGGGAGAAAAACTGTCCAGATAAAAGTCAGCTGTTAATGCTGATTCCAAGTCTACTGCACTGGGTGAAATATCAGTGCCAGAAGTGGGAAGGAGGTAACTAATTTTATCTCTGATGACAATAATTTTATTTGTAAAAAAGGTCATAAAGTCATTGCTGCTGAGGTTTACTGGAATAGACGTCTCCACAGAGCTATGACTTTCTGTCAGCCTGGCTACAGTGATGAGAAGGAACCTGGGGTTGTTCTTGTTTTCTTCAATTAAAGAAGAATAGTAAGAGGCTCTGGCCTTTCTGAGGACTCTCTTATATTCTATGAAACTATCTCTCCAGGCTACATAAAATTCTTCTTGTTTGGTTGAAGCCACTTTCTCTCTAGAATCTGACTGTTGCTTTAAAGCCTGTGTTTGTGAGTTAAACCAAGGAACTCTCCTCCTCTGATTCACTACCTTCTTTCTCAGTGGGGCAACAGCATCAAGTGTTGAACGTAGGCAAGATGCAACGCTGTCAAAACCATGATCAACCTGTGCAGCAGTAAATTTAAGATAGTCATCCTCTGCTGTATTCATATATGGCACTCGGATAGATAACTGTTCTTTGAATTTAGCCACAACATCGTCAGACAGACACCTACTGTAGTGAAACTGCTTCTCAGAAGTTGTGTAATCTAACACAGTGAACTCAAACCTTATTAAGAAATGGTCAGAGAGAAGAGGATTATGAAGAAATATTATTAAATTGTTAACGTCAACACCATAGGTAAGAACAAGGTCAAGGGTGTGGTTGAAACAGTCAGTAGGTTTGTTTATGTGCTGAGAAAAGCCAATTGAATCTAATAGTATTTTAAACGCAGAACTGAGAATCATTGACAACATCTACATGAATGTTAAAATCACCACTATAATAACTTTATCTGTACTGAGAACTATCTCAGATAAAAACTGTGAAAATTCAGCTATAAATTCAGAATAAGGACCAGGTGGACGATACACAGTAACTACCAGAACTGGTTTTTGCATTTTCCAGTTTGGATGTGAGAGACTAAGAGTGAGACTTTCAAATGAGTTATATCTAGTCTTCGGTTTAGGATTAATCATTAGATTAGAGTTAAAAATGGCTGCAACTCCTCCTCCTCGGCCTGTGTCTAGAGGAATGTGAACATTAACATGAGTTGGAGGAGTTGAGACTAACAACATCCTCCTGCTTCAGCCAAGTTTCAGTGACACAGAATAGGTCAATATTATGATCAATTATCAAATCATTCACTAATAAAGATTTGGATGGAAGTGATCTTATGTTTAATAATCCACATTTAATAACCTTATGATTTAATTCTACTGTATTAGTTGTGTTAATCTTAATTAGGTTGCTATGAGTTACTCCTCTTTTTGGTTTAATAAACTTGGGTGGTCGGAGCAGACACAGTTTCTACACATCTATGAGTGGGTGACGCTCTAACTGAAGCACAGAGAAGCTGTAGGACTGAACTCTGCCTCCTGGTCTCAACTCTGGGTTGTCAGGTTTTAGGTCTAATAAAATCTGTCAGATTTCTAGATAAGACAGCTGCTCCATCCAAAGTGGGGTGGATGCCGTCTCTCCTAATCAGACCAGGTTTTCCCCAAAAGCTTTGCCAATTATCTATAAAGCCACATCGTTGGCTGGACACCACCTCGACAACCAGCGGTTAAATGATGACATGGACTCTACATGTCATCACTGGTCACATTGGGTCGGGGACCAGAGAAAATTACAGAGTCCGACATTGTTTTGGCGTATGTACACACCGACTTAACGTTAATTTTCGTGACCTCCGACTGGCGTAGCCGGGTGTCATTACCGCCGACGTGGATAACAATCTTACCGTATCTACGATTACGTTTAGCCAGCAGTTTTAAATAGGATTCAACGTCGCCCGCTCTGGTCCCCGGGATACAGACTGTGGCCGCCTCGGTCGCTAACTTCACGTTTCTCAAAATGGAGCTGCCAATGACCAGAGTTGGTTTCTCAGCGGGTGTGTCGCTGAGTGGGGAAAATTTATTAGAAACGTGAAGGGGCTGGTGGTGAACCTGGGGCTTTGGTTTGGGGCTATGCTTCTTGTTGCGGATGGTCACCCAACTGCCCTGGTTTCCCGGCTGCTCGGGAGCTGCTGGGGGAGCTGGAGGTGCTACGCTAGGTCGGCCTGCACCGGCTACCGGTGACTGGCTAACTACGCTGGCATAAGTCCCAGCTTCTATGGTGCGGAACCGTGCCTCTAACTCGCTTAACCTCGTCTCCATAGCAGCGAACAAACTACACTTTATACAAGTACCGTTACTAGTAAAGGAGGCAGAGGAATAACTAAACATCTGACACACCGCACAGGAGAGAGAGGGGGAGGAGAGAGAGGAGAGGCCATAGCGAAGTGCTAGTTAGCTTAAAAAGTTAGTGCTTAGTGTGAAGTTTCAGAGGGTAGGTGACTTTAAGCGCTTTAATAAACAATTTGTGTGCGAGAACTTACTTCTCACTGAGAAGTAAGTTGAGAACTAAGTACGTAAATTGTTTTTTCGCTAGAGAGAGAGAAAGACAGCTGTGAGGGACGATCACCGACAGGAAGGAAGTGACACAATACGTTACCGCAGCACGTAGGACGTATCCCGTGTCACAGAGTGGTAGATGCCTGGATCCTCTAGTCCTTAAGACTAAACAACTCATTATGGACTTCAGGAAGCACAGACAGGACCACACCCCCCTTCTCTTAAATGGAGAACAGGTGGAAACTGTCCCCACCTTCAGGTTTCTGATCACCCACATCTCCTGGACCTTCAACATCATCCCCTAGTGAAGAAGGCTCAGCAGCAGCTACACTTCCATCACGTCACCTGGACATGAAGCTGCTGCTGCCTCCTGTCACTCCTCTGTGGAGGATGTGCTCATTTACTCAAGTTCTTCACCAGTGTACATTTCTATATTTAAACCTGTGGTTTCTAATATATCTAATATATTCATCTTGCACTACATGTTGCTCTGCCTTCACATTTACAGGTCACATTTTTGGTAATTTCAGTTGTATATAATATAATTTTACAAGATTTCTTTTTTTTTCTTCTCATATTTATGTCTTTATTTTAAGAGAATATCTTTTTCTTTTTCTCTTTTTCTAATACGTCCTATAGTTTTTAACCCTATGTTTGCCCCACATGTGTCGTTTCTGTGATACCACTTATGCTTGTTTACTTGATTGTCATTGAAAATGTTTCTTTGTGGTTCACGGTGGTTCAGTGGGAGCACCCTCAGTTTTACTGTACCTCCACTGTCCAATGACAATAAAGACCGTTCTATTCTATTCTATTCTATTCTATTCTATTACATTATATTACATTATATTATATTATATGTGTAACTCACAGTCAACAATGATATATTTCCTCTCGTTACGTCACGTTGACGCTTCAAACGTCACACAGGGTCTGAACACATGAACCTGAAATCTCCTGTCGACTGAGAACAAACAGAGAAACCAGAGTCTCCTCAGCAGCGCCCCCCTTTGACCCAGGCTGGAACAAACACACTTTACTTTCACTTTCGTTCACAACCTCTGTGGATCAGTTTCACCCAGATTTAAGTGACGTAACACGCAAACTAAATTTTCATTGGCTCAGTTAATTAACGAGCTCCATGTTTTTCTCCTCAGTCTGTCGCAGATACCGGAGCCGGAGACAGTTTGTCTCTGTCTCCGGATAAAAAAACAGTTTTTTATTGGAGGTTTTGATCCTGCAGGTCAACACGAAGATCTTCATTTTTCTGATCTTTGTGGGAATAAGCGGCTCGATGGCTGGTGAGTTTAATATTTAAAATATAAACATATTGTAAAAGTCTCAGTGTATCCGCGGCCTTGTGACTGTAACTCAGAGTCTGAGTCACACGGACTCTGATGAAGAAAAAACTAAGAAAACGAGTTAAAATCTTGTAAACGACGCGTTTTAAAACAACTTGTCTAAAACTATATTATTATAATGACGATATTGACTGAACTAATTTAAGAGTCGAGTCTTGTTCTGAAGTTTTTCTCTTCCGCAAACAACAAACAACAACTTCCTGCTTGTTACAATGTTTCACATCATGGCGTCAGTGACTGAATCTGTGACAACGTGTTTCAGTAAAACTCTTCAACAACATGTTCAACACAAACATAAAGTTTATTAAGTTCAAATTAGAACATGTGAAAACTTTGTTGTTGTTGTTATTTTCATCAGTGTTTGTTTGTTTATCAGCTGATAATTAACATGAAACAGTCAAACCAGGTTATTAATTATTATTAATAATATAAATATATTGATTTTCTTCTACAAACTTTGTCACCATCATTCACTGACACGTTTATTTATTAATGATGTTTGTTTGGAAAAACAAACAGAAACATGATGTTTGTTTTCAGACAACAGAGGACAGTCCAGGACTGAAGATAAAGACGTTAATCATCATTTAAAATGTCAGAAAGAAGCAGAAAGTCTGATAAATAAATCAATAAAAAGTTTTTACATGATCAGTTTCATTTAAAGTGAAGTGAACGTCTGAACTGAACTAAAATGTTACTGTTGATCAGAAATAATCATGTTTTCATTCTGTATATAACTGATACTAATAGAAACACAGCGACTGTTCGAGTGATGAAAGTTAAAGAATCAAATTTCTCACAGCTCATATTTTCTGATCAGTCACATTTCAGACAGATTCAATAATGAAGTTTCACAATAAAAGTCTCCACTAACTGGACACTAAACTAGTTTCACTTCAGATTAAAATGTTCAACAGGAGAAAATTTCAGGTTCAATATATTTTTAAGACTCGTTGATTATAAATATTTCACAGTTTATGTTGTAAAACTGTCGTCTATGAATTTGTCTTTGTTTTGATCAAAACATCATGAATGAACTTTATGTCTTTTTGACTGAAAATCAAACTGTTGATTTATTTATAAAACTTTTGTTGTGAAAATTAAATCATGACATGAACTTTTTCTTCCAGTGACTCACTCTCTGAAGTATTTCTACACTGCATCTTCTGGAGTCTCAAACTTCCCAGAGTTTGTGGGTGTTGGTTTGGTTGATGACGCTGAGATAGTTCACTACGACAGCAACACAATGAAAGCAGAACCCAAACAGGACTGGATGAACGAAATAGTAGATCCACAGTACTGGGAGAGGAACACTGGGAACTTTCTGGGTTCCCAGCAGTGGTTCAAAGTCGGCATTGAGAACGTAAAGCCACGCTTCAACCAAACTGGAGGTTTGTTTGTTTCACTTTTTACTGGAAACATGTTAATAAAAATCACGCACACACACACACACACACACACTAAACAACACCATCATTACTGAGTGAAGTGATTATTATTATCAGATTGACTTGGTTCATTACGACTCTTTATTTATTTATAACGACTCCACTTCACTGACAGTTTGACAGTTTGTCCATCCCATAATGAAACAGAGCAGAACTACAGGTCACATGACCTTCATTTCACTGCAGTGTGTCTGTGTCGTTATAAACTAGAACATAAAGTGAGTCATGTCTTTACATCAGTGATAAAACCTTCACGTTCATTTTAACATCGATGAGTAAACTTGTAAACTTGTACAAGTACAAGTAAACTTGTGTTTTATTACTGGAACCAACATTTGTTACATTTTTCATTTATTTTCCTGAAATGATACGAACATCTGTGTTTTACTGACGATCACTGATTCTACTGGAGACTAGAAGAAATAACACACACACACACACACACACACACACACACACACTGTCCCTCCACCTGATTTAAACAACAACACAATGATTGTGTGTGTTGGTTAAACAGTGTTTTAAAACCAGGATGAACCATGATACAAACCAGTGTCTCACTATTACTCACCATCATCATGGTTTCCAGTCTCACACTGGTCGTCTCCATAGAAGTGATTGTTGTGATCCACACATGAACGTGTGTTAGTGTCGGTGTCACCGAACCAACGTGAAGACAAAGTGTTTTACACGAGAAGCTTGAAACGTCCGACACATGTTGACTAAACAACCACTGAGTTGATGATCCACCTGAGACTTTAACTGAATCTTCATGTTCTAGACAGTGATACTGTGTCAGAGCAGATGTGGTGAGCGGTCGTCCACAGGCTCATGATGCAGAGCTCCAGGGTCGTCTTCACAAATGTCCCTTTAACTTTCTGACTGAAATAACACGTGTAGAAGAAACTGAACATCTGGTACAATTACAATTCAACTGGTTCTGATCTTATTTAATACATGAGGCTAGAAAAGAGAGAAAACAGCTGTAGTCTATGAAAAATATATCAAATGTAATAAAATAAAAAGTGACAATAACTGTCGACTCATCAGGCTGCAGTGTTTAGCTACATTAGCTTGTTAGCTCAGGAAAGAAAAGAAGAAAGAAAATTGTAGAATTATTCATTAGATCACATTAACTTTATTCAACCACCGAGTGAAAAACATCATACATTTATACACTGATGATATAATTGATCAATTTATTTATTATTTGATCAACAGAAAGTTAATCATCAATATTTTTGATGGTTAAATAAACATTTAAGTCTTTTATCAAAGGAAAAGACAAAACATCTGATTACAGTCGTTAAAGAGAATTTACTGATTTTATATTTTAAATATAATTTTAAATTAATCAATGTTGGGTTTGTAGATTAAACCTCAGTAAATATAAGTAATAAAAGATTTATTGATTAATTAAAGCAAATATCAGTAATTAAAATTATAATTTGTTTCAAACCTGAATATTTATTAGTAGTTTAATAGTTTCTATCTCTAACAAATGACTGATGGACTGTGATGATGATGATGATGATGATGATGATGATGATGATGATGATGATGATGATGATGATGATGATGTTTACAACAACCTCTGTCTCTGTCTCAGGTGTCCACATTTTCCAGCAGATGTACGGCTGTGAATGGGATGATAAGACTGGAGAAGTTACTGGATTTAATCAGTTTGGTTATGATGGAGAAGACTTCATATCATTGGACCTGAAGACAGAGACATGGATCGCTCCAGTACAACAGGCTTTCATCACTAAACAGAAGTGGGATCATAACAGAGGTATCATTGCACAGCAGAAGAACTACCTCACCCACATTTGTCCTGACTGGCTGAAGAAGTATGTGAACTATGGGAGGAGCTCTCTGATGAGAACAGGTAGAGTCACATGACCTGATGTAGTTTTCATTGACAACAATGTTGATGTGTGTCCTGTGTTTCTAACCAACAGTAACATCATAATAAATATGAACCAACATACAGAGACTCACTGTGTCTCAGTTTACTCTCATTTTCTCTGTCCTCACTTTCTCACACATGTTCATCACTTAAAGTGACACTTTTATATCTACAACATTCAAGATACATCACAACAACCAGGAATGATAACGTTATTGTGACATAAACTATAATAAAGAAACTATAATCTGTCCTTCTGTGTCCAGATGTTCCCTCAGTGTCTCTCCTCCAGAAGTCTCCCTCCTCTCCAGTCAGCTGCCACGCTACAGGTTTCTACCCTGACAGAGCCGTGATGTTGTGGAGGAAAGATGGAGAGGATCTTCATGAGGACGTGGACCAAGGAGAGATCCTCCCCAACCATGATGGGACCTTCCAGATGAGTGTTGACCTGAAACCTTCATCACCTGAAGACTGGAGCAGATACGACTGTGTGTTTCAGCTCCATGGTTTGAAGGACGACATCGTCATCAAACTGGATGAAGCAGTGATCAAGAGCAACGGTAAGATGTGATGTGATGAAGGTTAGAAACTTATCCAAGTTACTATATCAGTCCTGAAGTTCATGTATCTTATGTCTGATTAGTTTCTTTCATCAGGTTTTTATGTATAATTTTAAGACTGGATCAGTATTTATCCAAATTATAAATTGTAAGTAGTAATAATACTATTAAAGTAAATCATCTTTACAAAGTGACTACCATTTTTATGTTCATCTTGTTTGTTTAAAGGACAATTTCAGTAGTGAAACATGATTTTATACACTATTTGGTTTATTATACAAATTTTCAATTTATAAATTTAATTCCAAGCAGTTTTTGTAGATATCATCAGACACAATTAGAGTGATCCAGAAAGCTTTTTAAAAATTCTAGTGCAATTTTAATCAGATCAAACCAACAGAGTCTGGAACAGTTTCATCTGTACAGGTTGTGATCACTTTTTTATTCTACAGAGTCTGACAAGACCATGATCATCATCATCGCTGTGGTTGTTGCTGTTCTCATCACCATCATCGGTGGCGTCCCTGGATTCTTCATTTACAATAAGAAGAAAGAAGAGAAGAGCGGTGAGAGACCAACACACAGACATTATCTCAGTTTTGTTGTTTCAGACTGAAACAAAAGTGAAACAACTTGAGTTTCCATTAAAATGTGCTTCAGCAACAGTACGAGCTGCAGGGTTCAGAGCCACAGTTTAATGATAATATGAGTGAGGAGAGGAGATCATCTCTTGAAAAAACACTAGTTATTATATTTTCAACACTAACAACTAAAATTATTTTATTTTTATTTCAGACGATCGCTCTTCATCTCGTAAGTTAAACTCATTTCTTTTCTATTTCCTGTTTTTCTCTTTAGATTAAAGACAGTTTCAGTGTTTTGTGTTTAATCATGTTGAGGAGAACTGTGTGTTTCTGATCTTACAGCTGGAAGCAGCCAAGGACCAGAATCTAAAGAACTGATGAAAAACCCATCAGCCTGAAACAGTGAGTTAGTTCACATGTTAAACTAAGTTTCCTTTTATTTATTTATTTGATTATTCATCTTCACAATAATTATACAACAAAAACAGATCAATTCTTGTTTTAATAAATATTAACTCTTTAATGACTGAACATTTAGATCTGATGACACTGTTCAGATGTAAATATGTGACTTTATGGAGCTGGACTCTAAATATTTATGATAATTTAATTTATCTGTTTTTCTTTTATTCTTCTTTTATGGAAACATTTTACACTGGAACAAAAGGTGAATTCATCAGTTACTGGATCAGAGTCAGAGTTGAGAATCTATTAGTAGAAACCTGTTGATTTAAATATAATAAAAACACAAAGTGACAAATGAATTGACATCATCAATAGATAAAAACATTGAGTCATTCTGATTTTCTAGTTTCAAATAAAAAGGTGAATTTCCACTGATTGATAAAAGGTTTAACCATCAGACTCTCAGCTCTGTTCATATACAGTTAAATCAATAAATATGTTGTGTTCTTTTAAAATAAACCACTATAGTTATAGTTTCATGTTTCTGGTGTTGGCATCTTCTGATAAAATCAATATTAATATAAAACTAAACATCCACATACAGACACATTCACTCTGTAGCTTCATTCACATGTTCATACAAACATCAACAGTGACAGGTTGGATCAGTGTCGTCAACAAATACAAACAAACACAAACATCAGGAATAATTTTCCACTTGTGTAAATATTCTGTTGTATATGTATATAAGTTTTATCTTTGAAGTTTTTTCTTAATTAAAGAAGATTTTACTGTTGTTCTGTTTGATAAAATATGTTGATGTGATTTTAGCTGCAAATCTAAAAATGTTGTTTGATGTTTTAAACATTTACACAAAAGTTTTTCTTGTTTTTGTTGAGAAATGAGAGATTTTCTGTCTCAGTTTCATAAACTTTTAGACATTGAGCAGTTTTGTTTAGAATCAAATCAGTGAATGTGACATTTCTCTCCAGATCTGTGTCATTTCTGTGTGTTTGTGTGATTCTTCACAGTTTCTATGTTGACACGTCTGTGACTGTTTCTACGTCTGTGAAGACACCTGAGTGTTTACTATGGTCTTAGACAACATCCTTTACTCATCCTGATCCTAAATGTTTGTGTCAGACACTCGGCCTTTTATAAACTGTTGACAGACGTTTTGTTTCCACTACTCATCATTATTGTTTCCACTCACACTCACATCTTAACCACAGTGAGTTGATGATCTGTGTCAGACTGAATGACCTTTGACCTCATGTCATTCTCTATCAATGACATTTATTTTATGTTTCATGATTCACTGTTGTTGTTGTTTCATTTGTTCTTTTTATTAAAAATCCTCTTCTTCTAAACAATAAGTCAGAACAGTAAACAGGTTGTAAACTACCAGAAGTTCAAGTCAAATCTTGTTTTTCTGTCAGAACAGTGTTGTTTTGTAGCTGTAGACAAGTTTTCCTTCAGTTAGTTGTTACTGTTCAGTTCAACAGAAACAAGGCTGCTGTTAGTTTTCAGTTTGTATCATCAACTATTGTTAACTAACTGGTTCCTCTGGTTCTTCTGGTCTGGGATCAGATTCACGTCGCTGCAGCTTATGAGAAATTTTTTATTAGTTTTCATTCGTGTCAATGTGAAAGTTTCACATCTTCAACAGATGATTCAGTGTTTGTTTCACTGATGTTAATTTACTAGAAAACAAAAAGTAGAAACATTAATAAAAACAGTCAAAGTAAAATAAACTGGACATTAAAACAGTGAAAACAGATGAAGGATTTAAACTCGTCGTCAGTGTGAAGCTGCTGATTGTTAATTCAGTTCAAATCACATTGATTCACTTGTTTAAAGAGATTTTTAAATAATCCTCTAGAGACACGACACATTCAAGAGGCCACATGACAGTGACCTTTGACCTGAGCTGCTCTCATGAACCCTGTGTTTCTGAACCGCTCTAGACTTGATCATCTGTAGCCAACGAGAGAATATTAAATAGTAACTAAGTAACTTAATAGAGACAAACAACAAGTTTGATTTATTTGTTATATTGATAAAAAGAAAAATCACTTTGTCATTCAAATGATTATTATTGTTACTGTTGAAGTTGTTTACTTTCCATGTGACAGTGGTTGGTGTGTTGTTTTTAGCTGCATGTTGTTGAACTCGTTATATCTTTTATTATATAGATCAATTTAAACATCAGTCAGGAGTAAATAGTAAATCTGTTAATAATAAACATAATAATAACAATGAAACACATAAATGAGTCAGGTTCTTCATCAGTTGTGATGTTTCCTCTTCATAAACTCACATCAACACGTCGCTGATGAAAGGAAACTCTCGTTCTCACACGTCGTCTGCAGACACATTTGTGTTGAACACCACAGTTAGAGAGTGTAGGAGCCGCATTCAGAGTTTATTTTTATTTGCGTAGATTTTTTTTTCCATTTTGTGAGTGTGCGCCCTCTGCTGGGAGCAGAGGTGCAGCCCTACAGACTGGAGCGTATGAGGCACAAGGAGAAGTCAGACCAGCTGAGGCTCATTTGTCCTGTCTCAGCCCAAACAAGAGGCTGCTGGAGCCACAACTGAAAAGATTTAAGCAATTTGATTACTTCTTTTTTATTTTACATTTATTTGCAATAAAACACTTCAACAGCATCAACTCTCCTTAGATTTATTTACTTATTTTTTTCTCTGGGAAGGCTGTAAGTCATCATATCAACTGTCTGCTCTTTTCAAAGTGGTGAGATAAAGGAACAGTACATCAGGCTACAGGAGAAGCTGTAACCGCTTTTTTGCTGTTACAGAGTAAAACTTTTAAAACTAATGTGTCAGTGATCAGTGGCTTCACTGACACTAAATATATTTAAACTGATTAATTTCAGTTTTTTTTTCTTACATGATGAACAGATAAAACATGGAGGTGTCAGGTCTCTGGTTTTATGTGACAGCGCCTCCTGCTGACGTCTCTGTGCTCAGTTTTGTTCAGTGTGAACAGACTCGTGACAAACATCATCAGTGTCTTTTATTTGTCTCGTTTCAACAGTTTCCAGCGTTGAGTCTGTTGGACACAGCTCATCTCATCTGAGTGTTTCACTCTGATGTGGAGACAGATTCATTAAAGTCTTTTAATTCTCAGTGACACTGTTTACTCACAATAAATATATTTAATTTACTGGTGTTTTATTCTTATTCGTCCTTTTCGTATTATTTTCTCTAAGACAGAACTTGTAACTTGTTTTTATTTAACTGATGAAAATAAATAAACAATAAATGAAGTAGGTTTGAAAGTGTTAATTTTTTTTTTTTATTTAACATTTAATTTTTACTCTTAAACTTATTTATTATTTATTCTATAACATTAGACAGACATCACTGTATTAAGAGTAAAACTTCATAAATTCATTAAAGTATTTTTATCTCATTTTATCTTTTAATATAGTGATCAGTTCACTGACACTAAATATATTTTAATACATTTATTTTTTTATTTTACTATTGTTTTATTTTCCAAGACCAAGAACTTGTAACTTGTCATTTTTATTCTCAGAAAAGACTTTAATAATAATAATAATAATAATAATAATAATAAAAAAAAACCCAAAACAAATAAAAGAATCTGAATTTAATTTAATGGATGAAAATGAGTCAATAACAAATCAAATAAAACCACATTTTTAGTGACTTGTCACTTGAACCAGCCTCGTTTTAATCCACAGGACAGTCACAGAAACAAAGTAGCGTCAATAAAACAGAGAATGTGACGTAATTCAGTCAACATTGATACGTTTCCTCTCGTTACGTCACGTCGACGCTTCTAACCAGAGGCCCCGCCCCCATCAGAAACATGAGTTATTAGATAATGTTCCTGGTTGTGTCTTGTGTGTTTTCTGTCAACATTAACTGAACATTAGTTGTATTTGACTCATTAATTTCTGTGTAAATAAATCATATATAACATGATATAAATAATAAATAAATCCATTTCCTGGTCGCGAGGCGCCGGACTGGTCTCTAAGCAACCAGGTGACCTGAGGCTGTTCTCTCATTGGCTCCGTCCAAACTCTCCCTCTGACCAATCAACGTTGTTCAATGTTCACGTTTCTCGATTGTGATTGGTTCTCGACACCTGTCATTCAAATCACACACCTGGCGTCCAAACGTCACATCACTGACATGTGACAAGACGTGTCTCCTCAGCAGCGCCTCCCTCTGACCGAGGCTGGAATAAACACACTTTCACCCAGATTCAAGTGACGTCAACGCTCAAACTAAATTCCCATTGGCTCAGACGCAGTTTGATATTAACGCGCTACGTGATTCAACTTTTTCTTCAGCACAGATACTGGAGCTGGACGCAGTTTGTCTCTGTCTCCGGATAAAGAGGTTTGGATCCTGCAGGTCAACATGAAGATCTTCATTTTTCTGATCTTTGTGGGAATAAGCGGCTCGATGGCTGGTGAGAAAACATATCTGGTTTAAATATGAAATTAATGTCCCTTTATGATCTTTGATGTTTATTTTTAGGAAATATTTTTTGTTTTAATTTTTCAAATTGTGGAACTTTTTTTATTTATTTCATTCAGCGAGAAAGAAAGAAAGAAAACGAGTTAAAACGACACATTTTAAAACAACTTGTCTAAAACTATATTATTGTAATGATGATATCGAATTTGTCTTTGTTTTGATCAAAACATCATGAATGAACTTTATGTCTTTTTGACTGAAAATCAAACTGTTGATTTATTTATAAAACTTTTGTTGTGAAAATAAAATCATGACATGAACTTTTTCTTCCAGTGACTCACTCTCTGACGTATTTCTACACTGGATCTTCTGGAGTCTCAAACTTCCCAGAGTTTGTGGTTGACCTTGGATTTTTTTTAAATTGTTTAAAATAAAGGGGTTTTTGCCCCTTTAATTTTGGGTGGGGGTTTTTTTTTTTTGGTTTTTTTTTTTTTTTGGCTCAATTTTTTAAAAAACTTTTTTCTTTTTTTTTTTTTTTTTAAAAAGAGGTGAATAAATTTTTTTGGGGCCCGGGATTTTAAAATTTGCAGAAAGGGGTTTTAAAAATTAAAACCCCAAAAGGAAAAGAATTACAAAAAATTTTTCTTTGGGCCACTAAAAACCTTTTTTAAAAAAAACCCCTTTAAATGTTTTTAAAAACCCCCTTATTTTTTTAAATTTAAATAAAAAGTTTGGGTTTTTTTACAGTTTTTAAAATTTTGGGGAAAAAAAGGGGTTCTTTTCCTCCTTTTTTTTTTTCAAAAAAATTGGGGGAAAAGTTTCCAAAAAACCCAAAAAAAAATTTTTTTGGTTTTTCCCGGGGTTGATTTTTTTCTTTTAATTTTTTTAAAGGTTTTTATTTTTTTTTGGTTAAAATTTTAAAATTTTTTTTTTTTTTGGGGGTTTTAAATTTTTTTAAAAATTTTTTTTTTTTAAAAAAACCCCCGGGAAATTTTTTTTTTTTGGGCTAGGGGAAAAACATTTTAAATTTTTTTTTAATTTTTTTTTAAAAATTTTAATTTGGAAAATGTTTTTTCAAAGTTTGGTTTAGAAATTTTTTTTTAAAAAAGGGAAAAATAATTTATCCAAAAAGGTTTAAAAACATAAGGCAAAAAAAAAAAATTTTTTTTTAAAAAATTTTTTCCATTTTTTTTTTTTAAATTTTTTTTTATTTTGGGGGTTTAAAAATTTGGTTTAAATAAAAACCCTCCCAACTTTTTTTAAAATTAAAAATTTTCGGTTAATGTTCCAAATTTTTCAAAAACCTTTTTCAGATTTTCCCGTTAAATTTCAGAAAAGGGTTTTGTTTTTTTGAATTTTTAAAATTTGGGGTTTTTTCCCGGGGGTTTTTTTAAAATTTTTTTTAATTATTTTAAATTTTTTTGGGGGTTTTAAAACATTTTTTTTTTTTTTTAAAAATTTTTTTTAAATTTTAAACTTTTTAAAAATTTAAAACTGGGTTAAAAAACATTTAATTTTTTTAAATTTTAAAAAGGGGGGAAAATTTCGGGAAAATTTTTTTTAAAATTTTTTTTTTAAAAAACTTTTTTTAATTTTAAAAAAAATTTTTTTTTAAAATTTGCCCAAATTTGGGGTTTTTTAACCCCTTTAAAAAGGGGGAAAAAAAATATTTTTCCTTTTAAAAAAGTAAAACCCTTTTTATTTTTTTCTGGTTGTTTTTTTAAATTTTTTTTTTTTTCCCCTTTTAAACTTTTTTAAAACTAAAAGGTTTTTTTTTAAAAAAAACTTTTTCCAAAAAACATTTTTTAAATTTACAAGTTTTCCCTTGTTTTTTTTATTAAAAAATTTTTGAAAACAAAACCCCTTTTTTTTTTGGGTTTTTGGTTTTTTTCCTTTTCATGGTTTTAAAAATTAAAATTTTTTTTTTTGGGGAAAACCCCCTTTAAAAACCCATTTTGCCCTTTTCTTTCCAAATTTTTTTTTTAAATAAAAAAAATTTAAATTTTTTCCTTAAAAACTTCCAAATTTTTAAATTTCAAATTTAAAAAAAATTTTTAAAAAAGGGGAAAAATTTTTTAAAAAAGAAACCCAAAAAAAAATTTTATTTTTTTTTAAACCCCGGGGCCCCCCTTTTCTGGGGAAAAAGTTTAAAAAATTTTTTTAAAAAAATTTGTTTTTTCTTTTTTTTTAAACCATTTCATTTTTTATTTTTTCCCCTTTAGGGAAACTTTTTGTTTTCTTTTTAAAAAAAAAAAATTTTTTTAAAAAGAAATTTTGTTTTTCCGGGGTTTTAAATTTTAAAAAAATTTAAAATAAAACGGTTTTTGGTTTTTTTTTTTTTTTTTAAAAAACAAAAACCTGGACTAAATGTAAAAAAATAAATTTTTGCAAAAAGAGGGGGAAAAAAAAAAATTTTCCCATTTTTTTTCTTTTTTAAGGGTTGAAAATCCTTTGTAAAATTTATTTTTTAAAAAATCGCCCATTTTTGATTTTAAATTTTTTTAAAAAAGGGTTTTTGTTTCGGAACTTTCCCCGGTAAAATTTAGAAAAATTTTTTGGGTTTAAAAAAAAGGGGGAAAAACATTTTACAAAATGTTTTTCCCCCCAAAAGTAAAAAATTATTTTTTTGGGTTTAAAACCAAATTTAAATTTCCCTTTTTTTAAACCACTTTTAAAATTTTTTCAAAATTTTCCCACATTTTTTTTTTTAAAATTTTTTCCAAATTTTTTTGAACTTTTTTTTGTCCCTTTAAGGTAATTGTTTTTTGGGTTTTGGGGTTAAAATAAAATTTTAAATAAGGGAAATTTTTATTACCAAGCCCCGGGGGTTTAGAAAAGGTTTTTTAAAAAGGTCCTTTTGTTTTTTTAAAAAAAAAAAAATTTTAAAATTTTTTTTCCTTTTTTTAGGTTTTTCCTTTTTTTTGGGGGGGTTTTTCCCCACTTTAAAAGGGGTTTTTTAAATTTTTTTTTTTCCCCCCCCCGGAAAATTTTCCCATTTCAAAAAAATGTGGGGGAAAAAAAAATTTTATGGGGTTGGGGACAAAAGGGAAACCCCCTGATTTTAAAAAGGGGGTTTACCTTTGGCCATTTTTAAAACAAAAAAAAGGGGGGAAAGGGGCATTTTTTTTTGAAAAAATAAAACTAGGTCTTAATTTTTTTTTTAAAAAACATTTTTTTTTTAAAATTAAACTATTTTGGGGAGGGGGCCTTTAGTTAAAAGGTTTTTATGTTTTTTTTAAAGGTTTTGGGGGTTTTAAAAATTTGCTAAGGTTTTAAAATAAGAAAAAAAAATTTAAATTAAAAAAAAACTAAAACCAAAAATTGAGGATCCTTTTGAAAAAAAAACCCCTTTTAAAAAATCCCCAAAATTTTTAAACCCGTTTTTTTTTGGGCTTTTTAAACTGTTTTAAAAAAAAAAAATTTTCCCAAAAAATTAAAAAATTTTTGTTTTTTTTTTTAAAATAAATTTTGTTTTTAAAATTCTTAGCAAAAATTTTTTTTAAACATTTGGGCTTAATTTAAAACTTTTAAAAAAAAAAAACAAAAAAAATTTTTTTATTTCCCTCCCACTTAATTTTTAAAAAACCTTTTTTTAAACATTTTTTAAAACTGGGGAACGGAAGGACCAAGGGAATTCCTTCAGCGGCCAAAAAAGGAAACTTTTTTTTCCCATAGTTCCCGTTTTTTTTTTTAAATTTAAAAGATAAATTTTGGGGGAAAAGAAAAATTTTTCCAAATTTCTTTTTGCCTTTTTGAAAAAAATTTTTTTTTAAAAAAAAATTTTTTTTAAAGGGTTTTTTTTTTTTGATTTTAAAATTTTTAAAATTTCAAAATTTGTTTTTGGGGCTTTTTTTTCCCTTTTTAAAAATTTTTTTTAAAAAAATTTATTTTTAAAAGATTCCCTCGAAAAATTAATTTTTAAATTTTTTAATTTCCCTTAGCCCCAAAGCAGGGAAAATTTTTTTTTTTAAGGTTTTTATTAATTTTAGGGTTTTTTTTTTTCAAAACACCCTTTTTTCCAAACTAAGATTTCTTAATTTATTTTTGCTTTAAAATTAATAAAAATTTCAAAAATTTTTGGATTTTTAAAGAAAATTAAATTTTTTTTTAACCCCCCCTTTTTTTAAAAAAACAAAAAAAAAAAAAAGCAGATTTTAAATTAGAAAACAAATAAGAAAAAGTTTGGAAAAAAAAGGGAAAAACCCAAAAAAACCGGAAAATTTTAAAGCAAAAAAAAGGGGCTTTTATATTTAAAAAAATTTTTCCCCAAAAATTCCCTTTTTAAAAAAATCTTTTATAAAATTTAAAAAACTTTATATGGTGAAACCCCGAAAAAAGGAAGAAAAAAAAAAAAAATTTTAAAAAAATTTTTAAAAATTTTTTTTTAAAAAATTTGGTTAAATGGGTTTTTTCCCAAATTAAAAAACCCAAAGGTGTGAAAATGAAGAAAATTTTCAAATTTTTTTTTCCATTGAAATTTATTTTATTTGGAAAAGTTAATTGTCTTTTTCAAAAAAAAAAGGTTTTTTCCCTTAAAAAATAAAATTTTTAAAAGGAAATGGGGAGGGAAAAAAAAAACTTTACCCTCCCGGGAAAACCAACAAAATAAAAAGGGGTAAAAATTTTTTTTTAAAAAAATTTAAATTTCTTTTTTTTAAAAATTTTTTAAAAAATTTTTTAAAATATAAAAATTAAAATTTTCCAAATTAAAAACTTTTTAAAGAAATAAAAATTTAAATTTTGGGTTTGGAAAAAAAAAAAAGGGAAAGAGCCCTTTTGAAAAAAAAAAATAAGGAAACCCGATGCATTAAAACTGATTTCTTTTTTTTAAATTGGGGGGCAAATTTTTTGGTTTCCCCAAATTTTTTTTAAAAAATTTTAAATTTAAAAAAAAAAAAAAAAAGGGAAAAAAAAAAAATTTTTTTGGAAATTTTTTTTGGAAAGGGGTTTTGTACATTAAAAAAACCCCGGGAAAAATTAAATAAAAATTGAAAAAACCCATAGGAACAAAATTTTTCGTTTTTTCCCAAAAAACCCTGTTGGGTTTTTTTTTGGAAAAGTTCCAAAAAATTAAAGTTTAAAAAAAAAAAACCTTTTTTTGTTTTCCCAAAAAAACAAAAAAACAAAAAAAGGAAAAAAAAATAAAAAAAAATTTTCCTAAAAATTTTTTTTTTAAAGAAAAATTAAAATTAATTTTTTTTGGGTAAAGGTTTTGGGGTTTACTTTTTTCGAAAGGGGGTTTTTTTTTGTTTTTAAAAAATTTTAAAAAACCCAAAAAAAAAAGAATTTCATATTTTTTTTTGGGGGGAAATTTTTTTTTTCCCATTTAAAATTTTTTTTAAAAAAAAGGGGCCCCTATTTTTTTTTATTTAATTTTTCGATCTTTTTGGTTTTTTCTAAATTGTTAAACAACATTAAAAACTTCGAAAAAAAATTTTGGTTTTTCAAAATTTCCCTTTTACCCCTTGTGGGGAAAAACCCCCAAAAAAAACCCCAAAAATAATGTGTAAAATTTATTTTTTTTAAAAAAAAAAAATAAGGGTTTTTTTTTTTTTTACCTTGGCCCATGGGTTTAAAAAACGTCCTTTTTTTTTTAAAAAAAAATTTTTTTTTAGAAAAAAAATTAAAAAAATTTTTTTTGGGTTTTACATTTTTTTTTTAACTAAAGGGTTTAATTTTTTTTTTTTAAAAATGGATTTTTTAAAAAAAATTTTTAAACAAAGTTTGTTTTTTAAATTAAAATTTAAAAATTTATTGGTTTTTTTTTTGTTTTTTGGGTTTTTAAAATTGGAAATTTCCCAAGAAAAAAAGAACCTTGTCCATTATTTTTTTTTTTAAAACCCTTTTTCCTTTTTAAATTTTTAAAATTTTTTTTTTTGCCCCCAAAAAAGGGTTCTTTTTTTTAAAAAGTGGTTTTTAAAAAATTTTGTTTTCCCAGGGTTTTAATAAACTGAAAAAAAAAATAAATTTTTTTAAAATTATTTAAAAATTTTTTGAAATTAAATTTAAAATTTTTTTTTTTTTTTTATTTTTCAAAAACAAATTTTTTTCCCCCCCCCAAAAAAAAGGGTTTTTTGGGGAAATTTTTAAAAAAAAAAAAAGTCCCAAAAGGGACTTTTTTTTAAAAAATTTTTTTTTTTAAAAATTTTTTTAAAAAATTTTTAAAAATTTTTTTCCCCTTTTAAAAATTAAAAAAATTTAAAAATTTTTTTTTTAAACCTTAAAATGAAAACCCCCCCAAAACAATTTTTTAATTTTGACAAAAGGAAATTCAATTGTTTTTTACAAAATAAAATTATTTTATTAAAAATTTTTTGGGTTTGGTTTTTTAAAAAATTTTTTTGGTTTTAAAAAAAAATAAATTTTAAACTCCTTGGAAAGCACATACCCAAAAAGATTCAAGTTTAAATGAAGGTTAAAATTTTTTTTTTAAAAAACCCACTTTTAAAAATTTATTTTTATAAAATTTTTAATTTTATTTAAAATTTTTTCATTTTAATTGATTTAAAAAAAAAAACCCCAAAAAAATATGTTTCCCTTTTACATGTTTTTAAATTTAAATGCCCCTTTTTTTAAGTAAATTCCCAAAATATTTTTAAAATTTTAAATTTAAAAAATTTAAAAAAAATTTAAATTTTAATTTTATTTTACATTAATTTGGTTAACAAAAAGGAATTTTTTTTTTTTAAATTTAAAAAATTTTGGCCCACAAATTAGTATTTTTTTTCTAGAAAAGTGGAAAACATTAAAATTTAAACAAAATTTTAATTCCCTTTTTAAAATTTTTTAATTTTTTTTGATGGAAAAGGGGGGTTTTTTAAAAAAAACAAAAAATTGGGGATTTCTAAAATTTTTTTTAAAATCATCCTAGGGAAAACTTTCCTGAAAAATTTGGTCCAAAAGAAAGTTAAAGAATCAAATCTCTCACAGCTCATATTTTCTGATCAGTCACATTTCAGACAGGAAAGAAAATCAAACTGTTGATTTATTTATAAAACTTTTGTTCTAAAAATTAAATCATGACATGAACTTTTTCTTCCAGTGACTCACTCTCTGAAGTATTTCTACACTGGATCTTCTGGAGTCTCAAACTTCCCAGAGTTTGTGACTGTTGGTTTGGTTGATGACGCTGAGATAGTTCACTGCGACAGTTACACAATGAAATCAGAACCCAAACAGGACTGGATGAAGAAAGTCACACAAGAAGATCCACAGTACTGGGAGAGAGAGACCAGCCACTGTTTGGCTGTGCAGCCGGTCTTCAAAGCCAACATCAAAACTGCAAAGCAGCGTTTCAACCAAACTGGAGGTTTGTTTGTTTCACTTTTTACTGGAAACATGTTAACAAAAACACACACACACACACACACACACACACACACACACACTGTCCCTCCACTTGATTTAAACAACAACACAATGATTGTGTGTTGTTAGTTAAACACAGTGTTTTAAAACCAGGATGAACCATGATACAAACCAGTGTCTCACTATTACTCACCATCATCATGGTTTCCAGTCTCACACTGGTCGTCTCCATAGAAGTGATTGTTGGAGCGAGATGATGAATTAAGATCAAGAAAATGTTTCTGAGGATGAACAGACATTAGTGTCAATCCTCTGCTCTCCACCAGTAATAATAATAATAATAATATAACAATAATAATAATGTTAGTTTAGCTGCTGCCTCAACAACCAGCCAGTCACCTCTGGTTTCATTTCATCAGTGAAGCAGAAGAACTAACGACTGGTTGTGATAAATAAAGTCACGTTTCTGTTGTTGGTCACGTGGATGTGTTAACATCTAGATTCACACTGTGACAAGATGATGAAAACATCCTCTGGTGGCAGATTAATAAAATACTCATTAATCACATTTGATTTAGTTGATGTCGACACTGGAAGATTATGGAGACAGTTTATTTGTAGTAAGTGAAGCTTAGTTTGATGAAATTATTCACGACTAGCGTCACAAATAATTTCACCTCGTTTTATCCTTTTTCAACAATAACAGCATTTCACCCAGTCACATTCATTTGAAAAACCTTAAAAAAATTTGCGATATTGTTCAGCTTTTCCCATTCACTGTCAGTCTCCATACTGGTCCTGCTGGTCTCTGCCTCATTGTGACCAGTTGTAGTAAGACACAGCTGAACAGGACTCAGACTGAGCAGGTGGAGTCTTCTGACTAATCCAGGACTGAGACTCTTGTAGAAAAAACCTGAAGACGTCTACAGTCTGTAGGTTCTCACAGGAGGAAGATGCTGCTGGACTGATCCACAGGCTGCTGAGTTTCAGTATCACATCGAGTCCAGGATCAGGTTTAATGTTAATCTGCTGCTCAGGATCCACCTCAGTGTCTCTGTCTGTGTGAAGACACATCACCTTCAACAACTGATCAACACTGTTGGTGATGATGATGATGATGATGATGATGTTTACAACAATCTCTGTCTCAGGTGTCCACATTGTCCAGGGGGTGTTTGGCTGTGAATGGGATGATGAGACTGGAGAAGTCACTGGTTTTCATCAGGAAGGTTATGATGGAGAAGACTTCATAGTGTTGGACCTGAAGACAGAGTCATGGGTCGCTCCAGTACCACAGGCTGTCATCACTAAACACAACTGGGACAATAAAAAAGCTCAGCTTGCACAGAAGAAGAACTACCTCACCCAGATTTGTCCTGAGTGGCTGAAGAAGTATGTGAACTATGGGAGGAGCTCTCTGATGAGAACAGGTAGAGTCACATGACCTGATGTAGTTTTCATTGACAACAATGTTGATGTGTCTCTCCAACAATGTTAATGACACTTTTATATCTACAACGTTCAAGATACATCACAACAACCAGGAATGATAATGTTATTGTGACATAAACTATAATAAAGAAACTATAATCTGTCCTTCTGTGTCCAGATGTTCCCTCAGTGTCTCTCCTCCAGAAGTCTCCCTCCTCTCCAGTCAGCTGCCACGCTACAGGTTTCTACCCTGACAGAGCCACGATGTTCTGGAGGAAAGATGGAGAGGATCTTCATGAGGACGTGGACCAAGGAGAGATCCTCCCCAACCATGATGGGACCTTCCAGATGAGTGTTGACCTGAAACCTTCATCACCTGAAGACTGGAGCAGATACGACTGTGTGTTTCAGCTCCATGGTTTGAAGGACGACATCGTCATCAAACTGGATGAAGCAGTGATCAGGACCAACTGGGGGAAGACTGAAGGTTGGAAACACACATTTAATTTACTGTATCAATCAATGAGAAGTCTCAGTGTCCACCACATTCATGAATTATTTTATAAAATGTAATTCCAGATATTTTTATTCCAGATATAAACAAACATGATTTTAAAACTGTAACTTTAATGTAGAGATTGTTGTTGTTGTTGTGACTGAAGCTCTGGTCAGTTTGAGAAGATGAAATGATTTAATACCTGGATGAAGACATGTATCTATATAAACCAGTCACACTCAGGTTTATCAGTCAGGTTGTGATTGTCAGAAGGTCTCGTTGTTGTTGTAACATGAACATACAGATAAACAAAGACGACAAATAACATGTAAATAATCACTGATTCACTGATGATGAGCAGATCAAACCAACAGAGTCTGTAACAGGTTTCATCTGTACAGGTTGTGATCACTTTGTTGGTTTTTATTCAACAGAGTCTGACAAGACCTTCATCATCATCACTGTAGTTGTTGTTGTTGTTCTCGTCTTCATCTGTTGCATCGGTGGATTCTTCATTTACAGAAAGAAGAAGAGCGGTGAGAGACCAACACACAGACATTATCTCAGTTTTGTTGTTTCAGACTGAAACAAAAGTGAAACAACTTGAGTTTCCATTAAAATGTGCTTCAGCAACAGTACGAGCTGCAGGGTTCAGAGCCACAGTTTAATGATAATATGAGTGAGGAGAGGAGATCATCTCTTGAAAAAACACTAGTTATTATATTTTCAGCTGTAACAACTAAAATTATTTTATTTTTATTTCAGACAAACGTCTTCCATCTTGTAAGTTAAACTCATTTCTATTCTATTTCCTGTTTTTCTCTTTAGATTAAAGACAGTTTCAGTGTTTTGTATTTAATCATGTTGAGGAGAACTGTGTGTTTCTGATCTTACAGCTGGAAGCAGCCAAGGACAAGAAGTGGATGAATCCAAAGAACTGATGAAAAACCCATCAGTCTGAAACAGTGAGTTAGTTCACATGTTACACTAAGTTTCCTTCTTCTCCTGTTGTGACTTCAACTACAACATGATGAAAAACACAATTATTCATCTTTAGGAATATAATGACACCACTGAATTAAAATGTTATCAATAATTATACGACAAAAGCAGATGAAAACTTGTTTTGATAAATATTAACTCTTTAATGACTGAATATTTGGACCTGATGACACTGTTCAGATGTAAATATGTGACTTTGTGGAGCTGGACTCTAAATATTTATGGTGTTACAGCCCTAGAGCCTCCTCTGTCCTGTGTGTCTGTGTGTGTCCGTCTGCTTCCTTCTCAGGTGGACTCTCTGCCACGAGTCTCCGTCTTCAGTTGTTACCTGGAGCTATGAAAGGAGCCGGAGCGGTCGAGCTTGTTCTCCCTGGTTCCAGTGATCCTGCTGGAGCTGTGTGACAACGTCGTGACTGTGTTCCCCGACTCCTTTTACTAGGAGGGTGTTTAATATTTACGAGTGTCCTTTTAAGAGAGTTTTTTTTGATTGTGTGATAAACCTTAGGTTAATGTAGTTTAGAGTAGTTTCAGAGTAGTAGTTGTGTTTTCTGGCTCCTCGGTTTTGATCTTTTGTTTAGAGGCCAGTGATTTAAGTTTGTTCTGCTTATGTTTGAAAATAAACTGCTTTTCTTATCAGATCAGAACCCACTTGTCTTTTCTTTTTCCTTTGTCCGTCCCAGGGACATAACATATGGTCATTTCATTTATCTGTTTTTCTTTTATTCTTCTTTTATGGAAACATTTTACACTGGAACAAAAGGTGAATTCATCAGTTACTGGATCAGAGTCAGAGTTGAGAATCTATTAGTAGAAACCTGTTGATTTAAATATAATAACAACACAAAGTGACAAATGAATTGACATCATCAATAGATAAAAACATTGAGTCATTCTGATTTTCTAGTTTCAAATAAAAAGGTGAATTTCCACTGATTGATAAAAGGTTTAACCATCAGACTCTCAGCTCTGTTCATATACAGTTAAATCAATAAATATGTTGTGTTCTTTTAAAATAATCCACTATAGATATAGTTTCATGTTTCTGGTGTTGGCATCTTCTGATAAAATCAATATTAATATAAAACTAAACATCCACATACAGACACATTCACTCTGTAGCTTCATTCACATGTTCATACAAACATCAACAGTGACAGGTTGGATCAGTGTCGTCAACAAATACAAACAAACACAAACATCAGGAATAATTTTCCACTTGTGTAAATATTCTGTTGTATATGTATATAAGTTTTATCTTTGAAGTTTTTTCTTAATTAAAGAAGATTTTACTGTTGTTCTGTTTGATAAAATATGTTGATGTGATTTTAGCTGCAAATCTAAAAATGTTGTTTGATGTTTTAAACATTTACACAAAAAGTTTTTCTTGTTTTTGTTGAGAAATGAGAGATTTTCTGTCTCAGTTTCATAAACTTTTAGACATTGAGCAGTTTTGTTTAGAATCAAATCAGTGAATGTGACATTTCTCTCCAGATCTGTGTCATTTCTGTGTGTTTGTGTGATTCTTCACAGTTTCTATGTTGACACGTCTGTGACTGTTTCTACGTCTGTGAAGACACCTGAGTGTTTACTATGGTCTTAGACAACATCCTTTACTCATCCTGATCCTAAATGTTTGTGTCAGACACTCGGCCTTTTATAAACTGTTGACAGACGTTTTGTTTCCACTACTCATCATCATTGTTTCCACTCACACTCACATCTTAACCACAGTGAGTTGATGATCTGTGTCAGACTGAATGACCTTTGACCTCATGTCATTCTCTATCAATGACATTTATTTTATGTTTCATGATTCACTGTTGTTGTTGTTTCATTTGTTCTTTTTATTAAAAATCCTCTTCTTCTAAACAATAAGTCAGAACAGTAAACAGGTTGTAAACTACCAGAAGTTCAAGTCAAATCTTGTTTTTCTGTCAGAACAGTGTTGTTTTGTAGCTGTAGACAAGTTTTCCTTCAGTTAGTTGTTACTGTTCAGTTCAACAGAAACAAGGCTGCTGTTAGTTTTCAGTTTGTATCATCAACTATTATTAACTTTCTGGTTCTTCTGGTCTGGGATCAGATTCACGTCGCTGCAGCTTATGAGATGTTTTTATGAGTTTTCATTTGTGTTGATGTAAAAATTAAAAAAGGTTGTGTTTATGTGTGTTTTGTGTTCATCCTCCTCAGACTCAGCTATAGAAGCCCTGAACGACAACATTTTTATTCCCGTCATTTCTGATCATTTTCCTAAATTTTCTGTCTTTATCTTCCAACTATTAAATAGTAACTAAGTAACTAACCTTAAACATGAGCTCTAACTTCAACAGTTTGATTTATTCATTATAATGAAAATAGAAAAAGGGAAGAAAGAGATCATGAAAAAATCCCTTTGTCACACAAATTATTATTATTATTATTATTATTATACAGTTTAAGTTTTTTACTTTCCATGTGACAGTGGGTGTGTTGTATTTAGCTGCGTGTCATTGGTCAGTCCTGCAGTCAGACACGCCCCCTCCTCAGTCTGGAGGAAAACATCAGCTCTTCATCTCCGTCAGTTTCTGTTTATAAAAACAAGATGAACAAACTTTTTATCATTTTCCTCTTCTGCCCTGTTGCATCTGCAGGTAAATTCATTTATCATTTTACACAATGTTTCCTTGCTGCCCGTCGCAGCAGCTGTTATGAAACGACTTTACTTCCTGCTGCAAACAGGCTGGAATTTTACTTTCACTTTAGGTTTATAATCACACTAAAGGACATTTTATCTTCTATTTTCATTTTCACTTACATTAAACCATTTAGCATTAGATCTAACTGTGGTAGCTGTTTAACTTATTGTTTAAATTATTACTGTTATTACAGCACTCAACTACACTGTGTGTGTGTGTGTGTGTGTGTGTGTGTGTGTGTGTGTGTGTGTGTGTGTGTGTGTTTAGATGTCAGATGACAGATGACGTGCTCAGACTGCATGATAATGAATATATGAATACTTTGATTGTCGTGTTATTAGAGAGTGAAGTCACATTTTGCTGCAAGAACTTGCCATGTTTGTTCATGTACAACTGTCACATTTACCCTCAAAAGGTGTGTATGAATGTAAATAAAAATAAAAACCTGTGTATCTTTTGTCCGACAGTGATACACTCTCTGAAGTATTTCCTAACTGCGTCTACCGGACTCTCAGACTTCCCTGAGTTTGTGGGAGCAGCAGTGGTTGATGACGTTCAGATCGGTTACTGTGACAGCGTCATCAAAATAGCAGAACCCAAACAAGAGTGGATGAAGACTTTAATAAAACATGACCCACGACACCTGGAGTGGTACACACACAAATGTCTGGGCAGCAAAGAGGTGTTCAGAGCAAACATAAATGGTTTGAGAGAGCGGTTGAACCAAACTGAAGGTGTGTTACTGTCTGTCTTTACACTCTTCACTTCTACTGCATCCTGCTAGTCCTCATCCATACTGTGCCTATGTCACTTTCACTTTCACTCCAGTGTTCTTTGTTAAACTTTGTGAACTATAATGAGTATTGTGTAATAAATACTGACCATGCTGGCTCTGCATATTCTGTCTCTGTCTCAGGTGTCCACATTTTTCAAAGGATGAATGGATGTGAATGGGATGAAGAGACTGGAGAAGTTACTGGTTTTAATCAATATGGTTATGATGGAGAAGACTTCATATCATTGGACCTGAAGACACTGACATGGATCGCTCCAAAACAACAGGCTTTTAGCACCAAACTGAGATGGGACACTGAAAAAGCAAGATTAGAACATAATAAAAAATATTACATCCACGAATGTCCTGATTGGTTGAAGCTGTACGTGAACTATGGGAGGCGCTTTGTGCACAGAATAGGTAGTAATAGGAGTACAAATGCCTGCTCATCCATCCATCTGTATATGTATACATTCATTGTCCTTCTGTGTCCAGATGTTCCCTCAGTGTCTCTCCTCCAGAAGTCTCCCTCCTCTCCAGTCAGCTGCCACGCTACAGGTTTCTACCCTGACAGAGCCGTGATGTTGTGGAGGAAAGATGGAGAGGATCTTCATGAGGACGTGGACCAAGGAGAGATCCTCCCCAACCATGATGGGACCTTCCAGATGAGTGTTGACCTGAAACCTTCATCACCTGAAGACTGGAGCAGATACGACTGTGTGTTTCAGCTCCATGGTTTGAAGGACGACATCGTCATCAAACTGGATGAAGCAGTGATCAGGACCAACTGGGGGAAGACTGGAGGTTGGAAACACACATTTAATTTACTGTATCAATCAATGAGAAGTCTCAGTGTCCACCACATTCATGAATTATTTTATAAAATGTAATTCCAGACATTTTTATTTCAGATATAAACACATTTTAAAACTGTAACTTTAATGTAGAGATTGTTGTTGTTGTGACTGAAGCTCTGGTCAGTTTGAGAAGATGAAATGATTTAATACCTGGATGAAGACATGTATCTATATAAACCAGTCACACTCAGGTTTATCAGTCAGGTTGTGATTGTCAGAAGGTCTCGTTGTTGTTGTAACATGAACATACAGATAAACAAAGACGACAAATAACATGTAAATAATCAGTGATTCACTGATGATGAGCAGATCAAACCAACAGAGTCTGTAACAGGTTTCATCTGTACAGGTTGTGATCACTTTGTTGGTTTTTATTCAACAGCGTCTGACAAGACCTTCATCATCATCATCACTGTAGTTGTTGTTGTTGTTCTCGTCTTCATCTGTTGCATCGGTGGATTCTTCATTTACAGAAAGAAGAAGAGCGGTGAGAGACCAACACACTGACATTATCTCAGTTTTGTTGTTTCAGGCTGAAACAAAAGTGAAACAACTTGAGTTTCCATTAAAATGTGCTTCAGCAACAGTACGAGCTGCAGGGTTCAGAGCCACAGTTTAATGATAATATGAGTGAGGAGAGGAGATCATCTCTTGAAAAAACACTAGTTATCATATTTTCAGCTGTAACAACTAAAATTATTTTATTTTTATTTCAGACGATCGCTCTTCATCTTGTAAGTTAAACTCATTTCTATTCTATTTCCTGTTTTTCTCTTTAGATTAAAGACAGTTTCAGTGTTTTGTATTTAATCATGTTGAGGAGAACTGTGTGTTTCTGATCTTACAGCTGGAAGCAGCCAGGAGGTGATGGAGGAGCTGAATCCAAAGGACTGATGAAACAAACATCAACCTGAACACAGTGAGTTAGTTCACACGATGAATAAACCTTAAACAAACACACTGCAGATCTAAACAGTTAAATTATTTAAATAAAGTCATGTGACTTTTGAGAGAAAAGCAGTGATGTTCTCTGAAATCTTGACATTTGCTTAGTTTGACATAAAACAAATAATTGTTGATCATAACCATAAATCTAGTAAACATTTAATTGTTTGATGTTTCAGACTTATATGTTGCATTTTACATAATAATATAATTAAACAAATATGTGACTTTATGAAAATGTATGTGAAACATTTTGTTGTCAGTGTCATATTTAGTTTTATTTTTCTCTCTTTGGGTTTCTAGAAACATTTTAGAAACATTTTTGGAACAAGAAGCAGTGTCTCCACATTCTCCTCCATAAACTGTAAATTCATCAGTTATTTATTGTTTAAATCCAAATTCCTTCAATATCTCACACATGACAACACTGGAGGAGCATCAGGAAGGCAGCCTGGAGCAGCAGCTCTGACTCGTCTACGAGGTTTTCCTCTCTTATTAATTTATTTTGTAACTTTATCCGTGTCTCTGTTTACTTCTCTTCAGTTTCAACTTGTCATTTTTTAAGGATTTTATGTAGAATCTGAAAACTGATCCATCGTAGTCAGAGTTTTGATTCTGATCAGACATTTGAAAGAAATAGTAAGTTATGTCTTTAATTCATTAATAAATTAAATTGATACTGTTGTTGTGTTTGATAAAATGATGTGTGTGATTTTTTTATCGTTTTTTTTTTTTTTTTATGTTCTCCCCATGTCTGCATGAGGTTTCCTCCCACATGTAGATGGGGATGCATACATTTTAATAATACAAGGCATAACAAAGCTATTGTTGCCAGGTTGGGACTCAGAAATACATGTGACAAGACAATAGATTAAGATATTAAATGTGCAGCTGTGTGGAGGACAGAGACGTGTCCCTACAGATATTTTACACATCATGATGTTAAACTCTACAGTGTTACTGTAAAGTCAGACCAAAGCAAGTTTGCACATTTTCTATGGGGCTTTATATTATGGAAAATGACCTGCATGACCACTAGATGTCACTTTATAATAAATCATAATGAGTCATAGTCCATCTGATTAGTGGAGCTGCAGGACGTCACAGTGATTGACTGTTAATTATTAATGTTTGACTGAAATTAAATCCAAACCTTTGCTGACGCAGCCTTGTATTGAAATAATGAAGAAAACATTTTAACTTATTTCTCACCATTTTTTCTTAAAACAACATCAATGTGATGGAAATCTGTAGGAAACAACAGAACTTTTACACTCAACCACATGTTCAACAAATCACAAGTCAGAAGTCATGAGTGACTTTCAACCGATAAATAAAAAGAAGAAATTACAAAATAATAAAACACGAGATAAAGAGTTTTGTTTTATCTCAGCTTGTAACTATGTTGCTGACTCAGTCACGTCTGGTTTATTTAACAATTTGCTCTAATTGTCCATTTAAACTTTATTCTAAGAAATAAAAAAAAAAAAAACAATGATTCATTTGGCTCACGTGAGCCAACCCGTGACGTCATGAGTGACACAGCTGGATGTGACAGGTGAAAAGGGCACGTGGAGTAGATTCAGGAAGAGACGTCACGAGAGACTCCATCAAACATTTCAGACAAACACCGGTGAAGACCGGAGAGGCGGCCGGTGAGAGAAGACGTTCGCGTCGTTTCTGAGGTAGATCGATGCTCCTGCGGTGTTTTTATTTTATTGTCGTGATTAATGATTTAATTAGTGTCGCACGGTGACGATGATCACAACTGTTACTCTGTAGGTTCACTATCTGGAAGCACTTTAGTTTAACGGGAATGAAGAGAGAGTGTTTATTTGATGGTGGTTGAGTTTATCTTCTATTTCTTTTTAATCTTCGTCTTTTCTTGAGGTCACTGTCTTCTGTTAGTGATTTTTTTAAAATAATATTTTGTATATAAGATTGTAGCAGTTCCTCGGGATGAAACCACAGTCTCGACTGATGCGTAAAGTTTCTTTATTTTCCTTCGCGTCCTCAGCGAGAAAACTGTTTAACAAACATAATATTTAACGGCTAATGTTAATATAACAAATATAAGGAAAGTCTTGATTAAATGTTAAACAAACGATGTTAAAATCGTACACACTAACTCAACGATCATAAACAAACATACCTCGCTTCGCTCCTCAAGTAATATACAAAACATTAAATGCGATCTTTCTCCAGTAATGTAACATGTGCAAACAAGCAGTCTGGTCCTTTAGTTAAACATGTAAATGACAAGTAACAAGATGAGGTTTAAAACTGTGCAAATGAGCAGAAAAGTGCAAAGAAAAGTCCGACAGGGCTCAGCGAAGCAGCGTTAACCTACCAGCTGATTTAAATGGCTGCGCAAAAGGCTACGAAGCGACTGATTGGACAGATTTCAAAATGTTCCGGCACCGAAGACTTCCGGGTCATTTTACACACAGGTCCTATCACACACTCATAATATATAACAACATGATATTTAAGATGTTCCAAACAAAACAAGACAAACAAGACAAAAAAAAAAAAGAAAAGGGAAAAAAACAAACAAATAAATAAATAAATTGCGAACATATTAATTAATATGTTTCTATTAAGCAGTAATAGAAACATTAATTTTGGACAAGTTAAAGGTGCCATGTGTCTTTGATGTTTAAACTGGAAGTTGCATTTTTCTTCTGAAACTTAACTTATTGACACATTGTTTTTTTACTGTTTATCTGCAGTAGTTCACATGTTCTTTGTTGTTTCTTTTTAAAGGTTTTTCACCTGAATAACAAAGTAGATGACATACAAACTAAATAATAGTCTAAATAAAGAAGGAGGAAAGAGGGAATAACTGTTTACTGTCTGGTCATTTCAGTCAAGTCTAGTTCAGTCAACTCAACAGAAATCATGCAAACAGACTCAAACTAGATTTAATAAAATATATTCACATAATTTTACAGATATTTCTCTTAATGTGCTAGAATCATGTATTTAATCAAATATATAAATATACCAACTAGACTCTTAGTTACAACAGAAGATGGATGAATGTTCATTTCCTACATCTTAAATCTTCTGCCATGGATCAATACAAATGAGTGTGATTTTAAGTATTTGACAGTTTGATGTGAAGTGAAACCAAGAAGAGCAACACAGAACAATAGTTACTGATGAATAAAACACTGTCATCAGTTGTTGTTGTTGTATTAAAGCTGGGTGGTTCATACTGGTGTATCACCAGTGTTAGTTATTGTTTTGTTTTAATTAAATTGAATTATTGAGAGAGCCCCGTCAACTGTGTCCTGTCATGGGATTTGTTCAGAGTCGGTCACGTGGTTTGTGTGCACCATGTTAAATACCCAACATTAATCAGATCGTCATTACGACTGATCAGAGATCAATAACTTTTTTTACCGTAACTTTTCACAACAAAATGCCCTGTTGTTCAGGGTCTGGTTGCTGTGTGAGGCCCGGAGGCAGCAGATGCTGCATTAATCATACACGTGTTGATGGGAGTTTTGTACCTTTTGTTCTGCACAACACTGAGACTAAATAAAGAAGAGAAAGATGCAAACTGAAACAGTTTTCTCAGTGGTCGGCGTCTTAACCTCTGAGCCAAGTTGGCTCCTGAAACAGTTTTGGTTGTTGCAGTGTTTATCTCCACTATGACTGTTTTTGTGTCTGTTTATGTGAAATGTGAAGGTTTGTGTTGCTGTTACTGAATGAGGTGGTAATGTAACAGGTCCTGGTGCACTGGGCATGTAAACGCATTATAACCCTGAACAACAGGAAGTGGTTCATATTTAAGTATCTTTCCGTTTGGTGTCAGATGTTTCCATGGATGTTCAGATACACTGTAAAACATTTTTATCAAAATAAAACGTGTTCCCAAACAAATTGGGATTTTGCTCCACACTATAGCTTATTAATATTATGATGTGGTTCTGTCAAATACAAGTACAGTTTGTGTCTTTGTTGTGTCTTGTCAGCTGTGTGAATACATACACAACATTAAAGGCGACAGAGAATCAAAGACCGTTGTTGTACAACATTAGTCTGCTCACATTCTGGAACAGTGCTAGAAATTCTGAACATCTCCTTTTCATAGAAATTCCTCTTTTATAAATGTCGCTAGAAAATGGGTCGATTTCAGAATCGTTGCTTGTGACATCAAATCCCCCCACTCTGACTCCATTATCTCCCCTTCAGAGGAGATGAGCTGTAAAAAAAAAAAAAAAAAAAAAAAATTATCTGTCTGTGTTCAGAAGCCGGCGAAGTTACATTAATTTGAGTAACAGTGAAGGAGATATATTTATTTATTTATATAGAATATTACATTTTTTTTAGATTATTTTAATAATTTTAATGTATATAATTTTTCTCTATATAATATATTTATGTTGTATATTTTATATTCTTTTTATTATATTCTATAGTTTAGTTTATAGTTTAATTCATATTTATTATATTTACTGGACCAGCCCGGGTCTATATAACCATGTGTAATTTATGTATTTACAATAACAATGTGCAGTAACTGCTGTATATAGTCAACATACATGTCCACACATGTATGTTTTTATTCATATAGCTTTATTCCATATTTATCTTTATTTTTATGTTGGTGTTGGGTACTTAGGGTGGTGTCTTTAAGTTTTAACAGTGCTGTGTGTCCCAAAGGGATCAATAAAGTTTTCCATCCGTCCCTTAATGAAATTGTGTACAAAACCACGCATCACCCACCCTAAAATATTATTCTAAGAGGTTTTTATGAAGCTTCTGAGGTGTCTCACATCCAACCAACATTTTATTGTGTCTATGTTTAGGATCAAAAGCCCATTCAACCGTTCTGTCACCTTTAAAACGACTAACAGGTGGAGTGAGTGGCAGCTTTACTCAAAGCATCGATGCTGCGGCTGCTGTGACTGAGCTGTTTTCCTGTGAAAACCAATTTGCTGATACACATCAACCTACAAACTCGACCACAGATCAGTTACAGTTTGTTTTCCGTTGCAACTCTCACAAAGTCACACTACTTACAAATGAAGAAAGTTTTCTTACAGATAATTAATGAACATTCAGAGAAATTCATATGGTTTATTTATGACCATAATAAACTCAAACTGCACTTACATTTACTTAATAACATTAAGTTTGAGTATAATTTTTCAGTAAGGGTTAATTTGATATAAAATAAAAATTCTAAAATAAACTACATCCAAAAGTTCAGTGAGTTCACAGCATAGTTCAGTATGTAGTTATGGTCTGTAGCTGTTCACACATGTGAATGGTACATTTCACAAATCTGATTTCATCATCAACACATTTTTAATATAAACAATAAACTGATGTTGATAGTTAATTAATAATCATCGATCATCAACTTACGATGAGTTTATGTGATTAATGAAGAACAAATCATGAAATAAATAAATGTGGACTTGCTACATGTATTTTAATCAATACGCCACCATATTAGCTGGATTCTAGTTGTACTGATGTTAAAATAATCAGTGAGAACATCTTTAACACTGTGGTTGAGCGTCTTGTCAGTGTTTATGCCCCCACTTCCTTTATGTTATCACCTGAGTATTAAGTTTTTCTCTCTTGTGAGTTCCAGATGTAGGGCGAAACTGGTTGTTGATATAAAATGACACAAATATTACAGATACTGATACTGTTGATGTCTAAAAGCCTGACGAGTCCTGACACAGCCACAATCATGAGGATCCTCAGTCAGAGACCTGAACAACACGTGGTCCTGACCCCTCACATCCATGTTGGTTTGATGCTGGTTTTCTACCTGTGGTGCACTGATGTGTTCATGTACCAACCAACCCATCCTGTGGATTTAGCTCATGATCTCTGACATTTTCTATTCACTTCCTCATGTGTCAAACATTCTTACTGCTCAAGAGTTTGCGGTTTCCTGTAAAACTTTAATGTAAATGTCACATGGTCTTCCTGTGGTCTGTGGTTCAAACATCTATCCATGTGAGGGAACTCAGTGCCTCACTTGTTTGGACCTGAGACCGTGGAGTTGAGTCCAAGACTTAGGATTGAAGAGTTAACTCTACCAACATGATGAAAACTGTCTTCTTGCTGCTCCTCTTATGTCAACTTGCATCCTCAGGTAAAATCACATTGTTTTAAACTTTTGTCATAGCAACATCTTGATTTAGTTTGTTTTAATGTAAAACACAACAACAGTCTAACTTTACAGAAAATGTTATTTGGATGAAGAAGATTCATTTTGACTGATGATAAATTCAACTAACCTCAGTGGTTAAATTGTGCTGCTAAATCTGTGGAATTAAACTTTCCTGCTGGGTCCATCGGAGAGTTTGAGAGACGCCGTCTTGTTAAATAGTTGTTCAGTTATATTTAATTGTATAAACTTAAATTATACTTCATTCTTTACTTACAACACATAGATTTACAGTTTTTTTTTTTTTTTTTTTTTTTAACAACACTGTCCACAGAAGAATAAAAAAATCGTTGAAAACAACTTTTCTAACTGAACAATGCGGAAATGTTTGATGTGAACTAAACTGGTTTAGTCTGGTTTAGTCTGGCTATTCTGACCTGACTTTGGAACTTTTTTTTTTTCAAATACACAATTCATTATCTCATTATGTTTGATTTCTTTTGGGGTTGCCTTTTTTAAAACAAAGTTTTATAATCTGCCAGACACCGTAATGTTTCAGATCCTTCTTACTGCATTTTTTTTTAAATATTTGGTTTAATTTGAACACACATGTTTTTGTGTGAGTTGTGTTTTATATGGTGATATCTACACACACATAATTGTGCATTTGTGCTCTACATTGTTCTTACACTCGGAGGCCGAGCCGAGACTGAGGGACACGCTCCCAGAACATCTGAGGGCTTCACAGACGATCGATAGTTTTAAAAAGGCTCTTAAAATCTACCTTTAAAAAAAATAAAATAAATTAATCTGTAATTCTTTCTTGTTTTACTCCTGTTTCTTGTTTTACTCTTGCCTATTTTTATCTCCTTTTATCTCCTTTTCTAGCACTTTGAGATTGTTTAAGAATATAAAGTGTATTACAAATGAAATGTATTATTATTATTTCACAGGTAGTTACTTCTTGCAGATATTCTACTCTATGGAGAGCAGGCCTTAATTGAGCCTTGAGTCAAAACTTTCAGTAGAAAGATTGATTTTTATAAAACCATCAGCAGCCACATATTGATTATACATGTCAGCAGTCACACATTGATAATGAATTGATTCCAGTGATATGCTACTGAATTAATACACTATGTCTGTAACACTGTTGCAATAAAAAACAACTTGTGAACACAGTTTGTCAGTTACTGACAAACTCCCAAAAGCCATAACCACCTTAAACTCACACATCTCCACAGTCTTAACCTCTAACCCCCGGACTTCCTTCCTACACTCCACCCACTGTGAAACACTCAATATTTAATATCTAAATGTTACTGTAATACTGTGCACTGTATCATTATTATTTTTACCATTATTCTCATTGTCCTACATCCACACACATGACCATCATCACTGTGCAATACTTAATATTTAATAACGTGCAATAATCCACACTACATATCACACTGTAAATCAACATGCATATTTATTCCTTGTGTACATGTATATAGCATCCTCAGAACTGTGCATCTTACCCCCATTAATACCTTTTATACTCCTTATACTTTTATATTTTTATATGTTTTACACTATTACTTATTCTGTTTTATATAGTTATATTCTATATACATGTTTGCACTGGAGATGGAGTTGTAAGAAAGTATATTGACAATAAAAGGCATTCTTCTATTCTACTACTAAAACTATAGGTTTTTCAGTTAAAGGCCAAAGTTATATGTCAAACCTAACTTGTGCTTTAGTCTCTGAAAAAGACTGCAGACTTAATAGAAACTATGTTTCTGTTGCAGAGTCTCACTACCTGACGTTTCTCTTCACTGAATCATCTGGAAATCAAACCTGGTCACAGTTTGTTGCTGTTACACTGGTTGATGGTGTTGAGGTGATTTACTGTGACAGCAACAAGATGAGAGCTGAACCCAAACAGGACTGGATGAGGAAACTGATAGAAGATGATCCAAATAACATGGACTGGTTCACTGACCAATGTCATGATACTCACAACATCTTCAACACCCTGATGCAAAGCTTCAACCACACTGAAGGTTCATCATCAACATATGATTTAACATCACTTTGAGCAGCTGTTTCAGTTTTTAGTTGATCTCTGTCTCTGTCTCAGGTCTCCACACTTACCAGAGGATGTTTAGATGTGAGTGGGATAAGACTGGAGAGGTTCATGGTTACGATCAGTTTGGTTATGATGGAGAAGACTTCATAGCATTTGACCTAAGGAAAGAAACGTGGATCGCTGCAACACCACAGGCTGTCGTCACTAAACACCAGTGGGACAAAGACAGATCTGGATTAGTTCATGTTAAGTCTTTGCTCACCCAGGACTGTCCTAAGCTGCTGAAGAAGTATGTGAAGTATGGGACGAGGTCTCTGCTGAGAACAGGTGAAGTCACATGACCTGATGTAGTTTCAGATCAACATTCATTTAACATCATAGTGAATATGAAGTGAAATATAAAGACTCTATTTCTTTCTGTGTCCAGGTCGTCCCTCAGTGTCTCTCCTCCAGAAGTCTCCCTCCTCTCCAGTCAGCTGCCACGCTACAGGTTTCTACCCTGACAGAGCCATGATGTTCTGGAGGAAACATGGAGAGGATCTTCATGAGGACGTGGACCAAGGAGAGATCCTCCCCAACCATGATGGGACCTTCCAGATGAGTGTTGACCTCAAACCTTCATCATTCACACCTCAAAACCTGAGGAGATACGACTGTGTGTTTCAACTTGATGGTTTGAAGGACGACATCGTCATCAAACTGGATGAAGCAGTGATCAGGACCAACCGAGGTAAAGTTGGAATCAGATATAAGAGATGTAGGGAAAACACACATTAGTTTATTTCACTTGATCCAAGCAGAGACTGTGGGATCTTGTTAGAAACTATGTTTCTGTTGCAGAGTCTCACTACCTGAAGTTTCTCTTCACTGAATCATCTGGAAATCAAACCTGGTCACAGTTTGTTGCTGTTACACTGGTTGATGGTGTTGAGGTGATTTACTGTGACAGCAACAAGATGAGAGCTGAACCCAAAAAGCGCTGGATGAAGAAACTGATAGAAGATGATCCAACACATGTGGACTGGTTCACTGACCAATGTCATGATTCTCACAACATCTTCAACACCCTGATGCAAAGCTTCAACCACACTGAAGGTTCTGTATATTTATGTTTCTCTGTGTCCTGCTGACATATTTTATTCTAGTCTGCACTGCTGTGTAGTCACTTCTGGAGAAAGAAAACAGTCATACAACATATGATTCAACATCACTTTGAGCAGCTGTTTCAGTTTTTAGTTGATCTCTGTCTCTGTCTCAGGTCTCCACACTTACCAGAGGATGTTTAGATGTGAGTGGGACAATAAGACTGGAGAGGTTCATGGTTACGATCAGTTTGGTTATGATGGAGAAGACTTCATAGCATTTGACCTAAGGAAAGAAACGTGGATCGCTGCAACACCACAGGCTGTCGTCACTAAACACCAGTGGGACAAAGACAGATCTGGATTAGTTCATGTTAAGTCTTTGCTCACCCAGGACTGTCCTGAGCTGCTGAAGAAGTATGTGAAGTATGGGACGAGGTCTCTGCTGAGAACAGGTGAAGTCACATGACCTGATGTAGTTTCAGATCAACATTCATTTAACATCATAGTGAATATGAAGTGAAATATAAAGACTCTATTTCTTTCTGTGTCCAGGTCGTCCCTCAGTGTCTCTCCTCCAGAAGTCTCCCTCCTCTCCAGTCAGCTGCCACGCTACAGGTTTCTACCCTGACAGAGCCGTGATGTTCTGGAGGAAACATGGAGAGGATCTTCATGAGGACGTGGACCAAGGAGAGATCCTCCCCAACCATGATGGGACCTTCCAGATGAGTGTTGACATGAAACCTTCATCATTCACACCTCAAAACCTGAGATACGACTGTGTGTTTAAACTTGATGGTTTGAAGGACGACATCGTCATCAAACTGGATGAAGCAGTGATCAGGACCAACCGAGGTAAAGTTGGAATCAGATATAAGAGATGTAGGGAAAACACACATTAGTTTATTTCACCTGATCCAAGCAGAGACTGTGGGATCTTGTTAGAAAATATGTTTCTGTTGCAGAGTCTCACTACCTGAAGTTTCTCTTCACTGAATCATCTCGAAATCAAACCTGGTCACAGTTTGTTGCTGTTACACTGGTTGATGGTGTTGAGGTGATTTACTGTGACAGCAACAAGATGAGAGCTGAACCCAAACAGGACTGGATGAAGAAACTGATAGAAGATGATCCAACACATGTGGACTGGTTCACTGACCAATGTCATGATACTCACAACATCTTCAACACCCTGATGCAAAGCTTCAACCACACTGAAGGTTCTGTATATTTATGTTTCTCTGTGTCCTGCTGACATATTTTATTCTAGTCTGCACTGCTGTGTAGTCACTTCTGGAGAAAGAAAACAGTCATACAACATATGATTCAACATCACTTTGAGCAGCTGTTTCAGTTTTTAGTTGATCTCTGTCTCTGTCTCAGGTCTCCACACTTACCAGAGGATGTTTAGATGTGAGTGGGACAATAAGACTGGAGAGGTTCATGGTTACGATCAGTTTGGTTATGATGGAGAAGACTTCATAGCATTTGACCTGAGGAGAAAAACGTGGATCGCTGCAACACCACAGGCTGTCGTCACTAAACACCAGTGGGACAAAGACAGATCTGGATTAGTTCATGTTAAGTCTTTGCTCACCCAGGACTGTCCTGAGCTGCTGAAGAAGTATGTGAAGTATGGGACGAGGTCTCTGCTGAGAACAGGTGAAGTCACATGACCTGATGTAGTTTCAGATCAACATTCATTTAACATCATAGTGAATATGAAGTGAATCATAAAGACTCTATTTCTTTCTGTGTCCAGGTCGTCCCTCAGTGTCTCTCCTCCAGAAGTCTCCCTCCTCTCCAGTCAGCTGCCACGCTACAGGTTTCTACCCTGACAGAGCTGTGATGTTCTGGAGGAAACATGGAGAGGATCTTCATGAGGACGTGGACCAAGGAGAGATCCTCCCCAACCATGATGGGACCTTCCAGAGTAGTGTTGACCTGAAACCTTCATCATTCACACCTCAAAACCTGAGATACGACTGTGTGTTTCAGCTCGATGGTTTGAAGGACGACATCGTCATCAAACTGGATGAAGCAGTGATCTGGACCAACCGAGGTAAAGTTGGAATCAGAATTGATGAAAGTTTGAAACACATTTAATTTACTGTATAAAACTATAGCATATTTGATTTACTTGTGTTTGTTTGTAAATGTTGCTGTTGTTTCAGTTCTTACAGGTCACGATATTTCTAATGAAGTTGTTTTGTTAATGAGACTTGGTAGAGCAGTGTTTGTGTTGGGTCTTTTCTTCACTATTCACTATTTACATCTGCAAGAAAAAAATGGTGAGAAACAAATTGAAATATTTTCTTCACAATTTCAATACAATGCTGCATGATCAAAGGTTTTTTTTTTTTAACTTCAGTCAAACATTAATAATTAAGAGTCAACCTCTGTGACGTCCTGCAGCTCCACTAATCAGATGGACTATGATTCATTATGATTTATTATAAAGTGACATCTAGTGGTCATGCAGGTAATTTTCCATAATATAGAAAATGTGCACACTTGCTTTGGTCTGACCTTACAGTAACACTGTAGAGTTTGATCTGATCTGTAAAATATTTGTAGGGACACGTCCCCGTCCTCCACACATGAATCTACATCTATGTCTACACACTAATCTATTTTATAATCTAGATAATCTGTCATCTCGTCATTTATATTTCAGAGTCACAACCTGGCAACAATAGCTTTTTTCAATCCAGGTCCTGAGCATGAGCACTCTGACCCTGAAACGTAAGTAAAAAGGGTTTTTTGTCTCCCTGCCAAGTTTTTTAGAGGACTTTTTTAAGTGTTTGCTTGAGGATGAACTGCACAGGCTGGGCTGATCAGACCAACGGATGAAAACACTCTGGCACAAGACTAAGGGAGATGTAGACTATTTAAACACATGAGGGTAGTGGGGAACAGGTGGACACAATCAGGAATCAGGGATGATGGACAGTTGTTGCAAGAGGAAGGGAAAGTGACCTGAAACGAGACGAGAGTTAGACTTTCAAAATAAAACAGGAAATGACAAGACAAGAACCCAAGACGAGACAAAACCTCACGGCGGTGTGACAGTTATGTAACATCACTAACAAGACTTTGTTTCCAAAAGAAATTAATTTATTACAGGCAGGTTTCATAAATGAGAAAAGAAAACTGTTAAAAATAATTCCCACGTCTTTCAGATCTTCAGATTCTGAAGAGGATGAAGACGTCTGAAGAAGAAGCTGAATGTTTCTGGTGACGAGCTTCAAAACTCAACATTCAGACGCTTATTCTCATGCAGCTCATTTAAACGTCTCAGCTCATTTATACTGATGTACCACAACTATTAGACGATGGTGAACTCTGGTCCATGATCATTAACATGTGAAATAATATAATATCTTCATTCTTCATCTTGTATCAGTTGTATCAGGTCAAAGTTATAATGAGAACCAATAATTTGATTTATTATCAAACAAACCCTGAAAAACAATTTTCTCCTGTGACACATGGAGGTGAAGATAGTGATCATGGTAAACCTGCCAAGCTTTAGCATATTAGCATATGTCTTTTTTTATTATGTTGTATAAAAATATACTGTTTAATGTATGATTGAAATGAAAAAATGTATCTTAACTCAATGTTTTTTTTCTAATTCTGTTAATATGTCTGTTTTTCTTGTCAAATTGTGAAAACTTCATATAAATTGTGTTTGTTGTGTTGATTAAAACAGAAACACAACAACAATGTTAGTGGTTATTATTTGTTCTTATCAAGTTAAAATCTTTAAAGGATCCTGAAACAGAAACTTTGTGATTTTCAGCCAAATGGATAAGATCCAATGATCCTTAAACCTGAATTAAACTGCAGTGAAATAATGATGAACTTATTCTAAAACCATAAAATATTGTATCAGTGCAGCCGCCTTTTCATGTAAAACAGTGATTTTATGTCTATTTATATATATTTATATTTATCCACATTATTTCTGTCACCTTCATGTTGCCATTGTATTTCAGCAGCTTCTGCTCTTGATTATGTAAATTAAATATTTAGTTTATTGTGAAAATATGTCTGTGCCTCCTCTGTAGTAGTGAAAAGTGAAACATATCACATGATATGTGATATATGTGTCATTTTGGTTCATCGCTGCTTCGTGAGCTACACTGCCCAACACTGGCCCTGCAATTTCCAGTGGTATTGCTCTGTTTGCTGTGTACTCATCACCGGAGTACATCCAGCCTAAGACATCAGATCTCGTTCATTCATTCAGCTTTGTACACACTTCTGAAATATGTGTGTAAGGTGAGATTTTAACCTGCTGTATTCAGATACTGTGGTGTGAGACTACATGTCTTTAATCTATTATTACAGTGCGTATGCAGTGATTTATTTTTGGGCTTATCTCTGTTGTTCTTCTTAGTGTGATGACGCATGTTGCTTCTGTGTTGGTGCAGGTATGAGGATCTACATTTGTTTGTAGTTTGTTGCTGATTTTAAAGAACCTGTAGCCGTTTATTTGCTTATTTCATCTGATCTTTATCTTCACACATCAAAAACAGAGACGCACCAGTGACCAAAATAAATCATGGTTTATATTTTAAAAACTCTAGTAGCAAGTCAGCAGGTTTCTACTGATTAGTCTGTGAATCCAACACAACACAGTCTTAGTGGTAGAGTTATTTTAGGAAACATGAACTGAAGATGTTATAATTAAATCAGTCCTGGTTCAAGTTCAACATGAGTCAAACCCACATCTACATCCTCAAACCACCTGGAACCTATTTTCTCTTCCTCGTTCCTTTGACACTTTGCCGGTATTTTATCCTCATCAGTGATTAATAGTTACTTCCTTCTCATTCCACAACCTGCAGGACTGGTATTTGTTTTGCTTTGTTTTATTTGGATGTGAACTTGGTTTCACTCTCTGCTCTGCTTCAGCCTCAGAACATGTACTTGAATTATTATGTTTTTATCAACAGTTTTCTCCTCAAAGTTCCTCACACTGAGCTGCTCTTGTGTAATCAGGCAGAGAAAGATTTAATTAGACAAACAAGGTTTTTATTCTGACACGTTTATTGAATTTTTCAGTCCATATTAGAGTCAAGAAAAGCTCTTTCAAACATTCAAACATCTGATGCACATTTTCAGACTCATGTCAAAGGTCGTTTTCTTCTTCTAGTTGTGTGTAGTTTCTTTGACAGTGTGTTCACTGCTGCAGCTCACTGATTACTTCCTGAATATTTCTGTGATGTGATTGGCTGCTGAGGGGATGACTTGAATCAACAGACCTGATTTAAAGTCACAGTCATGTTTCTTTAATCTTCATGCTGCTGTATCCTGATGATGAACGTCAAAACAAATGTCTTTTAACTTACTACAGATAAACAGGTAGAGTCACAGATGGAGCTGTGACTTTAGCATCTGATCCAGTACTTTTATTTAGATATTTTTGACCAACATCTCCCTGACTACCCTGTCAGCTAGAAAATGAACAAACATGCAGAGAGATATCTATTCCTCTCAGGAATTTAAACTTAAACTTAAAATTTCCTTCAACATATTCTTGAGATGTTGCATCCTGAGGCCAAAAACATTATACTGTGTTGTGACCTTTGACCTTTGACCACCACATTCTAATCAGTTCATTGCTGAATTTGAGAGAATGTTTTTGCAAAATATAACAAAAGTCTCTGAAGGTGGTCATCTTATATCATATTGAAAAATGTATTTGTGAAGTCACATCACATCACAGCTGTTACTGGTCTGTGATGGTCACGAGAACGGGACTGAAACCTGAAACACAAAGGAAAGATTTTATTAATAAAGGGTCAAAACCAAACAGAGCAATTAAAACATCTGAAAATACATAAAGAAAACTCTGATACATGTTTTAAACATCTGATCTGTTTACTAATCAAAAACCTTGTTCTTTTAAACATAAATGTGTTTTTAATAATCATCATTGATGCAAAAGATGTTGTCATGAGGAGTTACACATGAAATAAAGAGGAATCATATGAAAGACAAGACTGGACATGAATGACTGAGTTACTGACTCAGTAACAAGACAAGAACATAAATAGATTTTATTTTTCACAGGAGAAAACTTACTGTTTGCAGGTCTGAAGCCTGAAATACAGAAGAAATATCACATTAGTCAATGTTCACACATAAATGAAGAGAAGTTACAGTTGAAGCTGCCTGTTAAATCCAACAGTGGAGTAAAAATGTCTTCATGATGAGTGAAAACATGTTTGTCCCTCACCATGATTGTTCCTTCTCCACATGAAGAGTCCAGAGATGCAGAGTATCAGGAGCAGCAGTCCTACAACAACTCCAATGACAGCAGCAGCAGGAAACTGTGAGGGAGGATCTGCAACCAAGACACAACATTCACACTGTGTCTCTGCCTCTGGATGGAGCTCAACATGTTTCATCACTTTAGATATGATCAATAACTGTGATGAGTTCAGTGTTTCCACAACTAACAGACACAATGGTCACGACTATGACAATAAGTTGTAAACCAGATTCATCCTGTTAACTCAAGGTTAAAGATTCAGAGATCAGGATAACCTGCTCTTACCTCGGTTGGTCCTGATCATTGCTTCATCCAGTTTGATGACGATGTCGTCCTTCAAACCATGGAGCTGAAACACACAGTCGTATCTGCTCCAGTCTTCAGGTGATGAAGGTTTCAGGTCAACACTCATCTGGAAGGTCCCATCATGGTTGGGGAGGATCTCTCCTTGGTCCACGTCCTCATGAAGATCCTCTCCATCTTTCCTCCACAACATCACGGCTCTGTCAGGGTAGAAACCTGTAGCGTGGCAGCTGACTGGAGAGGAGGGAGACTTCTGGAGGAGAGACACTGAGGGAACATCTGGACACAGAAGGACAGAGACAATGAATGTAGAGAGAGTGAGAGACACAACTTTGATGTAAATCCTCCATGAAACTACATCAGGTCATGTGACTCTACCTGTTCTCTGTAGAAAGTTCCTCCCATAGTGTAAATTCTTCTTCAGCCACTCAGGACAAATCTGAGTCAAGAAGTATTCAAACCGTTTTATTCTTGCTCTGTTAGTGTCCCAACTCAGTTTGATGATGAAAGCCTGTTGTTTTGGAGCGATGTATGTCAGTGACTGCAGGTCAAATGATATGAAGTCTTCTCCATTATAACCAAACTGCATGAAACCATTAACCTTTCCAGTCTCTTCATCCCATTCACATCCATTCATCCTCTGTAAAATGTGGACACCTGAGACAGAGACAGAGACGTTGTTCTCTGTGTTTCCTGTGACACAACTAAACACTTAAGTCATTTAACACAACAAAGACTGATCAGTGTCAGTAACTATTGCTCTCTGTTGCTCCTCTTGAATTCAGTTTACATCAAACTATCAAATGCCCGAACACTTGTTGACCCATGGTTTAAGGTTTAAGCTTTAGGGGGTAAACCTTCCTCCGGGAACTCAGTTTTCCTTCCACAGCCAAAAACATGTATTGGGGGACAGGTGAATGGTTTGTATCTATATGTGGCCCAGCTGGTGACAAGCTCACCAGGGTGAACACAGCCTTCAGGACAATCAGATCATTTGAAAACCAGATTCTTTTTCCCAACATGGATAAGAGTTTACAATTAGATCATTGGATTTGTTTTAGATTATTAACAAAGATTCTTGTTTGTTCATCAGACAAAAAGGAAAAAACAGTAAAAACTTCAGAATAATTCCTGTATTTATTTCTAATATATTCTTATTTCATGATTGATGATCATATTGTTTAAATGTCACTTTGTTAATATCATTTGTAGATGTTGTTTTAACTGAATTTACCTGCAGTTGACCTGTCACTGCTCCTCATATAAGAATAATAAGAACCAGGTTTGTGTTTCTCTGCCTCTTTCACATAAACTGAGCCTGTTGATAACCTTCATATGACCACTGAGTGTAACTGCTCGTTATCATCAGTTCAACCAAGTAACAGAAATGCATCCTGGGAGTTTTGAGCCTGCGTCCTGGTTCAGGCTCCAGTTTTCTCTGCCTGCTCCTTCTCAGATGTTTACAGATGATAATCCTGAGGCTCTGTGACGGTCACTTCACTTTACAACACTTTAACAGTAAAAAGGTGAATTAAAACACATCACATACTGTACCTTCACTCTGGTTGAGTCTCTGCTTCAAGCTGGAAATGTCGGCTTTGAGGAAGACAGGCTGAGTCTCAGAGCACTGTGTGTTGTACCACTGCAGGTGATCAGGATCATTATAAAATAAGGTTTTCATCCAGTCCTGCTTTGGTTCTGCTATGTTGCTGTCACTGTCACAGTGAACAAACAGGGCATCATCAACCAGTCCAAAAGCTACAAACTCAGGGTAGTTTGACACTTCAGAAGACGCGGTGAAGAAATACTTCAGAGAGTGTTTGACTGTGGAACAAACAAGGTTTATACATCAGTATAAACACACATCAACATCATCATTGTCATAAATATGATGAATCCAGTTAAAACTTCTCAAAAAGTCTCATCAAGTTAAAGTAAAACACATAAAATGTAAAATGCAGTAGAAAGTGACGTAACAAGTGAAACATTTAAAACCTGATCCTACCTGCTGATGAACTGTGACTGAGAAGAAGAAACAACGATAACTTTTCCATCTGGTTTTGACACAGACGTCCAGGTGAAGGAGCGAGCTGAGCTGTTGTTCTCTGTCTGACACTTTCTTCCTGAAAAAATGCATCTGTCTTGAACCGTGGATCATGAGCCGTGGACATGAGGAGGTGGAGACAAACAGCTGCAGGTAGATCAGACAGTAGTGATCAGACCGGTTTTGAGTGTGATCCTGACATGAGACTGGAGCCTGTTGTTCAAAGAGAATCCAAACTATTTCATTGACATCATTTGCTCATTGGCTTTGGCCCCCTAAAATATTCCTAAGCCCCCATATCATTTTTTATTTCAATATTTGAAATAGTGCTGACATGCACTTAACACAAACACAAACAATATGTATGCTCCCTTCACATATACATGTACATGTGTTTCTAACATCAGGTCTTTTTTATTCTCCTCATGCATACTTGTTGGCATGTTAGCGTATGTTGACATGGTTGTTAACAACACATCCACTAGAGGGCAGCGCCAAGTGAAGAGTTCTGAGCTCCAACTTAAGAGGCAGCGCAGTAGACGGTGGTGGTTTGAGTGGCCATTAAATACATCGCAGTATGTGGGCTGTTTCTCAATTGTGAGGGTGCTTCCTCAGCAGCACACTCACCTTGGAAGTCGTAAGCTACAGAGACGAGGCTACACACCTCACTAGTGTTTGAATCATGTACATTTGGAACAGACTTGTAAATGTGGAAGTACGTCATCCCTGCAAATTCATATGTGTAACGTCACACACGGTTGATAAGTCATTAGTCCTGGTATGACCACTTAGATAATGGATGGATGAATCACCAAACTATTGTAAACGTCAATAATAGCGACGTAATCGTAACTGCAACATAAACAACTGCAAACCAGCAATTTATTATCAATGTATGTTCATGTTCATGGTTAAATTTACATCAGTAACTAAAGTTCTTATATTAAATGAGTTTTGCTGCTGCTTCTCTTCTGCTATCAATGTGCAGTGTAGGATTGTGGGTATTTTAACAATATCAAGGATTCATCAGTGCAGCCTTGAAAATCCAATGAATCAAGGACTCGGTCCTCGGTGACATTTTGAAGCATCCTTGACATGTGAACAGTGGTTGGCGAGACTTGATGACGTGACGTCCTCAATAAAGCTTAAAGATGCTTCATCAGACTCCATATTAATATTGAGGACCACACTACACACTACAATGTGTCAGTTTATCTCGTACCATGTTTCCTCTTCACCATCACTCACTTATTGACCACAACTAATGATTCAACATGGCTGCTTAAAGAAAAACAGACTGATCACAGTCACTGAAACACAGTGACTGATGAGAAACGTCTGTTGTCTGTAATGAAATGATTAATTGGATCATTAATGAAAATGATAATTCATAAAACATTAGAGAGACTGTGATCCACACAAGAACACAAATTATTTATTTGTTGTGGAGATTAGACCACATATTATAAAAACAACAACAGACCAGAACTACAGTAAATAACTGATATAAATGATTTTATTTTGCATTTTTAAATCAATAAAATCATCTTCACTTTGACTTGCACTTGATGAGTTTCAAAGTACATTTATTTCAAATGTCTGATTAGAATCAAAACATCTTAAACTTTGGTCAAATGTAAAGAAACATACAACAGAATATTTACACAAGTGGAAAAGTCATTAGTCTCTGATGTTTGTGTTTGTTTGTATTTAGATGTTGACGACACTGATCCAACCTGTCACTGTTGATGTTGTGTTGTTACTTCACATGTATCATGTAAAGATGTATCTTGTGAACATTAAATGCAGAGAGCATTTGTAGCTTCAGAGGAAGTGAAGTGAGTCTCTGTACATATCAGCAGCTTTTAGTCTGTAGGACACAGATCATCTCATCTGAGATGAAGTGTTTCACTCTGATGTGGAGACGCTCACAAAACACTTTTACTGTTTTTACCCAACCTGTAGCCAGATCACAACGTATTTATATGAACAATGGCAATGAAGCTACAGTGAATGTGTTTCTATATGAGGATGTATAGTTTTATATTATCAACATTGATTTAATAAGAGGATGTTACCATGTATTGTCAATATCAATCAACAAGTTTCTACTAATAGATTCTCAACTCTAACTCTGACTATGTTTTATGAATAAAAAGATGAATTAACTGATGAATTCACAGTTTATGGAGAATGTGGTGACACTTTTGTTTCAGCTCCACAAAATCACATATGTACATGTGAACAATGTCATCAGGTCTAAAATACCCAAATATCCAATTTCATTTAACTTCACAGAAAAACATCTTCACCTGTGAAAACTTCAGTGTTTCGCATTAGGATCTTTTGAACATTGGTTTCCTTGAACATGATTCATCCACTTCTTGTCCTTGGCTGCTTCCAGCTGTAAGATCAGAAACACACAGTTCTCCTCAACATGATTAAACACAAAACACTGAAACTGTCTTTAATCTAAAGAGAAAAACAGGAAATAGAATAGAAATGAGTTTAACTTACAAGATGAAGAGAGATCGTCTGAAATAAAAATAAAATAATTTTAGTTGTTACAGTTGAAAATATGATAACTAGTGTTTTTTCAAGAGATGATCTCCTCTCCTCACTCATATTATCATTAAACTGTGGCTCTGAACCCTGCAGCTCGTACTGTTGCTGAAGAACATTTTAATGGAAACTCAAGTTGTTTCACTTTTGTTTCAGTCTGAAAAAATGGAAATGAGACATGAATGAGATGTCTGTGTTTTTTGTCTCTCACCATTTCCCCTCTTCCCAACCAGAATCCAACAATGGCACAGATGATGAGGACGGCAGCACCAATGACTCCTACAGTGATGATGATGATGAAGGTCTTGTCAAACTCTGCTGAATAAAAACCAACAAAGTGATCACAACCTGTACAGATGAAACCTGTTACAGACTCTGAGTGTTGGTTTGATCTGATTAAAATTAGATTAGACTTTAGATTTAGAATAAACAAAATAGATAAACAAAATAAAATTGTGTCTGATGATGTCTGCAAAAAATCTGCTTGGAATTACGATTTGTAAATAAAATGAATTCATAAATGTAAAAAAATTTAAGAATATAATGAATATAGCCTAATACTAACCATAACGACAGGATTGATACAGTAAATTAAACATGTTTCCAACCTCCAGTCTTCCTCCAGTTGGTCCTGATCACTGATTTGTCCAGTTTGGTGACGATGTCGTCCTTCAAACCATGGAGCTGAAACACACAGTCGTATCTGCTCCAGTCTTCAGGTGATGAAGGTTTCAGGTCAACACTCATCTGGAAGGTCCCATCATGGTTGGGGAGGATCTCTCCTTGGTCCACGTCCTCATGAAGATCCTCTCCATCTTTCCTCCACAACATCACGGCTCTGTCAGGGTAGAAACCTGTAGCGTGGCAGCTGACTGGAGAGGAGGGAGACTTCTGGAGGAGAGACACTGAGGGAACATCTGGACACAGAAGGACAGAGACAATGAATGTAGAGAGAGTGAGAGACACAACTTTGATGTAAATCCTCCATGAAACTACATCAGGTCATGTGACTCTACCTGTTCTCTGTAGAAAGTTCCTCCCATAAGTTAAGTACTTCTTCAGCAGCTTCAGGACAAACCTGAGTCAAGAAGTTCTCATATTGTTTTATTCTTGCTTTGTCAGCGTCCCATATTGGTTTGGTGTTGGAAGCCTGTTGTGTTGCAGTGGTCCATGTCTTTGTCTTCAGATCCAACGTCAGGAAGTTTTCTCCATCATAACCAAACTGCATGAAACCAACAACCTCTCCAGTCTCTTCATCCAATTCACAACCATTCATCCTCTGTAAAATGTGGACACCTGAGACAGAGACAGAGACTCTGCATTTCTTGTGATCCAACTTAACACAAGACCTACCACAGTGTTTTAATCATCAGTAACTATTGTTCAGTGTTGCTCTTCTTGGTTTCAGTTCACATTAAACTGTCAAATACCTAAAACCATACTCGACTTGGTTGAAGGATTAAGATGTAGGAGGTAAATAAAGGTGTTATAATAATAATAATAATAATTATAATAATTATTATTATTATTATTATTATTATTATTATTATTATTATTATTATTATTATTATTGTTGTTGTTCTTGGTTTTGTTGAAGTTAAAAGAATATAATAAAAATTATTCAAGAATTAACAGGATCATATTTTCTTCAGTGTGTAACTTGTACTGGATTACCAACTAAACATAACCAGACGTCTGTTTTATAATGTGAAGATTTGTGATTATTGAGGAAACTTCAGATTCAACTTGTCATGTAATGAAGCTGCTTTCACCTCTTAACAATGTGAATCAGGTTTCTGCTCTGGTCCAGGTTAACTTCAGAGGATCACATCAAAACCTGTCCACAGCTCAAACTACTGACCAATCAGATCACTGGAAAACCAGAGTCTCTATCCAACATGGATAACACAGTTTACAATGAATCATCAGACAAAAAGGCAAAAACAGTAAAAACTTCAGAATAATTCCTGTATTTATTTCTAATATATTCTTATTTCATGATTGATGATCATATTGTTTAAATGTCACTTTGTTAATATCATTTGTAGATGTTGTTTTAACTGAATTTACCTGCAGTCGACCTGTCACTGCTCCTCATATAAGAATAATAAGAACCAGGTTTGTGTTTCTCTGCCTCTTTCACATAAACTGAGCCTGTTGATAACCTTCATATGACCACTTAGTGTTACTGCTCGTTATCATCAGTTCAACCAAGTAACAGAAATGCATCCTGGGAGTTTTGAGCCTGCGTCCTGGTTCAGGCTCCAGTTTTCTCTGCCTGCTCCTTCTCAGATGTTTACAGATGATAATCCTGAGGCTCTGTGAGGGTCACTTCACTTTACAACACTTTAACAGTAAAAAGGTGAATTAAAACACATCACATACTGTACCTTCACTCTGGTTGAGTCTCTGCTTCAAGCTGGAAATGTCGGCTTTGAGTAACATAGGCTGAGTCTCAGAACACTGTGTGTTGTAATATTGCAGGTGATTAGAATCGTTATGAAATAAATTTTTCATCCAGTCCTGTTTTGGTTCTGTTCTGTTGCTGTCACTGTCACAGTAAACAAACAGAGCATCATCAACCAGTCCTAAAGCCATGAACTCAGGGAAGTTTGACACTTCAGAAGATGCAGTGAAGAAAAACATCAGAGAGTGTTTCACTGTGGAACAAACAAGGTTTAGACATTAGTATAAATACACATCATCATTGTCATAAATATGATGAATCCAGTTAAAACTTCTCAAAAAGTCTCGTCAAGTTAAAGTAAAACACGTAAAATGTAAAATGCAGTAGAAAGTGACGTAACAAGTGAAACATTTAAAACCTGATCCTACCTGCTGATGAACTGTGACTGAGAAGAAGAAACAACAATAATTTTTCCATCGTGTTTTGACACAGACGTCCAGGTGAAGGAGCGAGCTGAGCTGTTGTTCTCTGTCTGACACTTTCTTCCTGAAATAAAAAAGTGCACCTCTATTTAAAAGTGGATCAGATACAAGGAGGTGGAGACAAACAGCTGCAGGTAGATCAGACAGTAGTGATCAGATTATGATGTTTATATGAGAGTGGAATCCAAACTATTCTATCCAAACCAATCCTGTTTCGATGAAGTTTGAGTGTAAAGTACAGAGGGAAATCACCTGCTTTGTGTTCTGCTTCTGTGTCTTTGATGTGTTTTCACTGCTCACCTGGCTCAGGTACAACAACATCTTCATTGTCACATTGTTTCCATGGAACTGAATCAAAGTTTCTGTCTGTGAAAAGGTGTGAGATTCTTTCTTACATTGTATCAGTGATAGAAACAAAATCAATAAAAATATTTGGTATTTAAACAATTTATTTGTTCTGGATTGTACATGGACTACATGTAACACAACATGAATGTATTCTCAGTGTTGTATTATATATCTAAGTTTGAATAAAGGTTAAAGCTAAAGCTCATATTATAATTTGTTATTATATTTATAAAAGTCCATTTGTTTTTATAGAAATACTGATATAAATAATATAATATCAGTCTGCTTTTTAACTTTGATCCAGTTTTTCATTTTGACCTCCTCTGTCTCTGACATCCAGCATTTTCATCTCTTAACAGTGACACTTCCCTCTGAACTTGATGGTACGGTCCGGTCTGTAGATGGTACAGTCAGTGAAGTTGTTGATTGGACGATTGGTTGTCTACGTCACTCAAGACAGAAATAAACAAAAATTGTTTTCTAATTTTTTTGTTTCCAAAACTGGGGCCCCTTTAGAAAAAATTTAAAACCCCACAAGTTTTTTTAACCCCTGTTTTAAGGGTTTTAAAATGGGGTGAAAAAGGTGGAAGGGAAATTTAAATGGAAAAATGGGGTAAAAAAAAGGGTTAAAAACTTGATAAAAGGCAAAATTAAAATTTCCCGTTTTTTTTTGAAATTTTTTTCCCCATCCCTTTAAAAAAACCCGTTTTCAAAAATTAAAACCCAAATTTATTTTTTTGGGTTTTTGTTTTCTGTTTCCCCCTCAATTTTTGCGGGGTTGCTGGAAAGGAAAAATTTAAAAAAGCCAAAAAAAAGGGTTTTTTGGGGTTTCTGGGCCCTTTTTTTAAAACCCTGAATTTGACGGTGTTTGGTTTAAAAGGGGGAATCTTTTGGAGAAATAGCAACCAAGGAAAAATTTAAAAAAATAAAGGGGGAAAAAAAAAAAATTTTTTGGGCCCCGGTTTTTCTTTAATTTTCCCCGGTTCCCCCTTTTTCCCTGGGAAAATTGGGGTTTCAGAAACGGGAGGTCTTTCCCCAAGGGTAAAAACTCCCCAAAAGGGAATTTAAAATGGGTAAAAACATTTTTCCCCCGGGGCTGTTTCCCCCCAAGAAGTTCCCCATCAAAAAAACAGGTTTTAGCCCAACAAATTTTAAAAATAGGTTTGAAAAATTTTTTTTTTTTCAAAAAATTTAAAAAACCTTCCGAGTTTTTTAACCTCCCCTTTCCACTCAAAAACCGGAAGTTTTTTGGGAATAAAAGGGAAAATTTTTTGGGAAAAAAGATAAAGGTGAACCCCAAAAGGGGTTTAAAAAAAGGAGAGGGGAAAAAACACATTGTTTATTTTTCCCCCCGGCCAAACAGAATTGGGTTTAAAACCCCGGAAAAGTCCCTATGAAGTTTCTTTTTTTATGTTTTTTTCCCCCGGTTTTTTGTTCTTTAAAGTTTTTTGGGGAACTTACACCAAAAGCTAAACCCAAAAACTTAGTTTAAAAAAGGGTCCCCCCTTGGGTTTTGGGTTCTTTCCACAAACCCCCCCCAAAAAATGGGAAAGGCCAAAAAAGGGTTTAAAATTTAAAAATTTTTGTTGGGGAAAAAATTTTTTCATTAAACTGTTTAAAAAAAAAGGGGGGGAAGTTTTGTTAAAATTTTGGGTTTTCCCAGGGTTTTTAAAATTTGGGTTTTTGGGGGAGGGGTTTTTCTTTTACAAATTTAAGGGAAAAAAAAAAAAAAATTTTTAATCAAAAGTTTTTTTTTTTAAATTTTTTTTTAAATTTTGGGGGGGGGCTGCACCCACTTCCCCCAAAACCCGGGGAAAAAAAAAAAGGGGTTTTTTTTCAAGGGAAATTTTTAAAAGAGCCACTTCAAGAGTGCAAATAAAAATTTTTTTCAACCCAAAATTTTAGAATCGTTTTCCCCCCCTCATGTTTAAATAAAAATAAAGAAAAATTTTTTTTAAAGGGTTGGCCCTTTAAATTTCCCTATCCTACTAATTTTTTAGGGGAAAAAAGGGTTTTTTTTTTTTTGGGTTTTAATTTTTTAAAAATGAAAGGGGGCAACCAGGGGCCTTGAAAAAGGGGTTTCAAAAAAATTTAAAACAAAAAAATTTTTAAAAAAAATTTCTTTCCAAAATTTTTTTTAAAAAATAAAAAAAGCCGGGGGGCCCCACCCAAAAGGTAAATTGAATTAAATTTTTTTAAAGTTTGAAAAAAAATTTTTAAAAAAAAAAAACTTTTTTGATTTTTTTTGGGGTTTTAAAAGGGGTTTTTTGGGCCGGTCCCCTTTAAATATTTTAATAATTTTTTTTAAAAAGGACTTTGGGGAATTTTTTTAAATTTTAAAAAAAACCATTTAACCTTAAAAAAAAAATTGGAAAAAAATTTTTTTTTCTTTCCCAAATTTTTAAAAAGGCTTAAAAGGTTTTTTTAAAACTAAAATTAAAAAAAGGTAAACTTTTTGGGGGGAAAAAATTTAACTAATTTTTAAAAGTAGGGGTTTTGAAATTTTAAAAAAATTGTGTGGGTTTTAAAAAAAAAAAAAAATTGTTTTTTCAAAATTTTAAAAGGGTTTTAAAAAACCCAAAAAAAAATTTGCCCCGGGCCCCAAAATTAAAATCACAAAAAGTTTTTTTCATATTTTTTTTTAAATTTTAAAATTTTAAATTTTCCCCCTTTTTTTTTTTTAAAATTTAAAAAGGGGCCAAATTTCCTTTGGTTTTAAAAAATTTTAAAATAGAAAATTTCCCCAAATTTTTAAAACCCCTTTTTTTAAAAAATTTTTCCTTTTTAAAAAATTTCCCCCGGGGTTTATAACCCAAAAGAAAATTTTCCCCAAAATTTTAAAATTTTTTTTTTAACCATGGAGTAACATGGAAAACCCGTTTAATTTTGCTTTTTTTTAAAAGGGGGTAAAAAAATTTTTAAATTTAAAAAAAATTAAAAAAAATTTTTTCTAAAATTTTTTTTGGGGTTGGGTTTTTTTTTCTTTATTAAATTTTTTTTTTTTTAAAAAAAAACCTTTTTGGTTTTTTTTTTTAAATAAAAAAAAAAAGAAAATTTTGGGTTAAAAAATTTTCCCAAAACCCCTTTTTTTAACTTTCAAAATTTAAAATTTTAAGGTTTTTAAAAAAAGGAAATTTTAATGTTTTAATTAAAATTTAAAAATCCAACATTTTTTCCCCCCCTTTTTTAAATTTTAATATTTAATTTTGGTATTTTCTTTTTAAAAAAACATTTTTTGTTTTATTTTTTTAAATTTGGTTTTTTTATACTTCCCTTTTTGAATTTTTTGGGTTTTTTGTTTAAAAACCCTTTTTAAAAAAAAAAAAAAATTTTCCCTTTGAAATTTTGAAATATTAGAAAAAACCCTTTTCAAAATTAAAATTTCCCTTTTAATTTTAAATGGTTTTTTTTATTTTTTTTAGTTTTAGTTTGGTTTTTTTTAAAAAAATTTTTTTTTTGTTTTTTTTAATTCCCTTTTTTTATGCTTTTTCTTCAAATTTAAAAACTTTTAAAAAAAATTTTTTTTTTAAAAAAGAAACCAAAAAAAAATTTTTGTTTTTTTTTTAAAATTTAAAAAAAGGTTTTTGGGGAAAAAAAAAAACAAAAATTTTTCCCCTTTAAAAATAAACCCCAAAACTAACACCCGAAAATTTTTTTTCCTTTTCCCCCCCCAAAAATTTTCGTACTAAAAAAAATTTTTTTATTCCCCCCTTTTTTTTTTTTTTTTATTTATTTTTTTGCACCCTTCCAAAAAGGTCTGTTATTTGTTTTTAAAGGGAAAAAAAAAAAAAGGGCCCCGGGGGGAAAAGGAAAAAACAAAAATTTTAAATTTAAATTTTATTTTTTCAAAAAATTTTTCCCAAAAATTTTTTTATATTTTCTTTGGTTTTTTCAGGAGTTTTTTTGGCTAGCCCGCCCCGAACTTCGGGTTTTTTTTGGGAAATTTTGTTTTTTTTAAGGAAAAGTTAGTTTCTTTTTCTTTAAAAAAAAGGGCCAAATGTTTTTTTTAAAAAAAGGTTTTTTTTGTTTTTTTGTTTTTTTGGTTTTTGGGGGAAAATTTATCCCCAAGGTTTTCCTTTTTGGGAAGAACCTTCCGGGAATTTTAAAAACTAATCCCAAAAAAACCAATTTTAAAGAAAAAAAACCTTTTTTCAGGATAATTTTAAAAATTTTAAGCCCAATAAATATTTTAAAAGGGGTTTCCCGTGAAAAATAAATAAATCAGTTTATTATAAATTTAAAAACAATTAAAAAAATTTTTAAATTAAAATTCAAGTTAAAAATTTCCCTATCCCAAAACCTTTTTAAATTTTTTTTCCTTTTACAAAAATTTTGATTTTCCCCGGGGTTTTTTTTATCCCAAAAAAGGTTTTTTTTATTTAAAACCCTTTTTCCCCCTTTGTTTCCCCGGAAAAACTTAAAATGAAAAATTTTAAAAAAAAACCCCTTTTTAAAAGGGTTTTTTTGGGGAAAATTTTTTTAAAGGGCCCCCAATTTTATTTCCAAAAATTTCCCCAAAAAAAAAAACCTAAAAAGAAAAAAGGGCTTTCCCCAACTTTAAAGGCCTTTTGGACTTATGTCTTTTTTTCCCCTTTTTAAAATTTTGGTTTTTAATTTTCACTTCACCCATTACCCTTTAAATTTTTAAAAGGGAAGCGGAAAGGGGTTTTTTTCCGGGGCCAATTTTAAAAAGTTTTTCAAAAAGGCTTACCGGTGAACGGCCCCTCTTTTTTTTAAATTAAAAAAAAGTCCCCTTTGGAAACTTCCCTTTTGGGGGACCCGTAAATTTAAAATTTTCCCCACACCCCAAAATGTTTGGGGGGAAAAAAGGGACTAATTTAGGGAAGGGGGGGGAAAACTTGGGAAAACCCTTTTTAAACGAAAAATTTTGGGAAAAAAACCCTTTTTTAAATTTTAAAACTTTTCAAACCAAAAAACTACTTTTGAAACCGGGGTTTTTTTTAAAAAAACAAAAGTTTTAAGTTTTTAAAAATTTTGAAATGTTTTTAGTAAAAAGCTGTTTTGGGTTTTTGATGGGCCCCGGGTAAATTTTTTCCCCCCAAAAAAAGGAAAATTTTAAATTTGGGGCCCCCCTTACATTAAACAAAAAAGAACTGGGGAAAAAACCCCCTTTTTCCCAAAAATTTTCTTTCTAATGTTTTTTTTTGAAAGGGGGGCCAAGTTCACTTTTCCCAAAAAAATTAAAAAAAGGGGGTAAAATTTTTTCACCGTTTTGGGGGGAAAAAAAGTTTTTAAAATTTACCCAGGGGAAAATTTTACCCTTTTGCAGGTTTTAAATGGAAAATAAAAAAGTTTTTACATTTTGTTTTTTACAAAAAAGGAAAAAACGGGAAAAACCAAAAATCCAAATTTTAAAAATTTTTTTGAAAACAAAAGGGGAAATTTTCCTTTTTCTCCCAAAAATTTTAAAATCAAAAATTTTTAACCGTCCCCAAAAAAAAACCCAAGCCCCAAAAAAACCCGGGGGAAACCCAAAAAAAAAACCCTTCCCGTTTTCCTTCTGGGAAAAGAAAAGGTTTTTCCCCGGGGAAACCCAATTGTCCTTTTAATTTTTAAAAATTCTTTTCCCTTAAAATAACCCCTTTCATAATAAAAAAGGGAAACCAAAAATTTAAACCTTTTGGGTTTTTTCAAGGGAAAAGGTCCCTTTTTAAAACCCCCTTTTTCCCCCTTTTTTCCATCATTTTTTAATTCCCAAAAAAAGGAAAAAAAAAAGTTCTTTCCCCCTTTATTTTGGCTTAAAACCATTAACCCATTTTAAAAACTCCCCTTTGGGGGAAAAACCCCCAAAAAAACTATTTTCTTTGGGGTTTCAAATTTTTTCCCAAACCCCAGGGGAAAAAGGGGTTGAACCGGGAAAACCGGAACCAAAGAAAAATAAAAATTAAAAGGGGGAAGGAAAAATTGAAAAATTTCCCCCTTTTAAATTGGAAGGGAACCGGGTTTTTAAAAACCCCCATTTTTTTCCCAAAAAAAATGAAAAAATAAACAAAAAAATTTTTTTTAATTTTTTCCTTTTTCCAAAAAATTTTTATATGAAAATTTTTTTTGAAAAGTGGGTTTGGGTAAAAAAGGGAAAGCCTTTTAAAAAATTAACAAAGCTCCTTTAAAAACCCCCCTTACCCTTTAAAATTTTCCCTTTAAAAAAAGGGCCCCCCCCAAAAAAAGGCAAAACCCTTTTTTTAAAAAAAAAAAATTTTCCCCCTTAAATTTCAAAAACATATTTTTAAAATTCCCTTTTTTTTTGCAGTTTTTAAAAAAAGGGGAAAAATTTTTTTTTAAAAACCTTTTTTGGGGGGGAAAATTTTTAAATTTTTTTATGCCACAAATTTAAAAAAAAAGGGGAAATATAAGGGTTTTTTAAAATTTAAAAAATAACCCCACCCAGAAAAAGTTTTTAAACAAATTTAAAACATTTAAAAGGAGGTTTCAAAATTTTTAAATTTTTTTAAAGTTTTTTTTTTTTAAAACAAAAAAAAAAAAATTCAAGTTTTTTTCGTTTTAAATAACATTTTGATTTTTTTTGTTTTTAAAACCCTTTTTGGGTTTATTTTGTTTTTAAGACCCAACCTTATTTTTTCCCCCCTTGGGATTTTAAATCCCGTTTGGGGTTTCTGGGTTTTTTTTCCCTAAATATTTTTTAAAAAACCTTATTTAATTAAAAAAACCCCCTACGTTCAAAACCCCCCTTTTTTATTATTTTTTTAAATTCCGTTAAACATTTTTTCCCCTCCCAATTGGGCCCTTTTTAAAAAATTACTTTGAAAAAATTCCCTTAAAATTTAAAAAAAAAAAAAAATTTTTTTAATTTTAAACTTTTCCCGGAAAATTTTTCCCCGAAATTTTTTTAAAAACAAAAAATTTTTTTAAGAGTGAAAGGTTTAAAAATGGTTTTTTAAATTTTTTGCTTTTTCCCAGGTTTTCCTTTAAAAAACCCTTATTGTCTTTTTAAATTTTAAATTTTGCTCGAAAAAGGTAAGAATCTGGATTTTTCAAAAAACGGAAAAAAGGGACCAAAACATTGAATAAGGTTTTTTAAAAATTCAAAAAAAGTTCCCCCAATTAAAGCCAACCTTTGGGGAAAAATTTATAGAAAATAAAAAAAACAAATTTTTTTTTGATGTTAAAAAAAAAATAAATTTAAAATTTTTTAAAAAAAAATAAGGGTTTTAAACTGGCTGTTTTTTTGTTTTGAAATTTTTCCCTTTTTTAAAAAATTTTTTTTTAACAAAAAATTTTGGCCCCTTAAAGGGGGAAACAAAATTAAAAAAACATTTAAAGGGGAATTTTCCCCCCTTTTTAAAAAACCCTTTTTGCCTTTTTGGGGGGGCCCAAAAATTTTTCCCCCAAACAAAAAAATTTAAATTTTAAAAAAAAACCCAAAAGAAAAAACAACCAAAAAAGGTTTTTAAAAATTTATTTTGTTTTTTAAAAAAAACCTTTTGTACAGTCAGTGAAGTTGGTGATTGGACGATCGGTTGTCTACGTCACTCAAGACGGAAATAAACAATCAGCTGTAACTTCACTACAAACTTCAAATATGAAGTTAAACAATTTGTGTTTGATTATTTTATCTTTCTTCTGTCGCGTCGACGTCGTGTCTCCAGGTCTGATCTTATCTTTATATTTTAAACACGCGGTTACGTTTAACTCCTGTAGTTTCACTTTCACTTATAAAAACAGTCGTTGATGATAAACTGTGGATTATAACGGTTAATCAGTGACATGTCGGATTTTTAATTTCTTTACTAGACAGTTGTTTTATAGCTACATTCAGTTTTTGGCCTTTTATTATTCACAGTCCTGATGTCGATGTCGATAGTGTTTTATTGATAAAGTTTAAAACTCGTGAAAAAACAAATCTGCTCATATTGGGCCACTACCTACTGTCTGTATCTGTACTGATCTGTACTCTGTGTGTGTGTGTGTGTGTGTGTGTGTGTGTGTGTGTGTGTGTGTGTGTGTGTGTGTGTGTGTGTATTCTTCTTTCTAACTGTAAAAAAGACATGACCTGTTGAAACCACCACTTCCTTTTTCAGGAGTCAGGAGTTTTGACTAAAATAAACTTCTCCAGAACCAAACTATCATTATTTATATGTTTTAATTGTAGTTATTATTTATCTGTGTGTTTTTTATAGATAATAGCTGATAATCTCTGCAATAGATGCACAGATTGATTTATCCCTTAAAAATATTCCAGATTAATTCATCAATAATCTGTGAATTTTGCTGCAATGAGGACACATTGAAGACAAATTTTAATTCCTGTTATAAAAACTGTGAAAGTCTGTTTGCCCACACAGTGAAACTCTCTCTGATGTTTTTCTTCACTGGAACAAAATATCCACATACAGATCAATATTTCCCAAGATTATAAATGAGTATTTCAGTCAGATTGGTTTCTTCTGAAAGGATCATGTTTAAAATGTTTATTTCACTCTTTACTTCACTTTTTCCTTCTTCTGCAGCAGACGTGCATGATTTACTTTAACTTGAACTTGATGAGACTATAACTTTTACCTGAATCCTACTTAATATGTGATATTTTTAATGAGTGTGATATATATATTTATACTGAATGTATAAACCTTGTTTGTTCCACAGTGAAACACTCTCTGACGTTTTTGGTCACTGTGTCTTCTAAAGTGTCAAACCTCCCTGAGTTTGTGAGTGTTGGACTGGTTGATGATGTTCCAGCCTATTCATGTAACAGTGATACAGAAACAATCGAACCAAAACCAAAACAGGACTGGATGCAAACATGTTTAAATGACAAACAGCAGCAGGTGGATATGACAAGACAGTGTTCAATTGGTCATCAGTGGTTCAAAGAGAAGCTTCCCAGTTTGATGCAGCACTTCAGGCACAGTGAAGGTACAGTATGTGATATCTTATGATTCAGTGTAATGATAAACGGTTCAGACAGTCAGCATCTCGTCACAGGGCCACATATACAGACATATATAGACATTCACACTCACATCTACGGGCAATTCAGCAATTCAGCAGGGAGGAAACCCACGCAGACACAGAAAAAAGACGCTGCACCCAACCAGAGAGTCGAACCGACAACCTTCTTGTTGTGAGACAAAACTGCAAATCCCTGTGCCGCCTGGATTAAACTTTTATAAGCTTTAAATAGTGAAGTGAGGAGGGGGTAAGAAGTGCTGGAGTTATACATCTCATCTAGGACGAGCTGCAAGACATTGCTTTGCACAGTCAGGTGGATGAATGGAAAATTATTACATCACATATTTTAAAAAAATCATTGATTATCTGCTCTTGAAAAAATCTAAAGGTCTAAAACTGTTCATGCACAATATTTTTTTAGATAATCTGTCCTACCACTGTCTCTGTGTCTGTCTCTGTCTCAGGTGTCCACACTTTACAGATGATGGGTGGCTGTGAAAAAGATGAAGACACTGGAGATGTTACTGGTTTTATTCAGTATGGTTATGATGGAAAAGACTTCCTGTCATTGGACCTGAAGACAGAGACATACATCGCTAAGACACAAAAGGCTGGCAACATCAAACTTCAATGGGATGCTGAGAAAGTGCAAATTAAAGCCTTCAAGTTCTTCCTCTCTCACATTTGTCCCGACTGGTTGAATAAGTTTTTGCAGCATGGGAGAAGCTTTGTGGAGAGAACAGGTAGAGTCACATGACCTGATGTAGTTTCATTAACACAACAACAGTCATGTGATGTTTCAGATTGAATTACCACTGTCTTGTTATTTTAACCCTTAGAAGTCGTTGGATTGACAGTTTCCAAGGCTGTGACACTGTTTTTTAGCAAACATACATAGTACATGTGTTTATAATTGCTTCTCTGTTTTTCTTTACCTTCCTCACACACTCACCCACTCCAAACCATCTCTACAGGTCGTCCCTCAGTGTCTCTCCTCCAGAAGTCTCCCTCCTCTCCAGTCAGCTGCCACGCTACAGGTTTCTACCCTGACAGAGCCGTGATGTTCTGGAGGAAAGATGGAGAGGATCTTCATGAGGACGTGGACCAAGGAGAGATCCTCCCCAACCATGATGGGACCTTCCAGATGATCGTCCACCTGAACCTTTCATCAGTTGCTCCTGAAGACTGGAGCAGATACGACTGTGTGTTTCAGCTCCATGGTTTGAAGGGCGACATCGTCAATAAAGTGAACAAATCAATGATCAGGACCAACAAGGGTAAGAGCAGGTTATCCTGATCTCTGAATCTTTAACCTTGAGTTAACAGGATGAATCTGGTTTACAACTTATTGTCATAGTCGTGACCATTGTGTCTGTTAGTTGTGGAAACACTGAACTCATCACAGTTATTGATCATATCTAAAGTGATGAAACATGTTGAGCTCCATCCAGAGGCAGAGACACAGTGTGAATGTTGTGTCTTGGTTGCAGATCCTCCCTCACAGTTTCCTGCTGCTGCTGTCATTGGAGTTGTTGTAGGACAGCTGCTCCTGATACTCTGCATCTCTGGACTCTTCATGTTGAGAGGGAACAATCATGGTGAGGGACAAACATGTTTTCACTCATCATGAAGACATTTTTACTCCACTGTTGGATTTAACAGGCAGCTTCAACTGTAACTTCTCTTCATTTATGTGTGAACATTGACTAATGTGATATTTCTTCTGTATTTCAGGCTTCAAACCTGCAAACAGTAAGTTTTCTCCTGTGAAAAATAAAATCTATTTATGTTCTTGTCTTGTTACTGAGTCAGTAACTCAGTCATTCATGTCCAGCCTTGTCTTTCATATGATTCCTCTTTATTTTAAATGAAACTGTTTGACTTTTTTTGTTTCTGTCTGTAGCTTCAGACTCTTCACCTTCATCAGTCCCAGATCAACTCAACATGACGTCAACTCAACAGTAAATAACCTGAACACAGCTTCAGTTCACTGGTTTGATTTTCTCTTCATGGATGAAAAAACTGATTCCTCCTGAGATTTAAAAACAATCTCATCATCAGTCATCAGTGATATTCACATATGAATATTTTTGCATTTTTGTGTTATTTCTTCATCACCCAAGAAAGTCCTTAAATTTCTTTAGTTTCTTTTTTATCATCTTTCACTTACAAAAAAGATTTGAGAAAAACAAAGACTCGAGACTTGACTTTTGCCTGATGAAGTTGGACGTGAGGATCTTCAAAACACACAGATCAGTCATTTGGAGAAAGAGAAACTTAGCATGTTTAGACAGGTACTTCTAGCAAACTAGTTGTTCTAATGTAAGCTCTGCACACATTACAGCTTTATTGTACGTTATAGGTTATTAGGTAAACATTTCAGCGCGCTGGTGATTTTACAGCTACACATTTATTTATTCAGAAAAAAGATTGAAAAGTTAAATCAGTTTATGTATTTCATCATCAGCAGTATTAACACGTGAATATTTTTTCATTTTTGTGTTATTTCTTCATCACCCAAGAAAGTCCTTAAGTTTCTTTAGTTTCTTTTTTCTTCATCCTTCACTTACATTTATTGTTCTTACTGAGGTTTTATTGCTTCAATATTTACCTCAGTTTTATCTTTTAGACCAGATATAACAGACGTGATCACAACTGAATTATTAAAGTACAAAATGACTGTTTGTTTATTTGTCAGAAGTTTACAAACCAGATTATTAGAGGAAAGTAAATTTACTGTGACAGTAACTCACTGTTTATCTGAGTATCAGTGTTGTTAAAAGTTGAGTAACGTCTCAGTTCTTCTCATGTTAAAGTCTTAGTAACTAGAAGCTCTGATCTGTTTTATTATGTGAATGTCGTGTAATAATAAGAGACAGTTGTCAGGTGTCACATTTAGACATTTAAACTATAATGTTACATATTCACTTCTGGTTCAACTGTTTTATTCACTGTTTTTTGTTGCTTTTCCTGTTTGTTTGTTTTTGTTTTTTTTAACTGGCTTTTAATTCCTGCTTCTGCTTCTGAATAAATACATTTCCTGAGAAAAGTCAACATTTCTGTGTTTATTTGTTCATTTTTGTGTGAGACACTAAACAATACTAGTGATGAAGCTACACTCAACAAACATATAAACGCACAAACTTGAAATGGTGAACAAAAATAGAAGTATCAGACCCAGTAGTCCAGTGTCACTTGGCCACTCCTATTGACAACAATCTCAGATTGAGTATTTCAACTCACGAGAGTCACGGAGCATGGCAGAGTGGTGGTCAATATGCATGACCAGTACACAGACACTCCTTATGGTCTGATCAATAAAAGGGCACACCAAAATGTAGACTTTTGTCACTTGTCAATATGCCACAGATGTCACAAATCATGAGGGAGCATACCATTGGCAGACCACTTGTCGTGCCCTTTGTTGAACTCCATCATCTGAACTTCCAACAAGATAATGCCCGCCCACACATTGCCAGGATATGCAGGGACTTCCCTGAACAGGAGGGTATTCCTGTCCTCAACTGGCCGCCATTTTTGCCAGACATGTCACCTATTCAACACCTTTGGGATGTTCTGGATAGGCGTGTCCGCCAGCGGGTTCCAGTTCCACAGAACGGCTGCCAACTTCTTCAACATCTCAATTTCCCTGCATCACAGTGGTATCATAAGCCTCTTCTATACATTTTCATCTCCCATTCATCATCCCATCACTTCCATCGCATCATAGCCCTGTTGTGATTTGTATTATTTTTCTCTATATTATTTGCACCATTCCTGCATAATACCTCCCTGCTCAGGCTTGTTGCCTTTTGCATTCAGTCACCTCCATTAAAATTTGTATCTCCTGCTTACTTCATCCTTTCTCTCTCCCCACTTCTATTCCTTATTCTACCATCACCGACCCTGATCCCTGTAAGTACAGCTTATTCCCCAGCTTCTCCTAAACTCCTGATTAGTGCTGTCCATCATCTCCTCCTTCCTTAATTTCCCTTTGGGATTACCAAAGTATCCATCCAACCACCCTGTGGTTTTAATGTGTTACTCTTGAGTTGAACCTGTATGTTAAATCAAACAATGAAGTAAAAGATGCTGCACACTGTTGGTGGAAAAGAAAAATACTATTTAGTTTCCCATTAAAACTCATTGTACAGAAGAAAATAAGAAACTTATTTTATTCAAAGATTCATCTCCACATTAAAGACTAAGGTTTGTTGGATTTCAGATCAGGATCACCTGATCTGACCCTGGTTGGTCCTGATCAAGACTTCATATACATACAAATACATATACACAGAGAATCTGTGATCATTTGAATTTCATCTGCATTAATAAAACACTCTAAAAGGTCCTGTGTTCACAACAAGATAAATCACATTGGAACTAGTTTAATAACCAGTAATGTTCAGTGTCTCACACAAAAATGAACAAATAAACAAAGAATTTTTTACTTAGGAAATTTATTCATCAACATGCAGAAGTAGGATTCAAAACCCAGTAAAAAAGGATCAGAACAACAAAATGAACAGAACAAAAAACAATGAATAAAACAGTTGAACCAGAAGTGAATATGTAACATTATAGTTTAAATGTCTAAATGTGACACCTGACAACTGTCTCTTATTATTACACGACATTCACATAATAAAACAGATCAGAGCTTCTAGTTACTGAGACTTTAACATGAGAAGAATTGAGACGTTACTCAACTTTTAACAACACTGATACTCAGATAAACAGTGAGTTACTGTCACAGTAAATTTACTTTCCTCTAATAATCTGGTTTGTAAACTTCTGACAAATAAACAAACAGTCAGTTTGTACTTTAATAATTCAGTTGTGGTCACATCTGTTATATCTGGTCTAAAAGATAAAACTGAGGTAAATATTGAAGCAATAAAACCTCAGTAAGAACTGATCTTTGAACTCTGAACAACATTTACATGTAAAATACAAGATGAGATTGTTTTTAAATCTCAGGAGGAATCAGTTTTTTCATCCATGAAGAGAAAATCAAACCAGTGAACTGAAGCTGTGTTCAGGTTATTTTCTGTTGAGTTGACGTCATGTTGAGTTGATCTGGGATTGATGAAGGTGAAGAGTCTGAAGCTACAGACAGAAACAAAAGTCAAACAGTTTCATTTAAAATAAAGAGGAATCATATGAAAGACAAGGCTGGACATGAATGACTGAGTTACTGACTCAGTAACAAGACAAGAACATAAATAGATTTTATTTTTCACAGGAGAAAACTTACTGTTTGCAGGTTTGAAGCCTGAAATACAGAAGAAATATCACATTAGTCAATGTTCACACATAAATGAAGAGAAGTTACAGTTGAAGCTGCCTGTTAAATCCAACAGTGGAGTAAAATGTCTTCATGATGAGTGAAAACATGTTTGTCCCTCACCATGATTGTTCCTTCTCCACATGAAGAGTCCAGAGATGCAGAGTATCAGGAGCAGCAGTCCTACAACAACTCCAATGACAGCAGCAGCAGGAAACTGTGAGGGAGGATCTGCAACCAAGACACAACATTCACACTGTGTCTCTGCCTCTGGATGGAGCTCAACATGTTTCATCACTTTAGATATGATCAATAACTGTGATGAGTTCAGTGTTTCCACAACTAACAGACACAATGGTCACGACTATGACAATAAATTGTAAACCAGATTCATCCTGTTAACTCAAGGTTAAAGATTCAGAGATCAGACTGCTGCACAACAAAACAATATTAATGTGTTAGTGAAGAATATCGAGTCTAAATCCAGAATCTTTTATGTCATATCTTTTTTAACTTGAATAGATCACTACACTATTTTGTGCTGTAAATGTAGATTGCCTAGCAAGTGTGTGTGTGTGTGTGTGAACCACTTGGGGAAGGCAAAAGTTATATGATGCACCTTTTGATGGGAACACGCACAGTCTCAAGTAGAAAGACTGTTACTAACCACTTGTGATACCGGTTATTTCTGTTTGACAGTTTGTCCATTTGTCAAGCAGCTTACACTAAGAAACTCTGGCTATGTCAATCTTGCTTAATAGTATATACCTCAGGTTACCCCACTCTTACCCAGGTTACTCCTGATCGCTGATTTGTACAGTTGGGTGACGATGTCGTCCTTCACACCATCCAGCTGAAACACACAGTCGTATCTGCTCCAGTCTTCAGGAGCAACTGATGAAAGGTTCAGGTGGACGATCATCTGGAAGGTCTCATCATGGTTGGAGAGGATCTCTCCTTGTTCCACGTCCTCATGAAACTCCTCTCCATCTTTCCTCCAGAACATCACGGCTCTGTCAGGGTAGAAACCTGTAGCGTGGCAGCTGACTGGAGAGGAGGGAGACTTCTGGAGGAGAGACACTGAGGGACGCTCTGTGGAGAGGGTGAGAAGAAGGTAAAGAAAAATAGAAAAGCAATTATAAGCACATGTACTCTGTATGTTTGCTCAAAAATATGACAGTTTCACACCCTTGGAAACTGATTAATGATTTCTAAGGGCTTAAATAAAGTCAGACTAAGTGGATTGATCACCATTAAAAAAAAAAAAAAAAAAAAAAAAAAAAAAGCTAGACTGTACTTCCTCTGCATGCTGAGGAAATTCAAGGTCTCCACCACCCTGAGGATCTTCTACTCCTCAGCTGTGGAGCATCCTGACAGGCAGGTGACTGCACCATTAGAGCACCTCTCCCCTGCCTGCAGGACACTTAAAGTGAGGCAGAGATCCCTTAACATCACAAAGGCCAGGTCACACCCAAACAACGGACTGTTCAGGCTGTTGCAGTCAAGCAGACGCCTCAGCAGTCTCTCAGGCCATCCAGACTCTCAACACACACACCTCTCTACAAAACACTTAATACACAACTAAACCCCTGCTTCATATTCTAACACTACTACTACACTAACAATACTGTATTCAGTCAACTGACATCATGTTAAAGTTTAACATAACATCTAGCACTAAACACTTTACTCTCACTGCAATATACCACCCTGCTGCTTTATTTACCTACTTTATTTTTTTAACCTATTTTCTCTATATTGTTGCACAATTTTTTTTGCACTATTTTTCCTTTAAAAAATCGATTTTTTAAAATTCCTCTTTCATTTTATCTAAATTATTTGTTTAAATAATAAAAAAAATGTAAATTATATATTCTAACATTTACTGTTCTAATTATTGTAAAACTGTGACTGTGAGTGTTTCTTCATTTCACTGCTTGTCTTACTCTGTGTCTCTGTGCAAGTGACAAATTAAAAACTCTTGAACCTTGAACCCAATTCATGAAACTACATCAGGTCATGTGACTCTACCTGTTCTCTCCACAAACCTCCTCCCATACTGCAAAATCTTATTCAACCACTCAGGACAAAACTGAGTGAGGAAGAACTTGAAGGTTTTTATGTCTGATTTCTCAGTGTCCCATTGAAGTTTGATGTCGTCAGCCTTTTGTGTCAGAGCGATGTATGTATCTGCCTTCTGGTCCAATGACAGGAAGTCTTCTCCATCATAACCAAACTTTATAAAACTAGTAACATCTCCAGTGTCTTCATCTTTTTCACAACCACTTATCATCTGTAAAGTGTGGACACCTGAGACAGAAACAGAGACAGTAGTCAGACAGATAAAATGAATAACCTATATAATAACTCAGAAGTTACTGTATATGGTGGGATCAAATGTCAGACATGTATGAATATAGTCTTTCAGTGTCAGATGAAAAAAGTTAAACTTGTATCTATGATCATTTTTTTATTGTGGGGAAAGTGACAGAGTGACATTCAAAGAATAAGAGGAAAAACAGAGAAGGAATTTTAATCAACTTTTAATATTTCCTGTCTGTTTTGAGAAGAACTTGTTGTTGCGCTAGTGGGTGGGATTGACAACACAGGGAGCAGAAGTGTTTATCATTACACTGAATTATAAGGTATCACATACTGTACCTTCACTCTGGTTGAAGTGCTGCATCAAACTGGGAAGCTTCTTTTCAAACCACTGATGATTAATTGAACACTGTTGAGACAACATCTGCAGCTGATCAGGTTTGAAAGTGAAATACATTTGTATCCAGCTCTGTTTTGGTTCAACTTTTTTTGTATCACTGTCACAGTAAAGGCCTGGGGCATCATCAGCCTGGGCAACAGCCACAAACTCAGGGAAGTTTGACACTTCAGAAGTTGCAGTGACGATATACTTCACCGAGTGTTTCACTGTGGAACAAACAAGGTTTATACATTAGTATAAACACACACATCGTCATCACCAATAAAATGGATTTAGTTTAAACTTAAATTCTCACTGAGTTAATTAAAAACTTAAACTGTGATGCAGGAGTAAAAGTAAAAAGTGAAGTAACAAGTCAAATATTTAAATCTTACCTGCTGATGAACTGTGACAGAAAAGAAGCAACACAAACAATTTATCCATCATGTTCTTTTCTGCTAGAATAGACAGTGATCACTATCAAAGCACCTGGAGCCTCAGAAACACTCACAAAGACGCGTCTCTGTTGTCTACCTGTGGTGGTGATGCACAGTGCAGGTCTGAGAACAGCTGCAAATTCATTTGCACTTTGTCCTTTTTTCACCGCTGGTTTTGTAGATGTGGCCGTTGTTTCTTCTTATTATTGCTGCTTGTTCTGTTTGTTTTATCACTGTGTCGTCACGCAGAGCCTCCGCTCTGACCAAAACAAATGATACAAATAGCTATCAATGAATAAGAGCCTATAATGTACTGTTCTTAATAATATGAACTTTAATTGCAGTTCAATTAAGGTTCATATTCCTGGATTAATAATTTGTTACTATATTATCTGAAAGTCCATTTGTTTTTATATAAATATTGATATGAATAAATATAAGGTCAATCTGCTTTTCAACGTTGATCCAGTTTTTCATTTTGACCTCTTCTGTCTCTGACATCCAGAATCTTCTCTTACTTGCTTTTTTAATGGTTTGTAGCTTTAGCTGTGTTTGTTGTGGTGGTGTGCGTGCGTGCGTGCGTGCGTGTGTGTGTGTGTGATGGTACAGTCCGGTCTGTAGATGGTACAGTCAGTGAAGTTGGTGATTGGACGATCGGTTGTCTACGTCACTCAAGACGGAAATAAACAATCAGCTGTAACTTCACTACAAACTTCAAATATGAAGTTAAACAATTTGTGTTTGATTATTTTATCTTTCTTCTGTCGCGTCGACGTCGTGTCTCCAGGTCTGATCTTATCTTTATATTTTAAACACGCGGTTACGTTTAACTCCTGTAGTTTCACTGTCACTTATAAAAACAGTCGTTGATGATAAACTGTGGATTATAACGGTTAATCAGTGACATGTCGGATTTTTAATTTCTTTACTAGACAGTTGTTTTATAGCTACATTCAGTTTTTGGCCTTTTATTATTCACAGTCCTGATGTCGATGTCGATAGTGTTTTATTGATAAAGAAAAAACAAATCTGCTCATATTGGGCCACTACCTACTGTCTGTATCTGTACTGATCTGTACTCTGTGTGTGTGTGTGTGTGTGTGTGTGTGTGTGTGTGTGTGTATATTCTTCTTTCTAACTGTAAAAAAGACATGACCTGTTGAAACCACCACTTCCTTTTTCAGGAGTCAGGAGTTTTGACTAAAATAAACTTCTCCAGAACCAAACTATCATTATTTATATGTTTTAATTGTAGTTATTATTTATCTGTGTGTTTTTATAGATAATAGCTGATAATCTCTGCAATAGATGCACAGATTGATTTATCCCTTAAAAATATTCCAGATTAATTCATCAATAATCTGTGAATTTTGCTGCAATGAGGACACATTGAAGACAAATTTTAATTCCTGTTATAAAAACTGTGAAAGTCTGTTTGCCCACACAGTGAAACTCTCTCTGATGTTTTTCTTCACTGGAACAAAATATCCACATACAGATCAATATTTCCCAAGATTATAAATGAGTATTTCAGTCAGATTGGTTTCTTCTGAAAGGATCATGTTTAAAATGTTTATTTCACTCTTTACTTCACTTTTTCCTTCTTCTGCAGCAGACGTGCATGATTTACTTTAACTTGAACTTGATGAGACTATAACTTTTACCTGAATCCTACTTAATATGTGATATTTTTAATGAGTGTGATATATATATTTATACTGAATGTATAAACCTTGTTTGTTCCACAGTGAAACACTCTCTGACGTTTTTGGTCACTGTGTCTTCTAAAGTGTCAAACCTCCCTGAGTTTGTGAGTGTTGGACTGGTTGATGATGTTCCAGCCTATTCATGTAACAGTGATACAGAAACAATCGAACCAAAACCAAAACAGGACTGGATGCAAACATGTTTAAATCACAAACAGCAGCAGGTGGATATGACAAGACAGTGTTCAATTGGTCATCAGTGGTTCAAAGAGAAGCTTCCCAGTTTGATGCAGCACTTCAGGCACAGTGAAGGTACAGTATGTGATATCTTATGATTCAGTGTAATGATAAACGGTTCAGACAGTCAGCATCTCGTCACAGGGCCACATATACAGACATATATAGACATTCACACTCACATCTACGGGCAATTCAGCAATTCAGCAGGAGGAAACCCACGCAGACACAGAAAAAAAGACGCTGCACCCAACCAGAGAGTCGAACCGACAACCTTCTTGTTGTGAGACAAAACTGCAAATCCCTGTGCCGCCTGGATTAAACTTTTATAAGCTTTAAATAGTGAAGTGAGGAGGGGTAAGAAGTGCTGGAGTTATACATCTCATCTAGGACGAGCTGCAAGACATTGCTTTGCACAGTCAGGTGGATGAATGGAAAATTATTACATCACATATTTTTTCTGCTCTTGAAAAAATCTAAAGGTCTAAAACTGTTCATGCACAATATTTTTTTAGATAATCTGTCCTACCACTGTCTCTGTGTCTGTCTCTGTCTCAGGTGTCCACACTTTACAGATGATGGGTGGCTGTGAAAAAGATGAAGACACTGGAGATGTTACTGGTTTTATTCAGTATGGTTATGATGGAAAAGACTTCCTGTCATTGGACCTGAAGACAGAGACATACATCGCTAAGACACAAAAGGCTGGCAACATCAAACTTCAATGGGATGCTGAGAAAGTGCAAATTAAAGCCTTCAAGTTCTTCCTCTCTCACATTTGTCCCGACTGGTTGAATAAGTTTTTGCAGCATGGGAGAAGCTTTGTGGAGAGAACAGGTAGAGTCACATGACCTGATGTAGTTTCATTAACACAACAACAGTCATGTGATGTTTCAGATTGAATTACCACTGTCTTGTTATTTTAACCCTTAGAAGTCGTTGGATTGACAGTTTCCAAGGCTGTGACACTGTTTTTTAGCAAACATACATAGTACATGTGTTTATAATTGCTTCTCTGTTTTTCTTTACCTTCCTCACACACTCACCCACTCCAAACCATCTCTACAGGTCGTCCCTCAGTGTCTCTCCTCCAGAAGTCTCCCTCCTCTCCAGTCAGCTGCCACGCTACAGGTTTCTACCCTGACAGAGCCGTGATGTTCTGGAGGAAAGATGGAGAGGATCTTCATGAGGACGTGGACCAAGGAGAGATCCTCCCCAACCATGATGGGACCTTCCAGATGATCGTCCACCTGAACCTTTCATCAGTTGCTCCTGAAGACTGGAGCAGATACGACTGTGTGTTTCAGCTCCATGGTTTGAAGGACGACATCGTCAATAAAGTGAACAAATCAATGATCAGGACCAACAAGGGTAAGAGCAGGTTATCCTGATCTCTGAATCTTTAACCTTGAGTTAACAGGATGAATCTGGTTTACAACTTATTGTCATAGTCGTGACCATTGTGTCTGTTAGTTGTGGAAACACTGAACTCATCACAGTTATTGATCATATCTAAAGTGATGAAACATGTTGAGCTCCATCCAGAGGCAGAGACACAGTGTGAATGTTGTGTCTTGGTTGCAGATCCTCCCTCACAGTTTCCTGCTGCTGCTGTCATTGGAGTTGTTGTAGGACAGCTGCTCCTGATACTCTGCATCTCTGGACTCTTCATGTTGAGAGGGAACAATCATGGTGAGGGACAAACATGTTTTCACTCATCATGAAGACATTTTTACTCCACTGTTGGATTTAACAGGCAGCTTCAACTGTAACTTCTCTTCATTTATGTGTGAACATTGACTAATGTGATATTTCTTCTGTATTTCAGGCTTCAAACCTGCAAACAGTAAGTTTTCTCCTGTGAAAAATAAAATCTATTTATGTTCTTGTCTTGTTACTGAGTCAGTAACTCAGTCATTCATGTCCAGCCTTGTCTTTCATATGATTCCTCTTTATTTTAAATGAAACTGTTTGACTTTTGTTTCTGTCTGTAGCTTCAGACTCTTCACCTTCATCAGTCCCAGATCAACTCAACATGACGTCAACTCAACAGTAAATAACCTGAACACAGCTTCAGTTCACTGGTTTGATTTTCTCTTCATGGATGAAAAAACTGATTCCTCCTGAGATTTAAAAACAATCTCATCATCAGTCATCAGTGATATTCACATATGAATATTTTTGCATTTTTGTGTTATTTCTTCATCACCCAAGAAAGTCCTTAAATTTCTTTAGTTTCTTTTTTATCATCTTTCACTTACAAAAAGATTTGAGAAAAACAAAGACTCGAGACTTGACTTTTGCCTGATGAAGTTGGACGTGAGGATCTTCAAAACACACAGATCAGTCATTTGGAGAAAGAGAAACTTAGCATGTTTAGACAGGTACTTCTAGCAAACTAGTTGTTCTAATGTAAGCTCTGCACACATTACAGCTTTATTGTACGTTATAGGTTATTAGGTAAACATTTCAGCGCGCTGGTGATTTTACAGCTACACATTTATTTATTCAGAAAAAAGATTGAAAAGTTAAATCAGTTTATGTATTTCATCATCAGCAGTATTAACACGTGAGTATTTTTTCATTTTTGTGTTATTTCTTCATCACCCAAGAAAGTCCTTAAGTTTCTTTAGTTTCTTTTTTCTACATCCTTCACTTATTCTTATTGTTCTTACTGAGGTTTTATTGCTTCAATATTTACCTCAGTTTTATCTTTTAGACCAGATATAACAGACGTGATCACAACTGAATTATTAAAGTACAAAATGACTGTTTGTTTATTTGTCAGAAGTTTACAAACCAGATTATTAGAGGAAAGTAAATTTACTGTGACAGTAACTCACTGTTTATCTGAGTATCAGTGTTGTTAAAAGTTGAGTAACGTCTCAGTTCTTCTCATGTTAAAGTCTTAGTAACTAGAAGCTCTGATCTGTTTTATTATGTGAATGTCGTGTAATAATAAGAGACAGTTGTCAGGTGTCACATTTAGACATTTAAACTATAATGTTACATATTCACTTCTGGTTCAACTGTTTTATTCACTGTTTTTGTTGCTTTTCCTGTTTGTTTGTTTTTTGTTTTTTTTTAACTGGCTTTTAATTCCTGCTTCTGCTTCTGAATAAATACATTTCCTGAGAAAAGTCAACATTTCTGTGTTTATTTGTTCATTTTTGTGTGAGACACTAAACAATACTAGTGATGAAGCTACACTCAACAAAAATATAAACACACAAACTTGAAATGGTGAACAAAAATAGAAGTATCAGACCCAGTAGTCCAGTGTCACTTGGCCACTCCTATTGACAACAATCTCAGATTGAGTATTTCAACTCACGAGAGTCACGGAGCATGGCAGAGTGGTGGTCAATATGCATGACCAGTACACAGACACTCCTTATGGTCTGATCAATAAAAGGGCACACCAAAATGTAGACTTTTGTCACTTGTCAATATGCCACAGATGTCACAAATCATGAGGGAGCATGCCATTGGCAGACCACTTGTCGTGCCCTTTGTTGAACTCCATCATCTGAACTTCCAACAAGATAATGCCCGCCCACACATTGCCAGGATATGCAGGGACTTCCCTGAACAGGAGGGTATTCCTGTCCTCAACTGGCCGCCATATTTGCCAGACATGTCACCTATTCAACACCTTTGGGATGTTCTGGATAGGCGTGTCCGCCAGCGGGTTCCAGTTCCCCAGAACGGCTGCCAACTTCTTCAACATCTCAATTTCCCTGCATCACAGTGGTATCATAAGCCTCTTCTATACATTTTCATCTCCCATTCATCATCCCATCACTTCCATCGCATCATAGCCCTGTTGTGATTTGTATTATTTTTCTCTATATTATTTGCACCATTCCTGCATAATACCTCCCTGCTCAGGCTTGTTGCCTTTTGCATTCAGTCACCTCCATTAAAATTTGTATCTCCTGCTTACTTCATCCTTTCTCTCTCCCCACTTCTATTCCTTATTCTACCATCACCGACCCTGATCCCTGTAAGTACAGCTTATTCCCCAGCTTCTCCTAAACTCCTGATTAGTGCTGTCCATCATCTCCTCCTTCCTTAATTTCCCTTTGGGATTACCAAAGTATCCATCCAACCACCCTGTGGTTTTAATGTGTTACTCTTGAGTTGAACCTGTATGTTAAATCAAACAGTGAAGTAAAAGATGCTGCACACTGTTGGTGGAAAAGAAAAATACTATTTAGTTTCCCATTAAAACTCATTGTACAGAAGAAAATAAGAAACTTATTTTATTCAAAGATTCATCTCCACATTAAAGACTAAGGTTTGTTGGATTTCAGATCAGGATCACCTGATCTGACCCTGGTTGGTCCTGATCAAGACTTCATATACATAGAAATACATATACACAGAGAATCTGTGATCATTTGAATTTCATCTGCATTAATAAAACACTCTAAAAGGTCCTGTGTTCACAACAAGATAAATCACATTGGAACTAGTTTAATAACCAGTAATGTTCAGTGTCTCACACAAAAAATGAACAAATAAACACAGAATTTTTTTACTTAGGAAATTTATTCATCAACATGCAGAAGTAGGATTCAAAACCCAGTAAAAAAGGATCAGAACAACAAAATGAACAGAACAAAAAACAATGAATAAAACAGTTGAACCAGAAGTGAATATGTAACATTATAGTTTAAATGTCTAAATGTGACACCTGACAACTGTCTCTTATTATTACACGACATTCACATAATAAAACAGATCAGAGCTTCTAGTTACTGAGACTTTAACATGAGAAGAACTGAGACGTTACTCAACTTTTAACAACACTGATACTCAGATAAACAGTGAGTTACTGTCACAGTAAATTTACTTTCCTCTAATAATCTGGTTTGTAAACTTCTGACAAATAAACAAACAGTCAGTTTGTACTTTAATAATTCAGTTGTGGTCACATCTGTTATATCTGGTCTAAAAGATAAAACTGAGGTAAATATTGAAGCAATAAAACCTCAGTAAGAACTGATCTTTGAACTCTGAACAACATTTACATGTAAAATACAAGATGAGATTGTTTTTAAATCTCAGGAGGAATCAGTTTTTTCATCCATGAAGAGAAAATCAAACCAGTGAACTGAAGCTGTGTTCAGGTTATTTACTGTTGAGTTGACGTCATGTTGAGTTGATCTGGGACTGATGAAGGTGAAGAGTCTGAAGCTACAGACAGAAACAAAAGTCAAACAGTTTCATTTAAAATAAAGAGGAATCATATGAAAGACAAGGCTGGACATGAATGACTGAGTTACTGACTCAGTAACAAGACAAGAACATAAATAGATTTTATTTTTCACAGGAGAAAACTTACTGTTTGCAGGTCTGAAGCCTGAAATACAGAAGAAATATCACATTAGTCAATGTTCACACATAAATGAAGAGAAGTTACAGTTGAAGCTGCCTGTTAAATCCAACAGTGGAGTAAAAATGTCTTCATGATGAGTGAAAACATGTTTGTCCCTCACCATGATTGTTCCTTCTCCACATGAAGAGTCCAGAGATGCAGAGTATCAGGAGCAGCAGTCCTACAACAACTCCAATGACAGCAGCAGCAGGAAACTGTGAGGGAGGATCTGCAACCAAGACACAACATTCACACTGTGTCTCTGCCTCTGGATGGAGCTCAACATGTTTCATCACTTTAGATATGATCAATAACTGTGATGAGTTCAGTGTTTCCACAACTAACAGACACAATGGTCACGACTATGACAATAAGTTGTAAACCAGATTCATCCTGTTAACTCAAGGTTAAAGATTCAGAGATCAGACTGCTGCACAACAAAGTAATATCAATGTGTTAGTGAAGAATATCGAGTCTAAATCCAGAATTTTTTATGTCACAAAGGTCTCTTGATTTTTTTTTAAAATTTGATAGTATCTTGAACAAACATCTGGAGACATAAGAAACACTTTTTTGCCTGAAATCAATGATGCAGAAAAATGATTAGAATAATGTACACTGTTTTTTTTTTTTTTATTATTGTTTTTTGAAAGATTGTTGTGTGAACTACTGAATATGTTTGTGGTGTTTGCCATTGGCCATTCCCACATAATAGTTCATTCTATTATCACAAAAATATAATTTTTTCTTTATTCATTTATGTATTTATTTATTTATTTTCCTGATTTGTTAGGATTTTTTTAAAAAGATTGTATGTGTGTGAACCACTTCCTTTGAGAAGGCAAAAGTTATATGATGCACCTTTTATGGGAAAAAAACACACACACATACAGCCTCAAGTAGAAAGACTGTTGATAACCACCTCTGTGATACCAGTTATTTCTGTTTGTCATTTTGTTTGTTTGTCAAGCAGCTTACACTAAGAAAATCAGACATAACAATGTCAAACTTGCTTCATAGTATACCCCTCAGGTTACCCCACTCTTACCCAGGTTACTCCTGATCACTGATTTGTACAGTTTGATGACAATGTCGTCCTTCAAACCATTAAGCTGAAACACACAGTCGTATCTGCTCCAGTCTTCAGGAGCAACTGATGAAAGGTTCAGGTGGACGATCATCTGGAAGGTCCCATCATGGTTGGGGAGGATCTCTCCTTGGTCCACGTCCTCATGAAGATCCTCTCCATCTTTCCTCCACAACATCACGGCTCTGTCAGGGTAGAAACCTGTAGCGTGGCAGCTGACTGGAGAGGAGGGAGACTTCTGGAGGAGAGACACTGAGGGAAGCTCTGCAGAGATGGTTTGGAGTGGGTAAGGTGTGAAGAAGGTAAAGAAAAATAGAAAAGCAATTATATAACACATGTACTATGTATGTTTGCTCAAAACACATGGCAGTTTCTCAGCCTCTAATGGCTAAAATAAGGGCTAAAATAACAAAAATGTAAAGTCAGAGTGGACTGATAATACAATAGTAATTCATTCTGAGATATATGACTGTTGCTGTGTTCATGAAACTACATCAGGTCATGTGACTCTACCTGTTCTCTCCAGAAAGCTCCTCCCATGCTGCAAAATCTTATTCAACCAGTCGAGACAAGTGTGAGTGAGGAAGAACTTGTAAGTTTGTATGTCTGCTTTCTCAGCATCCCATTGAAGTTTGATGTCATCAGCCTTTTGTGTCTGAGAGATGTATGTCTCTGTCTTCTGGTCCAATGACAGGAAGTCTTCTCCATCGTAACCAAAGTTAATAAAACCAGTAACATCTCCAGTGTCTTCATCTTTTTCACAGCCACCCACCATCTGTAAAGTGTGGACACCTGAGACAGAGACAGAAACAGTAGTCAATGAATATGAATAAACTATATAATAACTCACATATCACTGCCTCAAACGTCAGACATGTATAGATATATTCTTTCAGTGTCAGACGTAGTTAAACTATGTGATGTTGCACTCTTTGTACTTTGGTATAAGTGGTTAAAGAGTAGGAGAGGAGACGTCTCTGGTCACAAACTGACCAGTGTTTTTTTTAATTCAGTAGCTATTGTTTTGTAAATTGAGTCGACTCATATCTCATAAAGATCCTGAATATCAATGTAAAAAACACTTTAAAATCCACCCATCCATTCATCCACCTGACTGTGCCAAGCAATGTCTTGCAGCTCGTCCTAGATGAGGTGTATAATAACTCCAGCACTTCTTAGTCTACCCCTCCTCCTGTCGTCTGCTCTGCTCCAAGCTCCTCACTCTATCTTTTAGGACAGAGGTGTCTTAGTTTTTGACAGGTGTGTTCAAAACTGTCTCTCCCTTTGTCACGTAGCCAAAAGGTATGCACAGTGTGTACAGCCAAATGCCTGCAGGTGCCTCTGTCTTAGGATGATACCAGTTGTCCAACAAGGGAAACTTATTTTGGCTGCTTACATCTATGTATCTAATTATTTTTGTCACATGCCCATTCTTCTTTGGACACTAGTGGGTTTTCACCTCACACCATTACGCTCTGGTTGAGTAGGAAGTGCATTTTTACACATAGATACTGTTGAATGTGTCAAATTCTCTGCTTCCTTTTACTAAGGAACTAGTTGAGTAACTAGTTTTAACTGATCAAAAATTTAAAAGTTTTAATCAATTGTTAGTATATTCTGTCTATTTTGAGAAGAACCTGTTGTGGTACATGTGGGTGGAATTGACAACACAGGGAGCAGAAGTGTTTATCATTACACTGAATTATAAGATATCACATACTGTACCTTCACTCTGGTTGAAGTGCTGCATCAAACTGTGAAGCTTCTTTTCAAACCACTGATTATTAATTAAACACTGTTGAGACAACATCTGCAGCTGATCAGGTTTGAAAGTGAAATACATTTGTATCCAGCTCTGTTTTGGTTCAGCTTTTTTTGTATCACTGTCACAGTAAAGGCCTGGGGCATCATCAGCCTGGACAACAGCCACAAACTCAGGGAAGTTTGACACTTCAGAAGTTGCACTAACGATATACTTCAGAGAGTGTTTCACTGTGGAACAAACAAGGTTTATACATTTAGTATAAACACACACATCATCATTATCAACAAAATGGATTTAGTTAAAACTTAAAGTCTCATCAAGTTCAAATAAAACTGAAAGTAAATTGTGCAGAAGGAGTAAAAGTAAAAAAAAAAAGAAGTAACAAGTCAAACATTTAAATCTTACCTGCTGATGAACTGTGACAGAAAAGAAGCAACACAAATAATTTATCCATCATGTTCTTTTCTGCTAGAATAGACAGTGATCACTATCAAAGCACCTGGAGACTCAGAAACACTCACAAAGACGCGTCTCTTTTGTCTTCCTGTCGTGGTGATGCACATTGCTTCCGTGTCAGTGCAGGTGTAAGAACAGTTGCAAATTTGTTTGCACTTTGTCCTTAACAGCCCATAATGTACTGTTCTTAATAATATGAACTTTAATTGCAGTTCAATTAAGGTTAATATTCCTGGATTAATAATTTGTTACTATATTATCTGAAAGTCCATTTGTTTTTATATAAATATTGATATGAATAAATATAAGGTCAATCTGCTTTTCAATGTTGGTCCAGTTTTTCATTTTGACCTCTTCTGTCTCTGACATCCAGAATCTTCTCTTACTTGCTTTTTTAATGGTTTGTAGCTTTAGCTGTGTTTGTTGTGGTGGAAATGGTTTATATAAGGTTTTAACTGAGATTCTGACGTTTCTGAGGAAACTGGCGAGAAAACGTTTGTGTGTGTGTGTGTGTGTGTGTGCGTGCGTGCGTGCGTGTGTGATGATGGTGATGGTACTCTCTGGTCGGTAGATGGTACAGGTTGGTGATTGGACGATCGGTTGTCTACGTCACTCAAGACGGAAATAAAGAATCAGCTGTAACTTCACTACAAACTTCAAATATGAAGTTAAACAAGTTGTGTTTGATTATTTTATCTTTCTTCTGTCGCGTCGACGTCGTGTCTCCAGGTCTGATCTTATCTTTATTCTTAATTTTTAAACACGCGGTTACGTTTAACTCCTGTAGTTTCACTTTCACTTATAAAAACAGTACAGGACAAGGAATAGTTTGCCTCTGACTTAAACAATGAAAAAATAACAAGTTAGTCTGGAGGGTAAGACTGTTACCGATAGTGTGCTTTATTCGTGTTTTATTGCATGTATTTTACGCTGGGAATGTGTGCTTTTATTTTTGAAACATCCTGACCGGTTGTGACAACCTCCATGATACAATCACCTGCACCTGGAGCGAATGAGATTGGCGGACTTTAAAAAAAGGGACACGAAGGGACAGACAGGGGACCGCGAGGAAGCGAAAGCAGAGCGAAGGCAGAGCACCAGCCACGCGGGAGCTGCCATTGCCAGAAAGGCCAATTGTCAGAAGGCTCCATGAAGTAGTAGGCAGAGTATTGCGTGAGTAGCGCCCCGATACAATAAAGCGTGGCTCAGCGAGGCTGTGTGTTTTTAAAAGTGCAGTAACTGCGCCGTCTTGCCCCCTATAGTTCGAGACCGGTGCCGAACGGAGGACGACGGTGCCGACCTGTGGAGCCTCTATGCAGCCGAGCACTGACGGACGCGCGTTCAGGAGGACAGAGCTGCTGCCGTTGGCGTTTGGGGCGCGTGCTGCATCCCTCCCTCGCAGATAGGACGCTGGACTGTTTATTGGACTGCTTCCCCTCTTAACCTTAGCATTACTTCTTTTTAGCATTTTAGCCCTCTGAACTGATTTTTTTTTTTTTTTTAACCTGTGTTTTAAAACCTGATTTTATTCTGTGAATAAATCAGTCTATGCTCCGCAGGGTTTAGTCACTTCTTGGTTTTAGAAATTGCTCTTTCTGATTTTAAATTACACATCAATTTCAATATCCTTTTTTTTAAAAATTATTTTTGAACAATCCACATACACCTAACCACCCCACACACCAAAGCAACTGAGAAAAGCTGTAATAACACATAAACACATAAAAGGTCCTAAAAACTCATTGAAATTACTTTAATTAGAAGAAATCTTCAGTGTCTCACACAAAAATGAACACACAAGCACAGAAATGTTTATTTTTCTTAGGAAATTTATTCATCAACATGACAAAAAAATAATGAATGAAACAGCAGTTGAAGCAGAAGTGAATATGTAACATTATAGTTTAAATGTCTAAATGTGACACCTGACAACTGTCTCTTATTATTACACGACATTCACATAATAAAACAGATCAGAGCTTCTAGTTACTGAGACTTTAACATGAGAAGAACTGAGACGTTACTCAACTTTTAACAACACTGATACTCAGATAAACAGTGAGTTACTGTCACAGTAAATTTACTTTCCTCTAATAATCTGGTTTGTAAACTTCTGACAAATAAACAAACAGTCAGTTTGTACTTTAATAATTCAGTTGTGACCACATCTGTTATATCTGGTCTAAAAGATAAAACTGAGGTAAATATTGAAGCAATAAAACCTCAGTAAGAACTGATCTTTGAACTCTGAACAACATTTACATGTAAAATACAAGATGAGATTGTTTTTAAATCTCAGGAGGAATCAGTTTTTTCATCCATGAAGAGAAAATCAAACCAGTGAACTGAAGCTGTGTTCAGGTTATTTTCTGTTGAGTTGACGTCATGTTGGGTTGATCTGGGACTGATGAAGGTGAAGAGTCTGAAGCTACAGACAGAAACAAAAGTCAAACAGTTTCATTTAAAATAAAGAGGAATCATATGAAAGACAAGGCTGGACATGAATGACTGAGTTACTGACTCAGTAACAAGACAAGAACATAAATAGATTTTATTTTTCACAGGAGAAAACTTACTGTTTGCAGGTCTGACCCCTGAAATACAGAAGAAATATCACATTAGTCAATGTTCACACATAAATGAAGAGAAGTTACAGTTGAAGCTGCCTGTTAAATCCAACAGTGGAGTAAAAATGTCTTCATGATGAGTGAAAATATGTTTGTCCCTCACCATGATTGTTCCTTCTCCACATGAAGAGTCCAGAGATGCAGAGTATCAGGAGCAGCAGTCCTACAACAACTCCAATGACAGCAGCAGCAGGAAACTGTGAGGGAGGATCTGCAACCAAGACACAACATTCACACTGTGTCTCTGCCTCTGGATGGAGCTCAACATGTTTCATCACTTTAGATATGATCAATAACTGTGATGAGTTCAGTGTTTCCACAACTAACAGACACAATGGTCACGACTATGACAATAAGTTGTAAACCAGATTCATCCTGTTAACTCAAGGTTAAAGATTCAGAGATCAGACTGCTGCACAACAAAGTAATATCAATGTGTTAGTGAAGAATATCGAGTCTAAATCCAGATTTTTTTTTTTATGTCACAAAGGTAGCTCTCGTGATTTTTTTTTTTTAAATTTGGATAGTATCTTGAACAAACATCTGGAGACATAAGAAACACTTTTTGTGAGGACCAGCTCTGTCTGAAATCAATGATGCAGAAAATATGATTAAGAATAATGTACACTTTTTTTTTTTTTTTTATTATTGTTTTTTTGAAAGATTGTTGTTGTCACTGAACTACTGAATATGTTTGTGGTGTTTCCTGGCCATTGGCCATTCCCAACATAATAGTTCATTCTATTATCACAAAAATATAATTTTTTCTTTATTCATTTATGTATTTATTTATTTATTTTCCTGATTTGTTATGGGATTTTTTTAAAATGTAGATTGTCAAGTGTGTGTGAACCACTTCCTTTGAGAAGGCAAAAGTTATATGATGCACCTTTTTATGGGAAAACACACACACACATACAGCCTCAAGTAGAAAGACTGTTGATAACCACCTCTGTGATACCAGTTATTTCTGTTTGTCATTTTGTTTGTTTGTCAAGCAGCTTACACTAAGAAAATCAGACTATGTCAAACTTGCTTCATAGTATACCCCTCAGGTTACCCCACTCTTACCCAGGTTACTCCTGATCACTGATTTGTACAGTTTGATGACAACGTCGTCCTTCAAACCATTGAGCTGAAACACACAGTCGTATCTGCTCCAGTCTTCAGGAGCAACTGATGAAAGGTTCAGGTGGACGATCATCTGGAAGGTCCCATCATGGTTGGGGAGGATCTCTCCTTGGTCCACGTCCTCATGAAGATCCTCTCCATCTTTCCTCCAGAACATCACGGCTCTGTCAGGGTAGAAACCTGTAGCGTGGCAGCTGACTGGAGAGGAGGGAGACTTCTGGAGGAGAGACACTGAGGGATGATCTGCAGAGATGGTTTGGAGTGGGTGAGTGTGTGAAGAAGGTAAAGAAAAACAGAGAAGCAATTATAGACACATGTACTATGTATGTTTGCTAAAACACATGGCAGTTTCTCAGCCTCTAATGGCTAAAATAAGGGCTAAAATAACAAAAATGTAAAGTCAGAGTGGACTGATAATACAATAGTAATTCATTCTGAGATATATGACTGTTGCTGTGTTCATGAAACTACATCAGGTCATGTGACTCTACCTGTTCTCTCCAGAAAGCTCCTCCCATGCTGCAAAATCTTATTCAACCAGTCGAGACAAGTGTGAGTGAGGAAGAACTTGTAAGTTTGTATGTCTGCTTTCTCAGCATCCCATTGAAGTTTGATGTCATCAGCCTTTTGTGTCTGAGAGATGTATGTCTCTGTCTTCTGGTCCAATGACAGGAAGTCTTCTCCATCGTAACCAAAGTTAATAAAACCAGTAACATCTCCAGTGTCTTCATCTTTTTCACAGCCACCCACCATCTGTAAAGTGTGGACACCTGAGACAGAGACAGAAACAGTAGTCAATGAATATGAATAAACTATATAATAACTCACATATCACTGCCTCAAACGTCAGACATGTATAGATATATTCTTTCAGTGTCAGACGTAGTTAAACTATGTGATGTTGCACTCTTTGTACTTTGGTATAAGTGGTTAAAGAGTAGGAGAGGAGACGTCTCTGGTCACAAACTGACCAGTGTTTTTTTAATTCAGTAGCTATTGTTTTGTAAATTGAGTCGACTCATATCTCATAAAGATCCTGAATATCAATGTAAAAACACTTTAAAATCCACCCATCCATTCATCCACCTGACTGTGCCAAGCAATGTCTTGCAGCTCGTCCTAGATGAGGTGTATAATAACTCCAGCACTTCTTAGTCTACCCCTCCTCCTGTCGTCTGCTCTGCTCCAAGCTTCTCACTCTATCTTTTAGGACAGAGGTGTCTTAGTTTTTGACAGGTGTGTTCAAAACTGTCTCTCCCTTTGTCACGTAGCCAAAAGGTATGCACAGTGTGTACAGCCAAATGCCTGCAGGTGCCTCTGTCTTAGGATGATACCAGTTGTCCAACAAGGGAAACTTATTTTGGCTGCTTACATCTATGTATCTAATTATTTTTGTCACATGCCCATTCTTCTTTGGACACTAGTGGGTTTTCACCTCACACCATTACGCTCTGGTTGAGTAGGAAGTGCATTTTTACTCATAGATACTGTTGAATGTGTCAAATTCTCTGCTTCCTTTTACTAAGGAACTAGTTGAGTAACTAGTTTTAACTGATCAAAAATGTAAAAGTTTTAATCAATTGTTAGTATATTCTGTCTATTTTGAGAAGAACCTGTTGTGGTACATGTGGGTGGAATTGACAACACAGGGAGCAGAAGTGTTTATCATTACACTGAATTATAAGATATCACATACTGTACCTTCACTCTGGTTGAAGTGCTGCATCAAACTGTGAAGCTTCTTTTCAAACCACTGATTATTAATTAAACACTGTTGAGACAACATCTGCAGCTGATCAGGTTTGAAAGTGAAATACATTTGTATCCAGCTCTGTTTTGGTTCAGCTTTTTTGTATCACTGTCACAGTAAAGGCCTGGGGCATCATCAGCCTGGACAACAGCCACAAACTCAGGGAAGTTTGACACTTCAGAAGTTGCACTAACGATATACTTCAGAGAGTGTTTCACTGTGGAACAAACAAGGTTTATACATTTAGTATAAACACACACATCATCATTATCAACAAAATGGATTTAGTTAAAACTTAAAGTCTCATCAAGTTCAAATAAAACTGAAAGTAAATTGTGCAGAAGGAGTAAAAAGTAAAAAAAAAAAAGTAACAAGTCAAACATTTAAATCTTACCTGCTGATGAACTGTGACAGAAAAGAAGCAACACAAATAATTTATCCATCATGTTCTTTTCTGCTAGAATAGACAGTGATCACTATCAAAGCACCTGGAGACTCAGAAACACTCACAAAGACGCGTCTCTTTTGTCTTCCTGTCGTGGTGATGCACATTGCTTCCGTGTCAGTGCAGGTGTAAGAACAGTTGCAAATTTGTTTGCACTTTGTCCTTAACAGCCCATAATGTACTGTTCTTAATAATATGAACTTTAATTGCAGTTCAATTAAGGTTAATATTCCTGGATTAATAATTTGTTACTATATTATCTGAAAGTCCATTTGTTTTTATATAAATATTGATATGAATAAATATAAGGTCAATCTGCTTTTCAACGTTGATCCAGTTTTTCATTTTGACCTCTTCTGTCTCTGACATCCAGAATCTTCTCTTACTTGCTTTTTTAATGGTTTGTAGCTTTAGCTGTGTTTGTTGTAGTGGAAATGGTTTATATAAGGTTTTAACTGAGATTCTGACGTTTCTGAGGAAACTGGCGAGAAAACGTTTGTGTGTGTGTGTGCGTGTGTGCGTGCGTGCGTGCGTGTGTGATGATGGTGATGGTACTCTCTGGTCGGTAGATGGTACAGGTTGGTGATTGGACGATCGGTTGTCTACGTCACTCAAGACGGAAATAAACAATCAGCTGTAACTTCACTACAAACTTCAAATATAAAGTTAAACAATTTGTGTTTGATTATTTTATCTTTCTTCTGTCGCGTCGACGTCGTGTCTCCACGTCTGATCTTATCTTTATTCTTAATTTTTAAACACGCGGTTACGTTTAACTCCTGTAGTTTCACTTTCACTTATAAAAACAGTACAGGACAAGGAATAGTTTGCCTCTGACTTAAACAATGAAAAAATGACAAGTTAGTCTGGAGGGTAAGACTGTTACCGAGGACTAGAGCAATGCATTCTGATCCTCATGACATAAGCAACTGAAGTTGTATGATGCATCTGCCCGTTCCACATAAGTGCCTGCTAAGGTTTACAAAAACATTTGCAAAATGACAAAATGAACAAGAAACTATGATGTGCTCAAGTAACTAGTGCATGTAGAAACTGAACAAGCAATTTTAAGAATTTCAATTCTGTTCTGAGAAATGCACCTGTCGCATGGGTAAAGTAAGGATTTTATTGTGTGTATTTTTAGCTCCCAGTGTTTTTAATTTGCAGTATTTCTTATTTTAGTGTGCTTTATTCGTGTTTTATTGCATGTATTTTACGCTGGGAATGTGTGCTTTTATTTTTGAAACATCCTGACCGGTTGTGACAACCTCCATGATACAATCACCTGCACCTGGAGCGAATGAGATTGGCGGACTTTAAAAAAAGGGACACGAAGGGACAGACAGGGGACCGCGAGGAAGCGAAAGCAGAGCGAAGGCAGAGCACCAGCCACGCGGGAGCTGCCATTGCCAGAAAGGCCAATTGTCAGAAGGCTCCATGAAGTAGTAGGCAGAGTATTGCGTGAGTAGCGCCCCGATACAATAAAGCGTGGCTCAGCGAGGCTGTGTGTTTTTAAAAGTGCAGTAACTGCGCCGTCTTGCCCCCTATAGTTCGAGACCGGTGCCGAACGGAGGACGACGGTGCCGACCTGTGGAGCCTCTATGCAGCCGAGCACTGACGGACGCGCGTTCAGGAGGACAGAGCTGCTGCCGTTGGCGTTTGGGGCGCGTGCTGCATCCCTCCCTCGCAGATAGGACGCTGGACTGTTTATTGGACTGCTTCCCCTCTTAACCTTAGCATTACTTCTTTTTAGCATTTTAGCCCTCTGAACTGATTTTTTTTTTTTTTTTTAACCTGTGTTTTAAAACCTGATTTTATTCTGTGAATAAATCAGTCTATGCTCCCCAGGGTTTAGTCACTTCTTGGTTTTAGAAATTGCTCTTTCTGATTTTAAATTACACATCAATTTCAATATCCTTTTTTTTTTTTAATTATTTTTGAACAATCCACATACACCTAACCGCCCCACACACCAAAGCAACTGAGAAAAGCTGTAATAACACATAAACACATAAAAGGTCCTAAAAACTCATTGAAATTACTTTAATTAGAAGAAATCTTCAGTGTCTCACACAAAAATGAACACACAAGCACAGAAATGTTTATTTTTCTTAGGAAATTTATTCATCAACATGACAAAAAAATAATGAATGAAACAGCAGTTGAAGCAGAAGTGAATATGTAACATTATAGTTTAAATGTCTAAATGTGACACCTGACAACTGTCTCTTATTATTACACGACATTCACATAATAAAACAGATCAGAGCTTCTAGTTACTGAGACTTTAACATGAGAAGAACTGAGACGTTACTCAACTTTTAACAACACTGATACTCAGATAAACAGTGAGTTACTGTCACAGTAAATTTACTTTCCTCTAATAATCTGGTTTGTAAACTTCTGACAAATAAACAAACAGTCAGTTTGTACTTTAATAATTCAGTTGTGATCACGTCTGTTATATCTGGTCTAAAAGATAAAACTGAGGTAAATATTGAAGCAATAAAACCTCAGTAAGAACTGATCTTTGAACTCTGAACAACATTTACATGTAAAATACAAGATGAGATTGTTTTTAAATCTCAGGACGAATCAGTTTTTTCATCCATGAAGAGAAAATCAAACCAGTGAACTGAAGCTGTGTTCAGGTTATTTTCTGTTGAGTTGACGTCATGTTGAGTTGATCTGGGACTGATGAAGGTGAAGAGTCTGAAGCTACAGACAGAAACAAAAGTCAAACAGTTTCATTTAAAATAAAGAGGAATCATATGAAAGACAAGACTGGACATGAATGACTGAGTTACTGACTCAGTAACAAGAACATAAATAGATTTTATTTTTCACAGGAGAAAACTTACTGTTTGCAGGTTTGAAGCCTGAAATACAGAAGAAATATCACATTAGTCAATGTTCACACATAAATGAAGAGAAGTTACAGTTGAAGCTGCCTGTTAAATCCAACAGTGGAGTAAAAATGTCTTCATGATGAGTGAAAACATGTTTGTCCCTCACCATGATTGTTCCTTCTCCACATGAAGAGTCCAGAGATGCAGAGTATCAGGAGCAGCAGTCCTACAACAACTCCAATGACAGCAGCAGCAGGAAACTGTGAGGGAGGATCTGCAACCAAGACACAACATTCACACTGTGTCTCTGCCTCTGGATGGAGCTCAACATGTTTCATCACTTTAGATATGATCAATAACTGTGATGAGTTCAGTGTTTCCACAACTAACAGACACAATGGTCACGACTATGACGATAAGTTGTAAACCAGATTCATCCTGTTAACTCAAGGTTAAAGATTCAGAGATCAGGATAACCTGCTCTTACCTCGGTTGGTCCTGATCACTGCTTTATCCAGTTTGATGACGATGTCGTCCTTCAAACCATGGAGCTGAAACACACAGTCGTATCTGCTCCAGTCTTCAGGAGCAACTGATGAAAGGTTCAGGTGGACGATCATCTGGAAGGTCCCATCATGGTTGGGGAGGATCTCTCCTTGGTCCACGTCCTCATGAAGATCCTCTTCATCTTTCCTCCACAACATCACGGCTCTGTCAGGGTAGAAACCTGTAGCGTGGCAGCTGACTGGAGAGGAGGGAGACTTCTGGAGGAGAGACACTGAGGGAACATCTGGACACAGAAGGACAGAGACAATGAATGTAGAGAGAGTGAGAGACACAACTTTGATGTAAATCCTCCATGAAACTACATCAGGTCATGTGACTCTACCTGTTCTCTGTAGAAAGTTCCTCCCATAGTGTAAATTCTTCTTCAGCCACTCAGGACAAATCTGAGTCAAGAAGTATTCAAACCGTTTTATTCTTGCTCTGTTAGTGTCCCAACTCAGTTTGATGATGAAAGCCTGTTGTTTTGGAGCGATGTATGTCAGTGACTCTAGGTCAAATGACAGGAAGTCTTCTCCATTATAACCAAACTGCATGAAACCATTAACCTCTCCAGTCTCTTCATCCCATTCACATCCATTCATCCTCTGTAAAATGTGGACACCTGAGACAGAGACAGAGACGTTGTTCTCTGTGTTTCCTGTGACACAACTAAACACTTAAGTCATTTAACACAACAAAGACTGATCAGTGTCAGTAACTATTGCTCTCTGTTGCTCCTCTTGAATTCAGTTTACATCAAACTATCAAATGCCCGAACACTTGTTGACCCATGGTTTAAGGTTTAAGATTTAGGGGGTAAACCTTCCTCCGGGAACTCAGTTTTCCTTCCACAGCAAAAACATGTATTGGGGGACAGGTGAATGGTTTGTATCTATATGTGGCCCAGCTGGTGACAAGCTCACCAGGGTGTACACAGCCTTCAGGACAATCAGATCATTTGAAAACCAGATTCTTTTTCCCAACATGGATAAGAGTTTACAATTAGATCATTGGATTTGTTTTAGATTATTAACAAAGATTCTTGTTTGTTCATCAGACAAAAAGGAAAAAACAGTAAAAACTTCAGAATAATTCCTGTATTTATTTCTAATATATTCTTATTTCATGATTGATGATCATATTGTTTAAATGTCACTTTGTTAATATCATTTGTAGATGTTGTTTTAACTGAATTTACCTGCAGTCGACCTGTCACTGCTCCTCATATGAGAATAATAAGAACCAGGTTTGTGTTTCTCTGCCTCTTTCACATAAACTGAGCCTGTTGATAACCTTCATATGACCACTGAGTGTAACTGCTCGTTATCATCAGTTCAACCAAGTAACAGAAATGCATCCTGGGAGTTTTGAGCCTGCGTCCTGGTTCAGGCTCCAGTTTTCTCTGCCTGCTCCTTCTCAGATGTTTACAGATGATAATCCTGAGGCTCTGTGACGGTCACTTCACTTTACAACACTTTAACAGTAAAAAGGTGAATTAAAACACATCACATACTGTACCTTCACTCTGGTTGAGTCTCTGCTTCAAGCTGGAAATGTCGGCTTTGAGGAAGACAGGCTGAGTCTCAGAGCACTGTGTGTTGTACCACTGCAGGTGATCAGGATCATTATAAAATAAGGTTTTCATCCAGTCCTGCTTTGGTTCTGCTATGTTGCTGTCACTGTCACAGTGAACAAACAGGGCATCATCAACCAGTCCAAAAGCTACAAACTCAGGGTAGTTTGACACTTCAGAAGACGCGGTGAAGAAATACTTCAGAGAGTGTTTCACTGTGGAACAAACAAGGTTTATACATCAGTATAAACACACATCAACATCATCATTGTCATAAATATGATGAATCCAGTTAAAACTTCTCAAAAAGTCTCATCAAGTTAAAGTAAAACACATAAAATGTAAAATGCAGTAGAAAGTGACGTAACAAGTGAAACATTTAAAACCTGATCCTACCTGCTGATGAACTGTGACTGAGAAGAAGAAACAACAATAACTTTTCCATCTGGTTTTGACACAGACGTCCAGGTGAAGGAGCGAGCTGAGCTGTTGTTCTCTGTCTGACACTTTCTTCCTGAAAAAATGCATCTGTCTTGAACCGTGGATCATGAGCCGTGGACATGAGGAGGTGGAGACAAACAGCTGCAGGTAGATCAGACAGTAGTGATCAGACCGGTTTTGAGTGTGATCCTGACATGAGACTGGAGCCTGTTGTTCAAAGAGAATCCAAACTATTTCATTGACATCATTTGCTCATTGGCTTTGGCCCCCTAAAATATTCCTAAGCCCCCATATCATTTTTTATTTCAATATTTGAAATAGTGCTGACATGCACTTAACACAAACACAAACAATATGTATGCTCCCTTCACATATACATGTACATGTGTTTCTAACATCAGGTCTTTTTTATTCTCCTCATGCATACTTGTTGGCATGTTAGCGTATGTTGACATGGTTGTTAACAACACATCCACTAGAGGGCAGCGCCAAGTGAAGAGTTCTGAGCTCCAACTTAAGAGGCAGCGCAGTAGACGGTGGTGGTTTGAGTGGCCATTAAATACATCGCAGTATGTGGGCTGTTTCTCAATTGTGAGGGTGCTTCCTCAGCAGCACACTCACCTTGGAAGTCGTAAGCTACAGAGACGAGGCTACACACCTCACTAGTGTTTGAATCATGTACATTTGGAACAGACTTGTAAATGTGGAAATACGTCATCCCTGCAAATTAAAAACTCATAATATTTATCATAAAAGCAAAAAAACCAGATACATTTTTTGGGTTAAAAACCCTGTATTTCTTGGTTTAACGGAATAAAATACTTGATTTATTTCAACAAAAAAGTAAATTCATTTTTTATAAATCATGAAAAAATGTTAAATGATAAAACAGTTACCAAAAGATATTCATAATAAATGCAAGTTACAGGAAAACTTCTGAAGTTTACAGCGCAGTAAGACTCACTAAGGAAAGAAAATTAAAGGAAATTTTAACATAATGACCAATATAAACGTATAGTCATTCCCTCCAAGGGTTTTAAAACATTTGCCCTAACCATATTGCAAAATTTTTCCAGAGAAAAATTCGGGTAAAAACTACACTAGAAGAACGATAATACAAATTATTTATTACAGATTTTTAACCAGCAATTTTTTGCCTTGGTATAATGTTAACATATTTTTGGTTGTAACATGGAAAGTTTAATTCCAAATAAAACAGTCAAAAAAAATGTATTAAAAATTTGCAGGTAACGAAGACTATTCTGTAAAAACAAAATTGATGAAGAAAAAAGTTAACCAATCTTGTCAACTAATTCCCCAATTGTGTTAATAAATGTTATTAATAACCCATGAAAGTTTAATGTTCATTTCTGAATCCAAATCAATAAGGACAGTTCAAATTAATTTTCTGGAAGCAATGGTAAGTCTAATAGAACCTCTTTTCCCAATTTTGCAGAATCATTTCAGGAAAACCTGAAATCCTGGAACGTTTTTATTTGAACATTTTGAAAAGTCTTCACCTTAAAGGGGATACAAAGGAAGTAAAGCTGGTTAATTATTTAAAAGTTCTGAATAAAAAATTCAAGTTTGATGGTCATTTTAAGGGAAGTCATAAATTTTTATATTAGATCACATTGGGGGAAAAAGGGAAAAAAAGGTTTTGAGGGGAGAAATTTCCGCCAGCTCTGTTGGACAACTATTTTGTCATGTCAAAGCTAAAGCCTGAGCAGCACTGGGCAACCCTACATAATTTATTTAATTCAAACGGAATTCACTTAAAACAAAAAATTGATGTACCATAGATTAACCCCCCCAAGATTACCACAACAACTGTAATCCCCTACCACATGAATCAAATGAATTGGATACTAATCTTAACCTTTTCCAGCTATAGTTCCAATCCTAAATAACATCCCCAATAATTTAAACCCCAATTGTAGAACTTAAAAAACCTAAAATTAAAAAAAAAATGAAATTTATTAAACATACTCTTATTTAGGGAATATGAAAGTTTCACCTTCAAATTTACTTCCCTGCTTAAATCCTTTTTCTTTCACTAAATTTTAACTTGATTAAGGAAATTTGCACAGTTTTTTGGAACTGTTTTCGACCTTAAATTTCCCTACTATCTTGAAATTTTGAAAATTAAGGGTTTTTTCTAATTGTGTACAAAGTTTATTCATTTTGAAATAACCGATAAGTACAATAAACCCAATTTACAATTCATAAACAAACTATCCTTTTCCCATCTATAAAATATACCCCATATCTAATTTTTCATTACACTAAATTACAAAACCGGCAGAAAAAATAAGGTTTTATTTTTAATTTCATTTTAGGATTAATATCCTTTTTTCAATTATGAAAATTATCTAAAATTAATTTTATTAAGTTCTTTCAATTAAAACGGAAATTTTGTTTCTTTTTATCCTGTTGAAATTGAAGGGAAATGAATGCAAAATTTAATTGATCAACACATCATTGTATTTACCGTTTAAATGCTCCTTTGAATTGCATAAATAAACTTTTAAAAATTTTATTTAATTAAGAGTTAAACATTGGTTGATAGATTTTAATAAAATTTCCATTTTTGAAAACTTTTGTTACCACATTTGTCATTTTTCCAGCACAATATTTAATTCAAATTAAATAAGAATGTTATGTAAAATATAAACTAATTTTCAAACACTTAAATAAATCTACAAAATTCTGTATCAGCTTTTCACTTTGGAACTTTTGAAAAAGGAAGTAACGGTTAGGGTAAATAAAAAACTGTAGTGATTGGTGAGGGAAACAGGTTCATAAGTTTTTAATAAATAACTAATTATCAATCACCATAGATTCTTTTTTTCATTTAAGTTGGCTCCTGGACCCAAAACAATGTTAATTGTTTAAACTTCTCCATATTTTAAAAAATTTACTTTTTTTCTGTTTTTTTTATCCTTTAAACTGAGATAAATGAAAGTAAAATCAGTAGTTGTCAATTTTAACATTTTTAAAGGCATACTTGCAGTTAATTATTTAATTAATTACAAAATTACCAATTGTTAGTAATTATTCTAGTTTAAACCATCTGAGTTTTTTTCCATAAATTTGTATTTACCGGTTTGACACAAAGAAAAACATTCCAATCTTGAATGATTTATTTAGAAGATGGAATAATACTTGTTGAGTATTTTATTAACAAAATTATTATTATTTTTCAAAATGTTTCTTTTTTCAATTTTTGTTAGTTTGAGTTTATTTTTCATTATAAATTAAACAATCAATGATTTTATATAGGTTTCAGAAGTATGGTTTATATTTCATAATATCATTTTCTTTTCAATAATTTCTAATTTGTAATGCTGAAATTTTGGGGTTTAAAATTGAATCAGTTACATAACTTCCTTTTCCAAATATTTTTAATTTTAAAATAATTTTTGTTATTTATTTTTTCATTACAGGGCTCGACCCCAATTTAAACAGTTTTAAAGTGAAAATTCTCTATAAAAGAAAATTTTAACTGTTAAATATAGTTATGCACGTATTTTACCCCTTTTTAATAATTACACTAATTCACAACATCCAAAATTTAAAACATATTGTTTATTATATTTTTAATTCCCTCTCTTTTATTTGTCGTTCTTTATTTTTATTCTTAATCAATTTCTTTTATGTATGTGTTTTTTTTATGAATGGGTTGTATAGCTACACCCAATTTTTGGCATTTCACTATACGTACTATGTATCTCAACTTTAAAATAGATCGGTATTATTATTTTTAATCATCTGTTGATCTTATCTTTTTAATACCTTTAATCATTCTGTTGTTATTTTTAAAAAGTTGGTAATTAAATCGTTTATATTCACATCTTTATTTTTACTAATTGTTTTTATCTCTTCTTTACTTTTTTAATTAATTATTATAGTTTTTAAAAAAATAATCTCTCATTTACTAAAATTTTATTCGGGTTTTTTTTTTAAATTACGCAAATTTTTGGAATTTTAAATTTGTTCCACCTTTTATGGCTTAAAAGTATGTATTAATTTATTAAACTCTTTTCATTTAAAAATCACCCTAAACTTTTAACACACTATATCTTCTTGTTTATTTATCTAATTTTAATTAAATGTTTTTAAGTATTTTTCAAATGTTGCTTTTATATAAGACCTTAATATTAATTAAAATCATTTAAGTAACAATTTAGTTAATTCCCTCTATTTATTTATAGACAATTGAACATGATATTTTTGCTTTTTGTTATAAAACTCTAATTTCCTGTGAAACTTTTTTAAACCTGATGGATCCCTCCAAAATTGTAATTTTAATTAAATTTTCATAAATTCATTATATTAATTATGTGAAGGGAAATTTCAGATTTAAGTTAATTTTATTTTGTTTATGGATTTGTGCCCCAAGGGAAAAATGTTTTTTCCTTCACAAACTTATAAAAACTACTGTTTTTTGAATTATTAAAAAATTGAACCTATTTAAGTCTTTGGAAAAATGAATTTCCAAGCTTAAATTCAAAATTTTACACACCCCATTTGTTAAGGATAAACTATTTTAAACCTTCAGCCCAAAGGTTTTCAGACTGGAGAGTTATGTTTTAAGGGTAATATATAAGAATTCCTTTCAAATGTTTCTGAATGGACCCTTGTAATTTGTACAATTTCCGATCCGCAAGAAGCCCTGAACACAATTTGAAAAATTTATCTGAAAAATTATCTAGAGATTTAGAAAATCCTCATTTTTTGATCAATACTTTAAGCTTATAGTCTCTGGATAGAGCAGCCATGAGCAGCCATGTTGAAAAAACTTTGGAAACTTAAAAAAAAAAATCCATTAAATTGTCAGAACAGTGACTGGGTTTTTCACCTCACACCATTACACCCTGGTTAAGTAGGAAGTGCATTTTTACACATAGATACTGCTGAATGTGTCAAATTCTCTGCTTCCTTTTACTAAGCTTCAAGCACATGACATTGTTGCCTGACAGCTTCTGTTATGATCAAAGAATAAGAGGAAATACAGAAAGGGAATTTTAATCAACTTTTGATATTTCCTGTCTATTTTGAGAAGAACTTGTTGTTGCGCTAGTGGGTGGGATTGACAACTCAGGGAGCAGAAGTGTTTATCATTACACTGAATTATAAGGTATCACATACTGTACCTTCACTCTGGTTGAAGTGCTGCATCAAACTGGGAAGCTTCTATTGACCCACTGATGATTAACTTACTGTTGAGACAACATCTGCAGATGATCAGGTTTGAAAGTGAAAAACATTTGCTTTTTTTGTACCACTGTCACAGTAAAGGCCTCGAATATCATCAACTTGGGCAACAGCCACAAACTCAGGGAAGTTGACGATATACTGACGATATACTTCAGAGAGTGTTTCACTGTGGAACAAACAAGGTTTATACATTAGTATAAACACACACATCGTCATCACCAATAAAATGGATTTAGTTTAAACTTAAATTCTCACTGAGTTAATTAAAAACTTAAACTGTGATGCAGGAGTAAAAGTAAAAAGTGAAGTAACAAGTCAAATATTTAAATCTTACCTGCTGATGAACTGTGACAGAAAAGAAGCAACACAAACAATTTATCCATCATGTTCTTTTCTGCTAGAATAGACAGTGATCACTATCAAAGCACCTGGAGCCTCAGAAACACTCACAAAGACGCGTCTCTGTTGTCTACCTGTGGTGGTGATGCACAGTGCAGGTCTGAGAACAGCTGCAAATTCATTTGCACTTTGTCCTTTTTTCACCGCTGGTTTTGTAGATGTGGCCGTTGTTTCTTCTTATTATTGCTGCTTGTTCTGTTTGTTTTATCACTGTGTCGTCACGCAGAGCCTCCGCTCTGACCAAAATAAATGATACAAATAGCTATCAATGAATAAGAGCCTATAATGTACTGTTCTTAATAATATGAACTTTAATTGCAGTTCAATTAAGGTTCATATTCCTGGATTAATAATTTGTTACTATATTATCTGAAAGTCCATTTGTTTTTATATAAATATTGATATGAATAAATATAAGGTCAATCTGCTTTTCAACGTTGATCCAGTTTTTCATTTTGACCTCTTCTGTCTCTGACATCCAGAATCTTCTCTTCTTGCTTTTTTAATGGTTTGTAGCTTTAGCTGTGTTTGTTGTGGTGGTGTGCGTGCGTGCGTGCGTGCGTGTGTGTGTGTGCGTGTGTGTGTGTGATGGTACAGTCCGGTCTGTAGATGGTACAGTCAGTGAAGTTGGTGATTGGACGATCGGTTGTCTACGTCACTCAAGACGGAAATAAAGAATCAGCTGTAACTTCACTACAAACTTCAAATATGAAGTTAAACAATTTGTGTTTGATTATTTTATCTTTCTTCTGTCGCGTCGACGTCGTGTCTCCAGGTCTGATCTTATCTTTATATTTTAAACACGCGGTTACGTTTAACTCCTGTAGTTTCACTTTCACTTATAAAAACAGTCGTTGATGATAAACTGTGGATTATAACGGTTAATCAGTGACATGTCGGATTTTTAATTTCTTTACTAGACAGTTGTTTTATAGCTACATTCAGTTTTTGGCCTTTTATTATTCACAGTCCTGATGTCGATGTCGATAGTGTTTTATTGATAAAGAAAAAACAAATCTGCTCATATTGGGCCACTACCTACTGTCTGTATCTGTACTGATCTGTACTGTGTGTGTGTGTGTGTGTGTGTGTGTGTGTGTGTGTGTATTCTTCTTTCTAACTGTAAAAAAGACATGACCTGTTGAAACCACCACTTCCTTTTTCAGGAGTCAGGAGTTTTGACTAAAATAAACTTCTCCAGAACCAAACTATCATTATCTATATGTTTTAATTGTAGTTATTATTTATCTGTGTGTTTTTTATAGATAATAGCTGATAATCTCTGCAATAGATGCACAGATTGACTTATCCCTTAAAAATATTCCAGATTAATTCATCAATAATCTGTGAATTTTGCTGCAATGAGGACACATTGAAGACAAATTTTAATTCTGTTATAAAAACTGTGAAAGTCTGTTTGCCCACACAGTGAAACTCTCTCTGATGTTTTTCTTCACTGGAACAAAATATCCACATACAGATCAATATTTCCCAAGATTATAAATGAGTATTTCAGTCAGATTGGTTTCTTCTGAAAGGATCATGTTTAAAATGTTTATTTTACTCTTTACTTCACTTTTTCCTTCTTCTGCAGCAGACGTGCATGATTTACTTTAACTTGAACTTGATGAGACTATAACTTTTACCTGAATCCTACTTAATATGTGATATTTTTAATGAGTGTGATATATATATTTATACTGAATGTATAAACCTTGTTTGTTCCACAGTGAAACACTCTCTGACGTTTTTGGTCACTGTGTCTTCTAAAGTGTCAAACCTCCCTGAGTTTGTGAGTGTTGGACTGGTTGATGATGTTCCAGCCTATTCATGTAACAGTGATACAGAAACAATCGAACCAAAACCAAAACAGGACTGGATGCAAACATGTTTAAATCACAAACAGCAGCAGGTGGATATGACAAGACAGTGTTCAATTGGTCATCAGTGGTTCAAAGAGAAGCTTCCCAGTTTGATGCAGCACTTCAGGCACAGTGAAGGTACAGTATGTGATATCTTATGATTCAGTGTAATGATAAACGGTTCAGACAGTCAGCATCTCGTCACAGGGCCACATATACAGACATATATAGACATTCACACTCACATCTACAGGCAATTCAGCAATTCAGCAGGGAGGAAACCCACGCAGACACAGAAAAAAGACGCTGCACCCAACCAGAGAGTCGAACCGACAACCTTCTTGTTGTGAGACAAAACTGCAAATCCCTGTGCCGCCTGGATTAAACTTTTATAAGCTTTAAATAGTGAAGTGAGGAGGGGTAAGAAGTGCTGGAGTTATACATCTCATCTAGGACGAGCTGCAAGACATTGCTTTGCACAGTCAGGTGGATGAATGGAAAATTATTACATCACATATTTAAAAAAAATCATTGATTATCTGCTCTTGAAAAAATCTAAAGGTCTAAAACTGTTCATGCACAATATTTTTTTAGATAATCTGTCCTACCACTGTCTCTGTGTCTGTCTCTGTCTCAGGTGTCCACACTTTACAGATGATGGGTGGCTGTGAAAAAGATGAAGACACTGGAGATGTTACTGGTTTTATTCAGTATGGTTATGATGGAAAAGACTTCCTGTCATTGGACCTGAAGACAGAGACATACATCGCTAAGACACAAAAGGCTGGCAACATCAAACTTCAATGGGATGCTGAGAAAGTGCAAATTAAAGCCTTCAAGTTCTTCCTCTCTCACATTTGTCCCGACTGGTTGAATAAGTTTTTGCAGCATGGGAGAAGCTTTGTGGAGAGAACAGGTAGAGTCACATGACCTGATGTAGTTTCATTAACACAACAACAGTCATGTGATGTTTCAGATTGAATTACCACTGTCTTGTTATTTTAACCCTTAGAAGTCGTTGGATTGACAGTTTCCAAGGCTGTGACACTGTTTTTTAGCAAACATACATAGTACATGTGTTTATAATTGCTTCTCTGTTTTTCTTTACCTTCCTCACACACTTATCCACTCCAAACCATCTCTGCAGGTCGTCCCTCAGTGTCTCTCCTCCAGAAGTCTCCCTCCTCTCCAGTCAGCTGCCACGCTACAGGTTTCTACCCTGACAGAGCCGTGATGTTGTGGAGGAAAGATGGAGAGGATCTTCATGAGGACGTGGACCAAGGAGAGATCCTCCCCAACCATGATGGGACCTTCCAGATGATCATCCACCTGAACCTTTCATCAGTTGCTCCTGAAGACTGGAGCAGATACGACTGTGTGTTTCAGCTCCATGGTTTGAAGGACGACATCGTCATCAAACTGGATGAAGCAGTGATCAGGACCAACCGAGGTAAGAGCAGGTTATCCTGATCTCTGAATCTTTAACCTTGAGTTAACAGGATGAATCTGGTTTACAACTTATTGTCATAGTCGTGACCATTGTGTCTGTTAGTTGTGGAAACACTGAACTCATCACAGTTATTGATCATATCTAAAGTGATGAAACATGTTGAGCTCCATCCAGAGGCAGAGACACAGTGTGAATGTTGTGTCTTGGTTGCAGATCCTCCCTCACAGTTTCCTGCTGCTGCTGTCATTGGAGTTGTTGTAGGACAGCTGCTCCTGATACTCTGCATCTCTGGACTCTTCATGTTGAGAAGGAACAATCATGGTGAGGGACAAACATGTTTTCACTCATCATGAAGACATTTTTACTCCACTGTTGGATTTAACAGGCAGCTTCAACTGTAACTTCTCTTCATTTATGTGTGAACATTGACTAATGTGATATTTCTTCTGTATTTCAGGCTTCAAACCTGCAAACAGTAAGTTTTCTCCTGTGAAAAATAAAATCTATTTATGTTCTTGTCTTGTTACTGAGTCAGTAACTCAGTCATTCATGTCCAGCCTTGTCTTTCATATGATTCCTCTTTATTTTAAATGAAACTGTTTGACTTTTGTTTCTGTCTGTAGCTTCAGACTCTTCACCTTCATCAGTCCCAGATCAACTCAACATGACGTCAACTCAACAGTAAATAACCTGAACACAGCTTCAGTTCACTGGTTTGATTTTCTCTTCATGGATGAAAAAACGTCATCAGTGATATTCACATATGAATATTTTTGCACTTTTGTGTTATTTCTTCATCACCTAAGAAAGTCCTTAAGTATTTCTTTAGTTTCTTTTTTCATCATCCTTCACTTACAAAAAGATTTGAGAAAAACAAAGACTCGAGACTTGACTTTTGCCTGATGAAGTTGGACGTGAGGATCTTCAAAACACACAGATCAGTCATTTGGAGAAAGAGAAACTTAGCATGTTTAGACAGGTACTTCTAGCAAACTAGTTGTTCTAATGTAAGCTCTGCACACATTACAGCTTTATTGTACGTTATAGGTTATTAGGTAAACATTTCAGCGCGCTGGTGATTTTACAGCTACACATTTATTTATTCAGAAAAAAGATTGAAAAGTTAAATCAGTTTATGTATTTCATCATCAGCAGTATTAACACGTGAATATTTTTTCATTTTTGTGTTATTTCTTCATCACCCAAGAAAGTCCTTAAGTTTCTTTAGTTTCTTTTTTCTTCATCCTTCACTTACATTTATTGTTCTTACTGAGGTTTTATTGCTTCAATATTTACCTCAGTTTTATCTTTTAGACCAGATATAACAGACGTGATCACAACTGAATTATTAAAGTACAAAATGACTGTTTGTTTATTTGTCAGAAGTTTACAAACCAGATTATTAGAGGAAAGTAAATTTACTGTGACAGTAACTCACTGTTTATCTGAGTATCAGTGTTGTTAAAAGTTGAGTAACGTCTCAGTTCTTCTCATGTTAAAGTCTTAGTAACTAGAAGCTCTGATCTGTTTTATTATGTGAATGTCGTGTAATAATAAGAGACAGTTGTCAGGTGTCACATTTAGACATTTAAACTATAATGTTACATATTCACTTCTGGTTCAACTGTTTTATTCACTGTTTTTGTTGCTTTTCCTGTTTGTTTGTTTTTTGTTTTTTTTTAACTGGCTTTTAATTCCTGCTTCTGCTTCTGAATAAATACATATCCTGAGAAAAGTCAACATTTCTGTGTTTATTTGTTCATTTTTGTGTGAGACACTAAACAATACTAGTGATGAAGCTACACTCAACAAACATATAAACGCACAAACTTGAAATGGTGAACAAAAATAGAAGTATCAGACCCAGTAGTCCAGTGTCACTTGGCCACTCCTATTGACAACAATCTCAGATTGAGTATTTCAACTCACGAGAGTCACGGAGCATGGCAGAGTGGTGGTCAATATGCATGACCAGTACACAGACACTCCTTATGGTCTGATCAATAAAAGGGCACACCAAAATGTAGACTTTTGTCACTTGTCAATATGCCACAGATGTCACAAATCATGAGGGAGCATGCCATTGGCAGACCACTTGTCGTGCCCTTTATTGAACTCCATCATCTGAACTTCCAACAAGATAATGCCCGCCCACACATTGCCAGGATATGCAGGGACTTCCCTGAACAGGAGGGTATTCCTGTCCTCAACTGGCCGCCATATTTGCCAGACATGTCACCTATTCAACACCTTTGGGATGTTCTGGATAGGCGTGTCCGCCAGCGGGTTCCAGTTCCCCAGAACGGCTGCCAACTTCTTCAACATCTCAATTTCCCTGCATCACAGTGGTATCATAAGCCTCTTCTATACATTTTCATCTCCCATTCATCATCCCATCACTTCCATCGCATCATAGCCCTGTTGTGATTTGTATTATTTTTCTCTATATTATTTGCACCATTCCTGCATAATACCTCCCTGCTCAGGCTTGTTGCCTTTTGCATTCAGTCACCTCCATTAAAATTTGTATCTCCTGCTTACTTCATCCTTTCTCTCTCCCCACTTCTATTCCTTATTCTACCATCACCGACCCTGATCCTTGTAAGTACAGCTTATTCCCCAGCTTCTCCTAAACTCCTGATTAGTGCTGTCCATCATCTCCTCCTTCCTTAATTTCCCTTTGGGATTACCAAAGTATCCATCCAACCACCCTGTGGTTTTAATGTGTTACTCTTGAGTTGAACCTGTATGTTAAATCAAACAGTGAAGTAAAAGATGCTGCACACTGTTGGTGGAAAAGAAAAATACTATTTAGTTTCCCATTAAAACTCATTGTACAGAAGAAAATAAGAAACTTATTTTATTCAAAGATTCATCTCCACATTAAAGACTAAGGTTTGTTGGATTTCAGATCAGGATCACCTGATCTGACCCTGGTTGGTCCTGATCAAGACTTCATATACATAGAAATACATATACACAGAGAATCTGTGATCATTTGAATTTCATCTGCATTAATAAAACACTCTAAAAGGTCCTGTGTTCACAACAAGATAAATCACATTGGAACTAGTTTAATAACCAGTAATGTTCAGTGTCTCACACAAAATGGACAAATAAACACAGAATTTTTTACTTAGGAAATTTATTCATCAACATGCAGAAGTAGGATTCAAAACCCAGTAAAAAAGGATCAGAACAACAAAATGAACAGAACAAAAAACAATGAATAAAACAGTTGAACCAGAAGTGAATATGTAACATTATAGTTTAAATGTCTAAATGTGACACCTGACAACTGTCTTATTATTACACGACATTCACATAATAAAACAGATCAGAGCTTCTAGTTACTGAGACTTTAACATGAGAAGAATTGAGACGTTACTCAACTTTTAACAACACTGATACTCAGATAAACAGTGAGTTACTGTCACAGTAAATTTACTTTCCTCTAATAATCTGGTTTGTAAACTTCTGACAAATAAACAAACAGTCAGTTTGTACTTTAATAATTCAGTTGTGGTCACATCTGTTATATCTGGTCTAAAAGATAAAACTGAGGTAAATATTGAAGCAATAAAACCTCAGTAAGAACTGATCTTTGAACTCTGAACAACATTTACATGTAAAATACAAGATGAGATTGTTTTTAAATCTCAGGAGGAATCAGTTTTTTTCATCCATGAAGAGAAAATCAAACCAGTGAACTGAAGCTGTGTTCAGGTTATTTTACTGTTGAGTTGACGTCATGTTGAGTTGATCTGGGATTGATGAAGGTGAAGAGTCTGAAGCTACAGACAGAAACAAAAGTCAAACAGTTTCATTTAAAATAAAGAGGAATCATATGAAAGACAAGGCTGGACATGAATGACTGAGTTACTGACTCAGTAACAAGACAAGAACATAAATAGATTTTATTTTTCACAGGAGAAAACTTACTGTTTGCAGGTCTGAAGCCTGAAATACAGAAGAAATATCACATTAGTCAATGTTCACACATAAATGAAGAGAAGTTACAGTTGAAGCTGCCTGTTAAATCCAACAGTGGAGTAAAATGTCTTCATGATGAGTGAAAACATGTTTGTCCCTCACCATGATTGTTCCTTCTCCACATGAAGAGTCCAGAGATGCAGAGTATCAGGAGCAGCAGTCCTACAACAACTCCAATGACAGCAGCAGCAGGAAACTGTGAGGGAGGATCTGCAACCAAGACACAACATTCACACTGTGTCTCTGCCTCTGGATGGAGCTCAACATGTTTCATCACTTTAGATATGATCAATAACTGTGATGAGTTCAGTGTTTCCACAACTAACAGACACAATGGTCACGACTATGACAATAAGTTGTAAACCAGATTCATCCTGTTAACTCAAGGTTAAAGATTCAGAGATCAGACTGCTGCACAACAAAACAATATTAATGTGTTAGTGAAGAATATCGAGTCTAAATCCAGAATCTTTTATGTCATATCTTTTTTAACTTGAATAGATCACTACACTATTTTGTGCTGTAAATGTAGATTGCCTAGCAAGTGTGTGTGTGTGTGTGTGTGAACCACTTGGGGAAGGCAAAAGTTATATGATGAACCTTTTTATGGGAACACGCACAGTCTCAAGTAGAAAGACTGTTACTAACCACTTGTGATACCGGTTATTTCTGTTTGACAGTTTGTCCATTTGTCAAGCAGCTTACACTAAGAAACTCTGGCTATGTCAATCTTGCTTAATAGTATATACCTCAGGTTACCCCACTCTTACCCAGGTTACTCCTGATCGCTGATTTGTACAGTTGGGTGACGATGTCGTCCTTCACACCATCCAGCTGAAACACACAGTCGTATCTGCTCCAGTCTTCAGGAGCAACTGATGAAAGGTTCAGGTGGACGATCATCTGGAAGGTCTCATCATGGTTGGAGAGGATCTCTCCTTGTTCCACGTCCTCATGAAGATCCTCTCCATCTTTCCTCCAGAACATCACGGCTCTGTCAGGGTAGAAACCTGTAGCGTGGCAGCTGACTGGAGAGGAGGGAGACTTCTGGAGGAGAGACACTGAGGGACGCTCTGTGGAGAGGGTGAGAAGAAGGTAAAGAAAAATAGAAAAGCAATTATAAGCACATGTACTCTGTATGTTTGCTGAAAAATATGACAGTTTCACAGCCTTGGAAACTGATTAATGATTTCTAAGGGCTTAAATAAAGTCAGACTAAGTGGATTGATCACCATTAAAAAAAAAAAAAAAAAAAAAAAAAAAAGCTAGACTGTACTTCCTCTGCATGCTGAGGAAATTCAAGGTCTCCGCCACCCTGAGGATCTTCTACTCCTCAGCTGTGGAGCATCCTGACAGGCAGGTGACCACAGTGTCTTACAAAGAGTGGTGCACTCAGCTGAATGCACCATTAGAGCACCTCTCCCCTGCCTGCAGGACACTTAAAGTGAGGCAGAGATCCCTTAACATCACAAAGGCCAGGTCACACCCAAACAACGGACTGTTCAGGCTGTTGCAGTCAAGCAGACGCCTCAGCAGTCTCTCAGGCCATCCAGACTCTCAACACACACACCTCTCTACAAAACACTTAATACACAACTAAATCCCTGCTTCATATTCTAACACTACTACTACACTAACAATACTGTATTCAGTCAACTGACATCATGTTAAAGTTTAACATAACATCTAGCACTAAACACTTTACTCTCACTGCAATATACCACCCTGCTGCTTTATTTACCTACTTTATTTTTTTAACCTATTTTCTCTATATTGTTGCACAATTTTTTTGCACTATTTTTCCTTTAAAAAATTGATTTTTTAAAATTCCTCTTTCATTTTATCTAAATTATTTGTTTAAATTATTAAAAAAATGTAAATTATATATTCTAACATTTACTGTTCTAATTATTGTAAAACTGTGACTGTGAGTGTTTCTTCATTTCACTGCTTGTCTTACTCTGTGTCTCTGTGCAAGTGACAAATTAAAAACTCTTGAACCTTGAACCCAATTCATGAAACTACATCAGGTCATGTGACTCTACCTGTTCTCTCCACAAACCTCCTCCCATACTGCAAAAACTGATTCAACCACTCAGGACAAAACTGAGTGAGGAAGAACTTGAAGGTTTTTATGTCTGATTTCTCAGTGTCCCATTGAAGTTTGATGTCATCAGCCTTTTGTGTCAGAGCGATGTATGTATCTGCCTTCTGGTCCAATGACAGGAAGTCTTCTCCATCATAACCAAACTTTATAAAACTAGTAACATCTCCAGTGTCTTCATCTTTTTTACAGCCACTTATCATCTGTAAAGTGTGGACACCTGAGACAGAAACAGAGACAGTAGTCAGACAGATAAAATGAATAAACTATATAATAACTCAGAAGTTACTGCTTCAAATGTCAGACATGTATGAATATAGTCTTTCAGTGTCAGATGTAGTTAAACTTGTATCTATGATCTTTTTTATTGGGGAAAGTGACAGAGTGACATTGAGGAAAAACAGAGAAGGAATTTTAATCAACTTTTGATATTTCCTGTCTGTTTTGAGAAGAACTTGTTGTTGCGCTAGTGGGTGGGATTGACAACACAGGGAGCAGAAGTGTTTATCATTACACTGAATTATAAGGTATCACATACTGTACCTTCACTCTGGTTGAAGTGCTGCATCAAACTGGGAAGCTTCTTTTCAAACCACTGATGATTAATTGAACACTGTTGAGACAACATCTGCTGCTGATCAGGTTTGAAAGTGAAAAACATTTGTATCCAGCTCTGTTTTGGTACAACTTTTTTTGTATCACTGTCACAGTAAAGGCCTGGGGCATCATCAGCCTGGGCAACAGCCACAAACTCAGGGAAGTTTGACACTTCAGAAGTTGCAGTGACGATATATTTCAGAGAGTGTTTCACTGTGGAACAAACAAGGTTTATACATTTAGTATAAACACACAAATCATCATCACCAATAAAATGAATTTAGTTTAAACTTAAATTCTCACTGAGTTAATGAAAACTTAAACTGTGATGCAGGAGTAAAAGTAAAAAGTGAAGTAACAAGTCAAATATTTAAATCTTACCTGCTGATGAACTGTGACAGAAAAGAAGCAACACAAACAATTTATCCATCATGTTCTTTTCTGCTAGAATAGACAGTGATCACTATCAAAGCACCTGGAGACTCTTGTCTTCTGTTGTGCTGATGCACATTACTTTTGCGTCGGTGCAGGTCTGAGAACGGCGACAAATTTGTTTGCATTATGTCCTTTTTGCGCAACTGATTGCGCAACCGTTGTTTCCTCTGATTGGTCTGAATGTTGTTTCTGTTTCTGTTTGATTGTTTTATCACTTTATCGTCAGTGATAATAAATGAATAAAACAATCAAACAGAATGATTCATAAGCAGAGCCGCTGCTCCCATCGAAATAAATGATATACTTATTAATGAATCGCATTATGTAGCGTTTATAATAATATGAACTTTAATTGCCAGGAGAAATGGTCTTGGCGTACAGCACACGTGCTGCGCAGAGTCGACATTACTTCTGACGTTTTCTCAGAAAGCTGAGGTTTTTTTCAGTTTCTGTTCAAGGATAATTTGGGTTGTTTGTTACGTGTTGACACAGACAGTCTATAAACATTACACACGGGGCCTCTGGGACTCAGACGCACTATCTATTGTGAGTTTGACGGAAATAGGTGGGGAAATAGATACATAAGATAATTCAAGTAATTTAATTATTTTAATTCATTTAATTAGTATTTAATTATGTTTAAAATGTGATCATAACTTTTGAGGTGAACCATATTGTGAATATAGTTACACAAGTCATGTCAAGTCATTTTTTTCACTATATATATATATACGTATCTATATGATATAAATATATAATATATAATATCGATCTGCTTTTCAACTTTGATCCAGTTTTTCATTTTTACCTCCTCTGTCTCTGACATCCAGCATTTTCATCTCTTAACAGTGAAACTTCCCTCTGAACTTGATGGTACAGTCCGGTCTGTAGATGGTACAGTCAGTGAAGTTGGTGATTGGACGATCGGTTGTCTACGTCACTCAAGACGGAAATAAACAATCAGCTGTAACTTCACTACAAACTTCAAATATGAAGTTAAACAAGTTGTGTTTGATTATTTTATCTTTCTTCTGTCGCGTCGACGTCGTGTCTCCAGGTCTGATCTTATCTTTATATTTTAAACACGCGGTTACGTTTAACTCCTGTAGTTTCACTGTCACTTATAAAAACAGTCGTTAATGATAAACTGTGGATTATAACGGTTAATCAGTGACATGTCTGGTTTTTAATTTCTTTACTACACAGTTGTTTTATAGCTACATTCAGTTTTTGGCCTTTTATTATTCACAGTCCTGATGTCGATGTCGATAGTGTTTTATTGATAAAGTTTAAAACAGATCTGCTCATATTTGGCCACTACCAACTGTCTGTATCTGTACTGATGTTTTTATCCATCTTCTTTTTAAATCTATGTACATACTGTATGTGTATGTATGTGTGTATATTGATAAAGATATAGGGCTATGTGTAGTTATGTACATACATCTGTCTGTCTGTCTGTCTATCTATCTATCTATGTATCTATCTATCTATCTATGTATCTATCTATCTATCTATCTATCTATCTATCTATCTATCTATCTATCTATCTATCTATCTATCTATCTATCTATCTATCTATCTATGTATGTATCTATCTATCTATCTATCTATGTATCTGTGTGTTTGTGTTTGTGAGTGTTATGTGATGCATCATCAGTGTATTTTTCCTCTTTTGTCCATTTTGTCTCTTTGTGTTATGCTGCTTTGACAATATTCCCTGGTGTGTTAAATTAAAATCTATCTATAACGTCTCAATTTCAGGTATTAATCTCCCTCGTTAAACATTTAACATCATTTTAATATCAAACCTTTGCTAAAGAAACTACAGAAAACAATTTCAGAACAGTTTCGTTAATTGTTCCGACTCAAATTTACTCACTGTAAGAAAAGACATGACCTGTTGAAATCCACCACCTCCTTATTAAAAACACTTTTATTAGACTAAAACAACAGAGTCCAGGTAAAACTTCTCCAGAACCACTATCATTCTATCTATTATTATCATTCTATCTAACTATTATTATTTGTGTCTTTTAGTTGTTATTATTGTTATTATTTATGTGTGTGTTTTTATGGATGGAGTAGCTCCTCCAATAAATGCACATATTGATTTATCCCTTTGAAATATTCCAGATAAATTTATTAATAATCTGTGAATTTTACTGTAATGAGAACACATTGAACATAAATTTTAATTCTTTGTTGTAAAAACCATGAAAATCTGTTTTTCCACACAGTGAAACACTCTCTGATGTTTTTCTTCACTGGAACATCTGGTATTCAAAACCTCCCGGACTTTGTTGGTGTTTTGAAGGCTGATGAAACTGAGTTGGTCTATTGTGACAGCAACATCAAGATGATAGCGTCCTCTCAGGACTGGGAAGGCTTCGTGGAAACCTACCCAACACACACACGGTTATACATGGATGAGTGTGTTAATAGTTACAACATCTTCAGAGTTACCGTCAAGGATTTGATACAGCAAACTGGAGGTATGTTAATGTTTAATTTCTACTCCATCGTGTCACAGAAGATGAGCACATAAAGCATTTACCTGCACAAACATGTTGTCTTTATACTTAGGTTAGTCTTTATAGTAGGTTCTATATTTGATAAACACAGCATTGTTAATGTACTCTACCAGACCCAGAAGAATGAAGTGTCTTGATCATTTTCATGTCATTTTTCAGTAGACTACTAGTCATTCTGAAACAATGAAAAACATGAGGGACTTTACTGTTGTTCACCTCTGTCACTGTCTCTCAGGTGTTCACACTTTCCAGAGGAGGTACGGCTGTGAATGGGATCATCATCTGAGGAAGTTGGTGGTTTTGATCAATATGGTTTTGATGGAGAAAACTTTATGGCATTTGATCATAAGACAGAGGCATGGATCGCTGCAATGGCAGTACCACAGGGAACCAAAAACAAGTTGGAAGATAAAAATAGAATAGCAGGAATTAAGCACTATCTCAGCCAGCAGTGTGTTGACATGCTGAAAAAGTATTTGAAGGATAGGAGGAGCTCTCTGCAGAGAACAGGTAGAGTCACATGATCTGATGTAGTTTTAAGTTTATAGAGTGTGTTTCCTCTGCAAAACACAATGACATTACAGTGAATAAGAAGCGTCACATAAAGACTCATTGTGTCCACCTGCAGATCATCCCTCAGTGTCTCTCCTCCAGAAGTCTCCCTCCTCTCCAGTCAGCTGCCACGCTACAGGTTTCTACCCTGAAAGAGCCGTGATGTTCTGGAGGAAAGATGGAGAGGATCTTCATGAGGACATGGACCAAGGAGAGATCCTCCCCAACCATGATGGGACCTTCCAGATGAGTGTTGACCTGAAACCTTTATCGCTCTGACAGACTTGAAGAGATACGACTGTGTGTTTCAGCTTAGTGGTGTGAAGGACATTGTCATCAAACTGCATACATCAGTGATCAGGACCAACTGGAAAAAGACTGAAGGTTGGAAAAACATTTGATTTACTGTATCAATCCTGTAGTTCATGTATCTTCACGTATCTAATGTGTTTGATGAAAAGTTCTTTCCTTACAAGGTAAGAATAACATTGATGTATGAATTGATAGATGTAGTTTTCCTGTGTTTTTGTGGTCTGTGGTCATTCTAGTTTAGTCTGTTTTTTGGTGCTTGATGAAACTGTCTGCACAGACTTATTTATGGAATCATTTTTCTTTATCACACAGATGTCAAAGTCTATCCTGACAGCAGCATCACTGCTGCAGTGTTGTGTCTTGTCATATTCCTTTGCGTTAACATTGGATTCTTAATATACCAAACTGTGACAGGTGAGGGCGCAAAGTGGTCCATCGATGGCCTCTTCTCTCTTTCAGTCATTCTTTACACTGTTCGTGGACATCCTGAAAGTATTCATTTGTTTTTTATGTTCGGAAATAATTTATTATAGAGCTAAGTGATATCCAGGATCTACGGACCAAGCAGGATAAATATTGCCATTATCTAAATATTTCCATCATCATCATCATTTTGCTTGGAGTCCAGCTTTGGAAAATGCAGGAAGGTAAGAGACTAAAATAAAAGACTTGATTCATCTGAGTTTTTAAAGGAATACTCATCAATAATCTATAATTGGAAAATTTGTAGTAGTTTGTAGCTTCAGTTTGCACAATGTGAGGCTCAGTGATCAGAAGACAGAATCAGACAAAGTGACAGAAACATATTATAGCATCTGACAGGTGATATTATCTTTTCTTTTTATTTCAGGTATTTACTGCAGCCTTGCATCTCGTAAGTAAAACTTCTTTTTATAGTTAATTAAAATGTGCACATGTACTTACACACATACAAACACCTTCCTGTGGTGTAATATATGTTTGTTTACATTCCCTCTGTCTCTGTAGATGATATGTTGAAATGGAATCAGCCTTCACTTGGACAACACTGGTCTGCTTAAAACCAGGAAATGACTGAACCTATAACTGATCTGATTTTCCTGTGAAAGAAGCACAGAGAAGAGTTCAACTTGAAGCAGTGGACTCGAACCAGACGTTGTTTAGAGACAAATGAATGATATAATGTAACACTATGAATCTTCTCTTGTAACATGGATCATGCTGGTCCTGCACCATGATTGGCTGAGTTAGAGCAGCTAAAAACTACAAAGTTTTGTTACATATGTAAATGTCATGTAAATAAATCTAAATTTATAAGTAAAGAATTTTTGACTCCACAGTTAATTTAGGTCCTTCACAAGATCCCAACAAAGAGCGGTGGTTTATATTGATCAATATAACATCTTTCTGACACTGATGAGTGTGTTATAGGTTACTGTTGTTCACATGATGTAACAGTTACCACACACCCACACATCTAATCTCAACACTGTCGTGTTCATGTGGTGATATAAGGACACAGCGAGAATGAAGAGGTGGACTATAACTTTTAATAATGAAGTTAGAGGAAGAAAATGAAGAGGTCATGTTGGTCCAACCCAGTGGCAAGAGACCAGTGATGATGATGATGGTGATGATGGTGCTGTACTGCAGCCACACAGGAGAGAAACACTGCCACCTTCAGGTCAAACTTTCAACCTGCAGGACCTGTTGTCACCTAATGTTTCCCACGAAAATGAGGTTAAAATGTATTTAGTAGCTACTTATGTGTGTGAAATCATAGTTAAAGAGCTGAGGTAGATTTTAAAACACATCTGGGAGTGAATAGTCTGGATGGGTCAACGTGACACTGAGTGTATTTTTAAGTTGCAGGTGCCTTCAGTGTAAAAGTTGATCTGAAAAAATCCCCAACACTGGTGACAAGTGACAAACCTTGAAGTATGTTAACCCTGGAATCAGTAAAGACAGAAGCAGGTTCAGCAGGTTTTTGTGTTTTTTTTTTTTGTTTGTTTTGATTTGTGTTTTGTGTTTTTTTTTTGTTTTTTATCACAGGAACATTTGAGAGGAAGAATTAGATTACATGATGTCAGAGGAAGATGAAGAACAAAACACAAAATCATGTTTTATTGATCAGAACAAAGTTCCTGTTCATCTCAGAGAATTGATTCTATTTGATTCTATTGTCTCTTTCAGTCCGTGATGTTTTAATTGTTGCTCGTCTTCTGTCGTGTTTCATCTCCAGGTAAGAAACAGGTTACCAACGTGGTTCATTTAACTTCAGTGTGGTGGAGCAGGAAGTGATTTTAATCAGTGCATAACATCACACTGGGGAAATTTGCACTGAGAAAACAATGAAGACTTGTAAACACTGGGACACCAGGTCAAACAGGTTCATAAAACACCTGAACGCTACAGACAACGTGTTGAAACTAACCACCAAACAGTCGTGGTTCATTTTACAGAAACAAGCCTCTGTTATCTTCTTCTTTCTCAACTACAGTGACTGAACAAAGATTCAAACGATCTCAACAAACGAACAAAACCTGAACGTCTGTTTGTCCCACAGGTTTTCTCGTCTGTATCTTCTGGAGACTGTAAAACCTGAACAGGACTGGATGGACAATTTAAGAGATGGATAAAGAAGAATGAAGAATATCAGGAGAATCATGTGATTTGAAGAGGCACTTAAACCATAGTGGAGGTATGTTACTGTTAATATGTTTTAACAGCTTCTCTGTGTGTGACAACAACACATGACATCTTTTATTAGAAAAAATATCCACATACAGATCGATATTTCACAAGATTATAAATGTAAATGATCAACTGCTCCTCTTTCCTCTCAGAAACAGTCTGACAATTACTTTAACTTTTTCATGTGCATCACATCTTCATTTCATTCAAACAAAAAAGCAAAACACTCAGTGCCTCCACTGAGTACTGAGAGAATCAGTCAACAACATCACATTTGACAACTTTAGGAATCTTAGAGTAACATGAGTGAAAAGTGTGAAACCCTGACAGTATAAATATCTGACAGACCACTGTCTCTCCTCTCTGTGTATTTGTTCAGTTCATGGGTTTAATGTATTAATGTATCTGACCATTAAACTATAAACGTGTTCATGATGACCACAGATACTTTATGTAGAAGTTAAACACAGTGAATCAGTTACATTAGACAGAGTTGACCCTAAATAAACTGTTCTGATCACTGTGTCCTTCCTGCAGCTGTTTGTCTCCACCTCCTACAATCTGATATTATCACTTCACTTATCAGGGGAGTTTAGGTAAAAGTGTCAGACCAAGAACAACAGCTCAGCTCGCTCCTTTACCTGCACGTCTGTGTCAGAACAAGATGGAAAAGTTATTGTTGTTTCTTCTTCTCTGTCACAGTTCATCAGCAGGTAGGATCAGGTTTGAAATGTTTATTTTACTCTTTACTTCACTTTCTACTTCTGCAGCAGACATGCATGATTTACTTTCACTTGAACGTGATGAGACTACAAGTTTTAACTGTGTGTGTGATGATGATGTGTGTATATTTAAATACATTTCAATATATATCTGAATGTATAAACCTGGTTTGTTTCACAGTGAAACACTCTCTGAAGTATATCGTCTCTTCATCTTCTGAAGCCTCAGACTTACCTGAGTTTGTGGCTGTTGCCCAGGCTGATGATGCCCCAGGCCTTTACTGTGACAGTGATACAAAAAAAGCTGAACCAAAACAGAGATGGATACAAATGTTTTTCACTTACATACCTGATCAGCTGCAGATGTTGTCTCAACAATGTTCAGTTGGTCATCAGCGGTTCAAAAAGAGGCTTCACAGTTTGATGCAGCACTTCAACCAGAGTGAAGGTACAGTATGTGATATCTTATAATTCAGTGTAATGATAAACACTTCTGCTCCTTGTGTTGTCAATCCCACCCACATGTACCACAACAGGTTCTTCTCAAAATAGACAGGAAATATTAAAAGTTGATTAAAATTCCTTCTCTGTTTTTCCTCTTATTCTGTGATCATAAGAGAAGCTGCCAGGGAATAATGTCATGTGTGTCGTGTACTTGAAGCTTGTAAAAGGAAGCAGAGTAGAGTACAAGCAGCCAAAATAAGTTTCCTCTGTAGGACGACTGGACTGATCCTGAGATAGAGTGAGGAGCTTGGAGCAGAGCAGATGACAGGAGGAGGGGTAGACTAAGAAGTGCTGGAGTTATTATACACCTCATCTAGGACGAGCTGCAAGACATTGCTTGGCACAGTCAGGTGGATGAATGGATGGGTGGATTTTTAAGCCTTTTTTACATTGATATTCAGGATCTTTATGAGATATGAGTCGACTCAATTTACAAAACAATAGCTACTGAATTAAAAAAAACACTGGTCAGTTTGTGACCAGAGACGTCTCCTCTCCTACTCTTTAACCACTTATACCAAAGTACAAAGAGTGCAACATCACATAGTTTAACTACGTCTGACACTGAAAGAATATATTTATACATGTCTGACGTTTGAGGCAGTGATATGTGAGTTATTATGTAAATCATTCATTTTATCAGCAATTTCCAAAAAACTGTTCATGCACAATATTTTTTAGATAATCTGTCCTACGACTGTCTCTGTTTCTGTCTCAGGTGTCCACACGTTACAGCTGATAAGTGGCTGTGAAAAAGATGAAGACACTGGAGATGTTACTAGTTTTATGCAGTTTGGTTATGATGGAGAAGACTTCCTGTCATTGGACCTGAAGACAGAGATATTCATCGCTAAGACACAAAAAGCTGATGACATCAAACTTCAATGGGAAGCTGAGAAATCAGACATAAAAAGCCACGTGTTCTACCTCACTCAGTTTTGTCCTGAGTGGTTGAATAAGTTTTTGCAGTATGGGAGGAGGTTTGTGAAGAGAACAGGTAGAGTCACATGACCTGATGTAGTTTCATGAACACAACAACAGTCATGTGATGTTTCAGACTGAATTACCATTGTTTTATCAGTCCACTTAGTCTTGTTATTTTATCCCTTAGAAGTGAATGTTATGTTTTTCAGAAAACATATGGAGTACATAAATAATTATATTTGAATATAATATTATAATTATGATATAATTCATTATAATTGCTTCTCTTTTTTTCTTTACCTTCCTCACACACTTATCCACTCCAAACCATCTCTGCAGGTCGTCCCTCAGTGTCTCTCCTCCAGAAGTCTCCCTCCTCTCCAGTCAGCTGCCACGCTACAGGTTTCTACCCTGACAGAGCCGTGATGTTCTGGAGGAAAGATGGAGAGGATCTTCATGAGGACGTGGACCAAGGAGAGATCCTCCCCAACCATGATGGGACCTTCCAGATGAGTGTTGACCTGAAACCTTCATCACCTGAAGACTGGAGCAGATACGACTGTGTGTTTCAGCTCCATGGTTTGAAGGACGACATCGTCATCAAACTGGATGAAGCAGTGATCAGGACCAACTGGGGTAAGAGCAGGTTATCCTGATCTCTGAATCTTTAACCTTGAGTTAACAGGATGAATCTGGTTTGCAACTTATTGTCATAGTCGTGACCATTGTGTCTGTTAGTTGTGGAAACACTGAACTCATCACAGTTATTGATCATATCTAAAGTGATGAAACATGTTGAGCTCCATCCAGAGGCAGAGACACAGTGTGAATGTTGTGTCTTGGTTGCAGATCCTCCCTCACAGTTTCCTGCTGCTGCTGTCATTGGAGTTGTTGTAGGACTGCTGCTCCTGATACTCTGCATCTCTGGACTCTTCATGTGGAGAAGGAACAATCATGGTGAGGGACAAACATGTTTTCACTCATCATGAAGACATTTTTACTCCACTGTTGGATTTAACAGGCAGCTTCAACTGTAACTTCTCTTCATTTATGTGTGAACATTGACTAATGTGATATTTCTTCTGTATTTCAGGCTTCAAACCTGCAAACAGTAAGTTTTCTCCTGTGAAAAATAAAATCTATTTATGTTCTTGTCTTGTTACTGAGTCAGTAACTCAGTCATTCATGTCCAGTCTTGTCTTTCATATGATTCCTCTTTATTTTAAATGAAACTGTTTGACTTTTGTTTCTGTCTGTAGCTTCAGACTCTTCACCTTCATCAGTCCCAGATCAACTCAACATGACGTCAACTCAACAGAAAATAACCTGAACACAGCTTCAGTTCACTGGTTTGATTTTCTCTTCATGGATGAAAAAACTGATTCCTCCTGAGATTTAAAAACAATCTCATCATGTATTTTACATGTAAATGTTGTTCAGAGTTCAAAGATCAGTTCTTACTGAGGTTTTATTGCTTCAATATTTACCTCAGTTTTATCTTTTAGACCAGATATAACAGATGTGACCACAACTGAATTATTAAAGTACAAACTGACTGTTTGTTTATTTGTCAGAAGTTTACAAACCAGATTATTAGAGGAAAGTAAATTTACTGTGACAGTAACTCACTGTTTATCTGAGTATCAGTGTTGTTAAAAGTTGAGTAACGTCTCAGTTCTTCTCATGTTAAAGTCTCAGTAACTAGAAGCTCTGATCTGTTTTATTATGTGAATGTCGTGTAATAATAAGAGACAGTTGTCAGGTGTCACATTTAGACATTTAAACTATAATGTTACATATTCACTTCTGGTTCAACTGTTTTATTCATTGTTTTTTGTTCTGTTCATTTTGTTGTTCTGATCCTTTTTTACTGGCTTTTAAATCCTACTTCTGCATGTTGATGAATAAATTTCCTAAGAAAAAAAAAAGAGTTTATTTGTTCATTTTTGTGTGAGACACTGAACATTACTGGTTATTAAACTAGTTCCAATGTGATTTATCTTGTTGTGAACACAGGACCTTTTAGAGTGTTTTATTAATGCAGATGAAATTAAAACGATCACAGATTCTCTGTGTATATGTATTTCTATGTATATGAAGTCTTGATCAGGACCAACCAGGGTCAGATCAGATTTTTTCTTTTTTCACCAACAGTGTGCAGCATCTTTTACTTCACTGTTTGATTGAACATGCAGGTTCAACTCAAGAGTAACACATTAAAACTACAGTTATTTTGAAAGAATAAATCTTTTTGGTTAAATGTGTCTGATGTTGACCTGCTTAAAACCAGGAAATGACTCAGTTCATCTGGTTTCCAGCTGTTTCTGAACCTATAACTGATCTGATTTTCCTGTGAAAGAAGCACAGAGAAGAGTTCAACTTGAAGCAGTGGACTCGAACCAGACGTTGTTTAGAGACAAATGAATGATATAATGTAACACTATGAATCTTCTCTTGTAACATGGATCATGCTGGTCCTGCACCATGATTGGCTGAGTTAGAGCAGCTAAAAACTACAAAGTTTTTTTACATATGTAAATGTCACACACACCCACACATCTGTGTCAACTGTATTTTTAAGTTGCAGGTGCCTTCAGTGTAAAAGTTGATCTGAAAAAATCCCCAACACTGGTGACAAGTGACAAACCTTGAAGTATGTTAACCCTGGAATCAGTAAAGACAGAAGCAGGTTCAGCAGGTTTTTGTGGGTTTTTTGTTTGTTTTGATTTGTGTTTTGTGTTTTTTTTTTGTTTTTTATCACAGGAACATTTGAGAGGAAGAATTAGATTACATGATGTCAGAGGAAGATGAAGAACAAAACACAAAATCATGTTTGATTGATCAGAACAAAGTTCCTGTTCATCTCAGAGAATTGATTCTATTGTCTCTTTCAGTCCGTGATGTTTTAATTGTTGCTCGTCTTCTGTCGTGTTTCATCTCCAGGTAAGAAACAGGTTACCAACGTGGTTCATTTAACTTCAGTGTGGTGGAGCAGGAAGTGATTTTAATCAGTGCATAACATCACACTGGGGAAATTTGCACTGAGAAAACAATGAAGACTTGTAAACACTGGGACACCAGGTCAAACAGGTTCATAAAACACCTGAACGCTACAGACAACGTGTTGAAACTAACCACCAAACAGTCGTGGTTCATTTTACAGAAACAAGCCTCTGTTATCTTCTTCTTTCTCAACTACAGTGACTGAACAAAGATTCAAACGATCTCAACAAACGAACAAAACCTGAACGTCTGTTTGTCCCACAGGTTTTCTCGTCTGTATCTTCTGGACACTGTAAAACCTGAACAGGACCGGATGGACAATTTAAGAGATGGATAAAGAAGAATGAAGAATATCAGGAGAATCATGTGATTTGAAGAGGCACTTAAACCATAGTGGAGGTATGTTACTGTTAATATGTTTTAACAGCTTCTGTGTGTGTGACAACAACACATGACATCTTTTATTAGAAAACATATCCACATACAGATCGATATTTCACAAGATTATAAATGTAAATGATCAACTGCTCCTCTTTCCTCTCAGAAACAGTCTGACAATTACTTTAACTTTTTCATGTGCATCACATCTTCATTTCATTCAAACAAAAAAGCAAAACACTCAGTGCCTCCACTGAGTACTGAGAGAATCAGTCAACAACATCACATTTGACAACTTTAGGAATCTTAGAGTAACATGAGTGAAAAGTGTGAAACCCTGACAGTATAAATATCTGACAGACCACTGTCTCTCCTCTCTGTGTATTTGTTCAGTTCATGGGTTTAATGTATTAATGTATCTGACCATTAAACTATAAACGTGTTCATGATGACCACAGATACTTTATGTAGAAGTTAAACACAGTGAATCAGTTACATTAGACAGAGTTGACCCTAAATAAACTGTTCTGATCACTGTGTCCTTCCTGCAGCTGTTTGTCTCCACCTCCTACAATCTGATATCAGCTCGCTCCTTTACCTGCACGTCTGTGTCAGAACAAGATGGAAAAGTTATTGTTGTTTCTTCTTCTCTGTCACAGTTCATTAGCAGGTAGGATCAGGTTTGAAATGTTTATTTTACTCTTTACTTCACTTTCTACTTCTGCAGCAGACATGCATGATTTACTTTCACTTGAACGTGATGAGACTACAAGTTTTAACTGTGTGTGTGATGATGATGATGTTGTGTGTATATTCAAATACATTTCAATATATATCTGAATGTATAAACCTTGTTTGTTTCCACAAGACACTCTCTGAAGTATATCCTCACTGTGTCTTCTGAAGTGTCAGAATTACCTGAGTTTGTGGCTCTTGTCCAAGTTGATGATGCTTCCCAGGCCTTTACTGTGACAGTGATATAAAAAAATTGGAACCAAAACAGAGCTGGATACAAATGTATTTTTCACTTACAAACCTGATCAGCTGCAGATGTTGTCTCAACAATGTTCAGTTGGTCATGTGGTTCAAAGACAAGCTTCACAGTTTGATGCAGCACTTCAACCAGAGTGAAGGTACAGTATGTGATATCTTATAATTCAGTGTAATGATAAACACTTCTGCTCCTTGTGTTGTCAATCCCACCCACATGTACCACAACAGGTTCTTCTCAAAATAGACAGGAAATATTAAAAGTTGATTAAAATTCCTTCTCTGTTTTTCCTCTTATTCTGTGATCATAAGAGAAGCTGCCAGGGAATAATGTCATGTGTGTCGTGTACTTGAAGCTTGTAAAAGGAAGCAGAGTAGAGTACAAGCAGCCAAAATAAGTTTCCTCTGTAGGACGACTGGACTGATCCTGAGATAGAGTGAGGAGCTTGGAGCAGAGCAGACGACAGGAGGAGGGGTAGACTAAGAAGTGCTGGAGTTATTATACACCTCATCTAGGACGAGCTGCAAGACATTGCTTGGCACAGTCAGGTGGATGAATGGATGGGTGGATTTTTAAGCCTTTTTTACATTGATATTCAGGATCTTTATGAGATATGAGTCGACTCAATTTACAAAACAATAGCTACTGAATTAAAAAAAACACTGGTCAGTTTGTGACCAGAGACGTCTCCTCTCCTACTCTTTAACCACTTATACCAAAGTACAAAGAGTGCAACATCACATAGTTTAACTACGTCTGACACTGAAAGAATATATTTATACATGTCTGACGTTTGAGGCAGTGATATGTGAGTTATTATGTAAATCATTCATTTTATCAGCAATTTCCAAAAACTGTTCATGTAAAACTGAAAATATTTCACTAAAAATAATCTGTATCCACGAGTCTGTCTGTTCATGCACAATATTTTTCAGATAATCTCACAACTGTGTCCAGGTGTCCACACGTTACAGCTGATGACTGGCTGTGAAAAAGATGAAGACACTGGAGATGTTACTAGTTTTTTATGCAATTTTGGTTATGATGGAGAAGACTTCCTGTCATTGGACCAGAAGACAGAGATATTCATCGCTAAGACACAAAAAGCTGATGACATCAAACTTCAATGGGAAGCTAAGAAATCAGACATAAAAAGTCACATGTTCTACCTCACTCAGTTTTGTCCTGACTGGTTGAATAAGTTTTTGCAGTATGGGAGGAGGTTTGTGGAGAGAACAGGTAGAGTCACATGACCTGATGTAGTTTCATGAACACAACAACAGTCATGTGATGTTTCAGACTGAATTACCACTGTTTATCAGTCCACTTAGTCTTGTTATTTTATCCCTTAGAAGTGAATGTTATGTTTTCAGAAAACATATGGAGTACATAAATAATTATATTTGAATATAATATTATAATTATGATATAATTCATTATAATTGCTTCTCTTTTTTTCTTTACCTTCCTCACACACTTATCCACTCCAAACCATCTCTGCAGATGTTCCCTCAGTGTCTCTCCTCCAGAAGTCTCCCTCCTCTCCAGTCAGCTGCCACGCTACAGGTTTCTACCCTGACAGAGCCGTGATGTTGTGGAGGAAAGATGGAGAGGATCTTCATGAGGACGTGGACCAAGGAGAGATCCTCCCCAACCATGATGGGACCTTCCAGATGAGTGTTGACCTGAAACCTTCATCACCTGAAGACTGGAGCAGATACGACTGTGTGTTTCAGCTCCATGGTTTGAAGGACGACATCGTCATCAAACTGGATGAAGCAGTGATCAGGACCAACTGGGGTAAGAGCAGGTTATCCTGATCTCTGAATCTTTAACCTTGAGTTAACAGGATGAATCTGGTTTGCAACTTATTGTCATAGTCGTGACCATTGTGTCTGTTAGTTGTGGAAACACTGAACTCATCACAGTTATTGATCATATCTAAAGTGATGAAACATGTTGAGCTCCATCCAGAGGCAGAGACACAGTGTGAATGTTGTGTCTTGGTTGCAGATCCTCCCTCACAGTTTCCTGCTGCTGCTGTCATTGGAGTTGTTGTAGGACTGCTGCTCCTGATACTCTGCATCTCTGGACTCTTCATGTGGAGAAGGAACAATCATGGTGAGGGACAAACATGTTTTCACTCATCATGAAGACATTTTTACTCCACTGTTGGATTTAACAGGCAGCTTCAACTGTAACTTCTCTTCATTTATGTGTGAACATTGACTAATGTGATATTTCTTCTGTATTTCAGGCTTCAAACCTGCAAACAGTAAGTTTTCTCCTGTGAAAAATAAAATCTATTTATGTTCTTGTCTTGTTACTGAGTCAGTAACTCAGTCATTCATGTCCAGTCTTGTCTTTCATATGATTCCTCTTTATTTTAAATGAAACTGTTTGACTTTTGTTTCTGTCTGTAGCTTCAGACTCTTCACCTTCATCAGTCCCAGATCAACTCAACATGACGTCAACTCAACAGAAAATAACCTGAACACAGCTTCAGTTCACTGGTTTGATTTTCTCTTCATGGATGAAAAAACTGATTCCTCCTGAGATTTAAAAACAATCTCATCATGTATTTTACATGTAAATGTTGTTCAGAGTTCAAAGATCAGTTCTTACTGAGGTTTTATTGCTTCAATATTTACCTCAGTTTTATCTTTTAGACCAGATATAACAGATGTGACCACAACTGAATTATTAAAGTACAAACTGACTGTTTGTTTATTTGTCAGAAGTTTACAAACCAGATTATTAGAGGAAAGTAAATTTACTGTGACAGTAACTCACTGTTTATCTGAGTATCAGTGTTGTTAAAAGTTGAGTAACGCTCAGTTCTTCTCATGTTAAAGTCTCAGTAACTAGAAGCTCTGATCTGTTTTATTATGTGAATGTCTGTAATAATAAGAGACAGTTGTCAGGTGTCACATTTGACATTTAAACTATAATGTTACATATTCACTTCTGGTTCAACTGTTTTATTCATTGTTTTTTGTTCTGTTCATTTTGTTGTTCTGATCCTTTTTTACTGGCTTTTAAATCCTACTTCTGCATGTTGATGAATAAATTTCCTAAAAAATCAACAAAAAAGAGTTTATTTGTTCATTTTTGTGTGAGACACTGTAACATTACTGGTTATTAAACTAGTTCCAATGTGATTTATCTTGTTGTGAACACAGGACCTTTTAGAGTGTTTTATTAATGCAGATGAAATTAAAACGATCACAGATTCTCTGTGTATATGTATTTCTATGTATATGAAGTCTTGATCAGGACCAACCAGGGTCAGATCAGATTTTTTCTTTTTTCACCAACAGTGTGCAGCATCTTTTACTTCACTGTTTGATTGAACATGCAGGTTCAACTCAAGAGTAACACATTAAAACTACAGTTATTTTGAAAGAATAAATCTTTTTGGTTAAATGTGTCTGATGTTGACCTGCTTAAAACCAGGAAATGACTCAGTTCATCTGGTTTCCAGCTGTTTCTGAACCTATAACTGATCTGATTTTCCTGTGAAAGAAGCACAGAGAAGAGTTCAACTTGAAGCAGTGGACTCGAACCAGACGTTGTTTAGAGACAAATGAATGATATAATGTAACACTATGAATCTTCTCTTGTAACATGGATCATGCTGGTCCTGCACCATGATTGGCTGAGTTAGAGCAGCTAAAAACTACAAAGTTTTTTACATATGTAAATGTCACACACACCCACACATCTGTGTCAACTGTATTTTTAAGTTGCAGGTGCCTTCAGTGTAAAAGTTGATCTGAAAAAATCCCCAACACTGGTGACAAGTGACAAACCTTGAAGTATGTTAACCCTGGAATCAGTAAAGACAGAAGCAGGTTCAGCAGGTTTTTGTGGGTTTTTTGTTTGTTTTGATTTGTGTTTTGTGTTTTTTTTTTTTTTTTATCACAGGAACATTTGAGAGGAAGAATTAGATTACATGATGTCAGAGGAAGATGAAGAACAAAACACAAAATCATGTTTGATTGATCAGAACAAAGTTCCTGTTCATCTCAGAGAATTGATTCTATTGTCTCTTTCAGTCCGTGATGTTTTAATTGTTGCTCGTCTTCTGTCGTGTTTCATCTCCAGGTAAGAAACAGGTTACCAACGTGGTTCATTTAACTTCAGTGTGGTGGAGCAGGAAGTGATTTTAATCAGTGCATAACATCACACTGGGGAAATTTGCACTGAGAAAACAATGAAGAGTTGTAAACACTGGGACACCAGGTCAAACAGGTTCATAAAACACCTGAACGCTACAGACAACGTGTTGAAACTAACCACCAAACAGTCGTGGTTCATTTTACAGAAACAAGCCTCTGTTATCTTCTTCTTTCTCAACTACAGTGACTGAACAAAGATTCAAACGATCTCAGCAAACGAACAAAACCTGAACGTCTGTTTGTCCCACAGGTTTTCTCGTCTGTATCTTCTGGACACTGTAAAACCTGAACAGGACTGGATGGACAATTTAAGAGATGGATAAAGAAGAATGAAGAATATCAGGAGAATCATGTGATTTGAAGAGGCACTTAAACCATAGTGGAGGTATGTTACTGTTAATATGTTTTAACAGCTTCTCTGTGTGTGACAACAACACATGACATCTTTTATTAGAAAAAATATCCACATACAGATCGATATTTCACAAGATTATAAATGTAAATGATCAACTGCTCCTCTTTCCTCTCAGAAACAGTCTGACAATTACTTTAACTTTTTCATGTGCATCACATCTTCATTTCATTCAAACAAAAAAGCAAAACACTCAGTGCCTCCACTGAGTACTGAGAGAATCAGTCAACAACATCACATTGGACAACTTTAGGAATCTTAGAGTAACATGAGTGAAAAGTGTGAAACCCTGACAGTATAAATATCTGACAGACCACTGTCTCTCCTCTCTGTGTATTTGTTCAGTTCATGGGTTTAATGTATTAATGTATCTGACCATTAAACTATAAACGTGTTCATGATGACCACAGATACTTTATGTAGAAGTTAAACACAGTGAATCAGTTACATTAGACAGAGTTGACCCTAAATAAACTGTTCTGATCACTGTGTCCTTCCTGCAGCTGTTTGTCTCCACCTCCTACAATCTGATATTATCACTTCACTTATCAGGGGAGTTTAGGTAAAAGTGTCAGACCAAGAACAACAGCTCAGCTCGCTCCTTTACCTGCCCGTCTGTGTCAGAACAAGATGGAAAAGTTATTGTTGTTTCTTCTTCTCTGTCACAGTTCATCAGCAGGTAGGATCAGGTTTGAAATGTTTATTTTACTCTTTACTTCACTTTCTACTTCTGCAGCAGACATGCATGATTTACTTTCACTTGAACGTGATGAGACTACAAGTTTTAACTGTGTGTGTGATGATGCGTGTATATGATGTTGTGTGTATATTCAAATACATTTCAATATATATCTGAATGTGTAAACCTTGTTTGTTCCACAGGGGACCACTCTGTGAAGTACATCCTCACTGTGTCTTCTGAAGTGTCAAAATTACCTGAGTTTGTGGCTCTTGTCCAAGTTGATGATGCTTCACGGCTTTACTATGACAGTGATATAAATAAATTGGAACCAAAACAGTTCTGGATACAACTGTATTTCACTTTCAAACCTGATCAGCTGCAGATGTTGTCTCAAGAGTGTTCAATTCATCACCTGTGGCTCAAAGACAAGCTTCACACTTTGATGCAGCACTTCAACCAGAGTGAAGGTACAGTATGTGATATCTTATAATTCAATTTTACATTGATATTCAGGATCTTTATCAGATATTAGTCGACTCAATTTACAAAACAATAGCTACTGAATTAAAAAACCACTGGTCAGTTTATGACCAGAGACGTCTCCTCTCCTACTCTTTAACCACTTATACCAAAGTACAAAGAGTGCAACATCACATAGTTTAACTACGTCTGACACTGAAAGAATATATTTATACATGTCTGACGTTTGAGGCAGTGATATGTGAGTTATTATGTAAATCATTCATTTTATCAGCAATTTCCAGATTTGAGTAAATTGATCCATAGCTGCCTTTGTTACTTTTAAACTGTAAAACTGAAAATTATTACATCACTCACTAAAAATGAAATCCATTGATTATCTGCTCTTAAAAAAATCTAAAAGTCTAAAACTGTTCATGCACAATATTTTTCAGATAATCTGTCCTACAACTGTCTCTGTTTCTGTCTCAGGTGTCCACACGTTACAGCTGATGACTGGCTGTGAAAAAGATGAAGACACTGGAGATGTTACTAGTTTTCATCAATTTGGATATAATGGAGAAGACTTCCTGTTATTGGACCAGAAGACAGAAACATTCATCGCTAAGACACAAAAAGCTGACAACATCAAACTTCAATGGGACACTAAGAAATCAGAAATAAAAAGTCACATGTTCTTCCTCACTCAGTTTTGTCCCGACTGGTTGAATAAGATTTTGCAGTATGGGAGGAGGTTTGTGGAGAGAACAGGTAGAGTCACATGACCTGATGTAGTTTCATGAACACAACAACAGTCATGTGATGTTTCAGATTGAATTACCACTGTCTTGTTATTTTAACAAGACAGGGACAGATGTTTTAGCAAACATACATAGTACATGTGTTTATAATTGCTTCTCTTTTTTTCTTTACCTTCCTCACACACTTATCCACTCCAAACCATCTCTGCAGATGTTCCCTCAGTGTCTCTCCTCCAGAAGTCTCCCTCCTCTCCAGTCCGCTGCCACGCTACAGGTTTCTACCCTGACAGAGCCGTGATGTTGTGGAGGAAAGATGGAGAGGATCTTCATGAGGACGTGGACCAAGGAGAGATCCTCCCCAACCATGATGGGACCTTCCAGATGAGTGTTGACCTGAAACCTTCATCACCTGAAGACTGGAGCAGATACGACTGTGTGTTTCAGCTCCATGGTTTGAAGGACGACATCGTCATCAAACTGGATGAAGCAGTGATCAGGACCAACCGAGGTAAGAGCAGGTTATCCTGATCTCTGAATCTTTAACCTTGAGTTAACAGGATGAATCTGGTTTACAACTTATTGTCATAGTCGTGACCATTGTGTCTGTTAGTTGTGGAAACACTGAACTCATCACAGTTATTGATCATATCTAAAGTGATGAAACATGTTGAGCTCCATCCAGAGGCAGAGACACAGTGTGAATGTTGTGTCTTGGTTGCAGATCCTCCCTCACAGTTTCCTGCTGCTGCTGTCATTGGAGTTGTTGTAGGACTGCTGCTCCTGATACTCTGCATCTCTGGACTCTTCATGTGGAGAAGGAACAATCATGGTGAGGGACAAACATGTTTTCACTCATCATGAAGACATTTTTACTCCACTGTTGGATTTAACAGGCAGCTTCAACTGTAACTTCTCTTCATTTATGTGTGAACATTGACTAATGTGATATTTCTTCTGTATTTCAGGCTTCAGACCTGCAAACAGTAAGTTTTCTCCTGTGAAAAATAAAATCTATTTATGTTCTTGTCTTGTTACTGAGTCAGTAACTCAGTCATTCATGTCCAGCCTTGTCTTTCATATGATTCCTCTTTATTTTAAATGAAACTGTTTGACTTTTGTTTCTGTCTGTAGCTTCAGACTCTTCACCTTCATCAGTCCCAGATCAACCCAACATGACGTCAACTCAACAGTAAATAACCTGAACACAGCTTCAGTTCACTGGTTTGATTTTCTCTTCATGGATGAAAAAACTGATTCCTCCTGAGATTTAAAAACATGTAAATGTTGTTCAGAGTTCAAAGATCAGTTCTTACTGAGGTTTTATTGCTTCAATATTTACCTCAGTTTTATCTTTTAGACCAGATATAACAGACGTGATCACAACTGAATTATTAAAGTACAAAATGACTGTTTGTTTATTTGTCAGAAGTTTACAAACCAGATTATTAGAGGAAAGTAAATTTACTGTGACAGTAACTCACTGTTTATCAACTGCTGTTTTATTCACTGTTTTTGTTGCTTTTCTGATCCCTTTTTTCCTGTCTATGAAATTATTTTTCTGCATGTTGGTGAATAAATTTCCTAAAAAAATCAACATTTCTGTGTTTATTTGTTCATTTTTGTGTGAGACACTTCAGGTAACTTCTGGTTATTAAACTAGTTCTAATGTGTTTTATCTTGTTGTGAACACAGGACCTTTTAGAGTGTTTTATTAATGCAGTTAAAATAAAACGATCACAGATTCTCTGTGTATATGTATTTCTATGTATATGAAGTCTTGATCAGGACCAACCAGGGTCAGATCAGATTTTTTTCTTTTTTCACCAACAGTGTGCAGCATCTTTTACTTCACTGTTTGATTGAACATGCAGGTTCAACTCAAGAGTAACACATTAAAACTACAGTTATTTTGAAAGAATAAATCTTTTTGGTTAAATGTGTCTGATGTTGACCTGCTTAAAACCAGGAAATGACTCAGTTCATCTGGTTTCCAGCTGTTTCTGAACCTATAACTGATCTGATTTTCCTGTGAAAGAAGCACAGAGAAGAGTTCAACTTGAAGCAGTGGACTCGAACCAGACGTTGTTTAGAGACAAATGAATGATATAATGTAACACTATGAATCTTCTCTTGTAACATGGATCATGCTGGTCCTGCACCATGACTGTCTGAGCCAGGGCCAGCTAGGGCCAACAAAACTCAGGAGCTAGCAGCTAAAAACCTACAAAGTTTTGTTATATGTCATGTAAATAATATAAATAAATCTATATTTATAGGTTAAGAATCTTTTTTGACTCCTCAGTTAATTTAGGTCCTTCACAAGATCCCATTTCTTCTGACGTGATCTACTGCTCTTCTTTCCTCTCAGAAACAATCTGACAATTACTTTAACGTTTTTATGAGCATCACATCTTCAGTTCATTTGTTCCTTTTGAAACAAAAAATGCAAAACACTGAGAGAATCAGATGATTTTAAAAAATGATCATATTAGACCATTTTACTCCACACATGAAGTTTCTTTGCAGAGGCTCAGTTCACAGCTCTAAATATATTGCTTCTTAACTTTCTGTTCACGAAATTAAATAGTGTTTCTCCTTTTTATTTATCATCATCATTTCCTATATTCCCACCTTTCTTCCAAAGACTATCTAACAACTATTTTTCCCCTTCTGACAGTTTAATGTAGAAAGTGATGGAAATAAGTTATTTTTTCCCTTTTTTACCCTTTTCTTTGAAATTCAGGTTTTGTCATTAAGTAAATACCTTTTTCTTATTTTTCATGTACCCAAAATACAATGATTTAAAACCTGTTTACAGTGATACAAAGTTCTTTATAAGTTTTAAAAATTTTGACATAAAAATCTGTCCTAACCTTTTTTGTTCCCAAAATCCCTGATTCTTACTTGTGTCAACTTTCCTGCAAACCTGAGCCTTGATAAAATTTTATTAATATCAAGTTCAAATGTTTTACAAGTGATTGTATATGATTTTAAACTTTCAGTTATGCGCAAAAAGTAAGGCTTTGAATGAATAGTTAACAAACGGTTTAGTAATCTTTAATTATTAAACATTTAAATATGCCGAATATTTTGTTTGTCTATCCCTTGTTTAACCTTTTTTTATCATTTAAGGAAATAATAAAGTTGTGTCTTTCCAACTTGATAAAAACGGGAGGCTTATTTTCCAGGGATTTCCCCGTAAAATCTATGAACTTCCAAAGGAGAAATTTGGTAACAATACAGGTTTGAACAGCTGGAGTTTTAAAATTAGTTGCAAAAGAAAGGCAGAAGGGTGATAATTGGGATTTCACCTTCATCTGAAGAGGACAGTTTTTGATTTTCAATTATGAATATACATTTTTTAAAACTTTGTCATTGACAAGATTTCCCTACAATTTTCTCAATTTAAATAAAGTTAAAAAAAACATCCTAGTTTTTAGGTAAAAAGGATCTTTTTTTAACATTGTCGTGAAAAGGTGAAGCTGTAATAGTGCAGAAAAAAACATTATAAGCTTTCCACTGTTATGAATATTATTTATCCTTAAAATGATTTTGATTCAAAACGAATGGGGGAAAAATGTTATGTTATTTTAATTTTTGTTTCCTGATCTGCTCAAAACTAGAACAGAGTTAGTTTTCAAGTTTTTTAACTTTCCTTTGGGACTACGATAAAAGCCCATAAAAAAGTACAAGACTTCATACTGATCAGTTTGGGTTTCCAGGATTTATTTTCCATTTAAAGTGAGATGGAAAGAAAGTTGAGCCAGATGAAAGGTAAATCAAAATGTGAGTGTTCAGATAAACTTTATACAATCTTCATTTTACTTGAATTAATGTTTGAAAATGTCATAAATTTTATTGTTATTTATATGAGTAAATTTAAAAGTTCTTTTTTACTTTGGTCAACTAATATACTATAACCATAAATGAGGGGCCTTTTAAATTTCCTTTTTACTCCCCCTTTTTCCTGGGGAACCGTTTCCCTGAAAACATGGATTTCATGGGAAGACAAAGTTTCCCCAAACATAGCTGGGGTTTACTAAACCCCTTGTTTAGAGTAAATTTTCTTTCCTGTTAGTTGAAATTGAAGTATGGGTCAAAGAGGCAAATTACGAAACTTTTACCTGAAATGAAAACTTATTTCAATCTTTATTGAGTGGATAACTAAATAAGCATGTCTTCGGTTAAAGTTATCCATCTTTTGATTTTAAAACGATTGTGTTTTTGCAAATTCCCCTCATAGTCCAAACCCCATTGGTTTTGTAATTGGAAAACTCAATCCGTTGATTATCATATTATAAATGTTTCCTTTTGAATCTCCATTGGAAGGTTGGGCTTTACGTCTTCAATTTGTTCTTGGAATTTGGTTCTCCCGATTTGTTCCGACTCTTCATTAGTCGTAAAAACAGTTTCTATTTTAAGGACATTACCATTTTGGTTTTAAGATCGTTTTAGAGAACGTCTTTCTTCTTTTGAGAATCCTTCACTTTTATAATGTTAGCTTTCACAAAAACCAAATAACTTTCCACCGTAATCTGTTTATTTCTTGCTGTTCTGATCCTGGTTTAAAACAACCCATCTTATTTTTAAATTTTTAAAAGATTTTGTTTTTGTTTGATTGTACTTTTTAACCTTTTACCAGTAACCAATGGACAACTTTAAATAAACGCTAAATTGTTATTCGGTTTCATTCATGTTATGAAATGAAATCTCCGAACAAAAATTTTTTTTAACTAAATGAGAAAATTTCCCGTACCATTACAGACTCTTTTGAAGAATTTTGTTGGGCATTCTGAAATTAAAAAACTTACTGTTTTACTTGGTTAAGTTTAACTTTGTCTGTATTTGAAATGATTTCCTTGAAATAAATCACAGGTTTTGGGAAAAAATTTTTCCTAAAATTGAAGAATCTTTTTGACTAATTCTATTAAGCAGTATTTTTTATTGTAAAAACTTTTTTTATTAGTTTCAAGGTTACTAGATTAAAATTCTTTAATGTTTCAATTCAAACCCGGCAAAGTTTATTCTTTAACAAAGTTCAATTTTTTATTTTTTGTTTTTTGTTATTCAAAATTATAATATGTTATAAGAAGAAAAAAATTTTATTTTTTACAAAAATTAGAATTATTGATTTTCTGTTTTTATTCTATTTTTACTTTGTGAAGTCCTTGTGTTTACAACGGTGCAAAAATTTAAAATACCAATTAAACCCCATTTTTTGATGATTTAGTATGTGAACATACTGGATTTACACTAGAAATCAATTTATCTTTCACCAAACATGGTCAAAGTTTTTTATCCATGAAGCATCGATCTAGGTCAAGTTAAATAGTTTAACAATGGTTATTCGAAGCCTTTTTACCGGTTCTTTTTTTTCCCCTGTTTTAAGTTTTACACAAAAAGCCAGAGAAATTAGGCATGGTTTCACAGGTTTTAGAAGAAAAAAAATTACTGAACAGACGTCATGGTATCTGAGTGATTTGGTTGAGTTGAAAAGCCTCCGTTTTCCATTTAAGTCCAAAAACCACAACATTTTTTAAATTATTTAAGAGAAGTGTATGTAATTATTAAAACCACAAATGTTAAATACAAACCTTATTTATTAACTAAAAAGTCAAAAATTGCTTCGGAAATTTGTCCCAAATTTCTTTGGATTTGTTTTTTTTTTATTAACATAATATTGAAAAATTTCAGTTCTGATTAGAAAATAAAAGAAAAATTAAATATTGTTGAGAAAAATCTTATTTAAAAATTTAATATTAAATTGATGTTATTTTTGTAACTCTGTGTAATTCTTACATTCTATTAAAATTTAGGGGACCAAAATTATCGTTAAGTAATTCCCCCAATTTAGAAATTGAACTTTAACGGACACCCGGGGTCATTACAAAATTTAAAACCTTATCTCCACCAACTGTTGTCAATTACCATTGGAATGATCTTAATAACAGTGAATAAAAATTAAAAGCACAAAAATCTGAAAGAACAACTGTTTTTTGCCCAGTTTCGTTGTATTTGAACTGCTTAAACCAAGAATGTGCTTCCTGGATACCAGATTTCTAACAGTAGAATACAAAATTTAAAGGATTACAAAAAGTTCAACCCGACTTTGCAGCTGTAAATTGTTCACCCAACAAAACTATTTGAATCCATGTCAATAAAAGTATTTTACTTCTTTTTAAACATTGGACATTAAACTTTTTACATTTTCTCTGAATCAAAAGAAATTAAACTAAAAATTTTATTCTGTAGTAAAGTGGAGAAAAAGTAACATCTTTCAATTTTGATTTTTAAACAGGTGAAAATTAAAAAATTTCTTGAAGAATGCTTCTCCTGTGGAAAATCAACTTGAGGAATGAGAAGATGAACAAAAAAGTGGTAACAGGTATCAGATTTTTTGTTTAAATTAATGAATTTTCTTAACAGTTTCATGTTGTATTGGTTTCAAAACTTTTGATCGAATTAAAACCTCGTTGTGCAACAAAGGTTATGAAACCCACGTTATTATGACGTTTGGTTTAATCTCAAATGCCCCTTTTTATTTCATAACAGTGGATTAAATTTTTTAAAATTTTTATTTTCCTTTAAAATGTCTGATATAGTAAGGAAATTTTTCAAGGTTCATTTAAACTAGAGATGTAAAACTATGTTTAGTACATTCTATTATCCCTGGGTAGAGGTTATGCTTGGGGCAAAACATGACAGACAAAAACTGGGAAAAGGAAAACAACCTTAAACCCAACGGTTCTCATTGTAGTGGTTAATTTCGAGGTTTTTAAAAAAAGAAGTACAAATTTATTAGTCTTTAAAAAAAGCTTTTAGATGTTTCTACTAATTACCATGTAAAAAATCACACGTTTCCATAATAAGAAAATAAATGTTTCAAACCATTATATTTTTTATTTAATTAAACTTTTTATGGATAATCTAAGAGTCCCGTTTTTCAGTTAATTCAGCAAGCTTTAAAGAGGAACTAATGCAGTTTACGGTTTATTAAACCCTCTTGTGGACCACAGACAATAGAGCTTGTAAGAAAAAAGGATACTTAAGAAACTGAGAAATTCAGACATAAACCCAAGATCTACTGCCCTCCCTTAGGTGAAATGTGTATGTTCTTATTTCTTGGTACGTGATCATGTGATTATTTCATTACCCAAAAAAATTTCAAAAATTATGCATCTGTTTACAGTTTCTAGCTTTTGGGCTATTAATAAAATGACCAAGTTTCAAATCAAAGTAAACTTAGAATGGGAAAAAATTAAAATGTTAAATTCTTTAAGCCTGTCTTTTTTGATCTTATTTTTCACTTTCAGGGTTTAACTATTGTAATTCCATCTTCTTTGTTCCACGTTTTTACCTACTTAAGGGAATGTTAAAAGTGAAAATGGAAGATTTTGACGTTACCTGATTTAATTGAAAACTTCTGATTATGTGTTTCCTTTCTCCGCAGTATCATTCATTTTAGCTGAAACTACTAAAACCCTTTTGTTTTCTGGTGGGCTGGAAATTTCCTTGTTTTATTTCCTTATAAGCGGGCATAACAAGTCCTCTTGAACAATTCAGGTGTTTTCAAATATGAAAATTTATCCATTTAACCACTTGTTTTATTTTGCATGATGTTTATTTTCAAATTAATTCATAGTTTTTGATGTTAAATGTATGAAATTTAAATTCAAATAATTTTTATTTTAATTTACAACCTTTTGGACATTACTACTCTTTTCCTCTGAGGTGAATGCCTCTCATTTCCACTCAGCTTACTCAAAAGTTTATCCCTGAAACGTTGTGTAAGTAAACATGTTACCAGATGCTCAAAAGATCCTTAATTTTGTGACATGTGGCTTTTTTTTGTTTTCCTTTATTTCCGGTAAATCAACTAAAAAAGCTAAGTGGAAACAAAGGCTGAGTTTCCCGATTATTTTTAAATTAAAGATAAATGTTTGGCAACTTACAATGTACATGTACTTTCATATGAAATGTTTTTTAAGAATTTTAAGTTTACGTTTCCATCAATTTTTACACCATGTTAATATGGATCAGATCCTCAATTTTGCCATTGAAGATGTTTTTTTTATTCGATAGAGTTACCAGAAAATAATTCAAGGAAAATTTGTGCTGACATAAGAATTTATTTAGGAGGTTAGAGATCAACGCTTTCTTTCTATGTTAACATTACCCAGATTTTGAAATTTCCTTTTATGTGAGGCAAATAAAAACAAGTTTTCATGAAATAAATTTTAACTTTAGTATATCATTTGTTATAATTTTATATGTATGTTTACCTTTTGTTCAAAAGTACGTTAAAATCACACTGTGCCTTTTAAGTTTTTTTTTTTTCAGCCTTTTTGAAATAAAGGAGATAAATTCATTAGAAATTTAAAACAAAATTATATTTTTTTAAGTGAAGGTTTCTAATTCAGATTGTTTATTTCTATTTAAGTTCCTGTTTAAAATCTTAGGCAGTATTTTTAGATTTTCCACAGGAATTTAAACATTTTAACTGTTCATTTAAGGTTAAAACAAAAAGGAAAGTTTTTAAAGTAAAACTTTAAATGGGAAATGTAAAAATAAGTTTAATTTCCGGGAGGTATTAAAAAACTCCCGATCTTTTACGGAAGCGTGAACTACCCCATAAAACATTTTTCAGGACAAGAAATTATTACATTTATATACCTTGTCAACTTTAGCAGATTTGAAAACATTTTTTTACCTTTTTTCTAAACCAACCTCTGGTTTAATTGGAATGGTAAAAAAAAAGTTGAATTGAAAGGAAATTTGAGGTATAACCAATGTATATGTAGTGCATAACATTTTAGATGTTTTTTTTCAAAATTAATTAATTTTTTTTTTATCAGAAATTAGATGTATTTATCCCTTTAGAAAGATGACAAATTCATCATGTTTTTAATGATACAAAAACCAGTTTATTAAAAATTAAACTACATATTTTTTTGATTTTCATTTAAAGTAATTCCTGTTTATTTAACCTTTCCATTCATTATTCATTTTTGTATACATGCTATTCCTTTGGCCAAGAAGGTGTTCCCAAATCTTAAAGTACTCCCCCTAGCAGGTTTTGTGACAATTTATTAAAAACATCGAATCTTTCAAATGGCTCGTTCCCCCTTCTGAATACACTCACAAAAACAAGTTAAAACCCCAAAAATGTTTCACGTTTTGGCGAACCTTACTAAAATGAAATCGGCAACAATGGTTTAAAGTGTAAAATATACCCAATTGGAAAGATAAAGGGTTATTTTTGGTTTGAGATTTGAAATTTTTGTGTTGTAAATACAGCAAATTATGAAGATTAATTACATTTAAGAAAGAAACATCCTTTCTGAAACACCCCGTTTTATTTAATTCTTAGTTTAAAGATCTTAATTTTAAAAAATCTTAATGATTTTAAATACATCATTAATTTAATCTCAAAAGTGAAAAGTTACCCTATGTCTAGTTTTCGTGACAAAATTTCTTTTACTTAATTTGTCGTACATGTTTAAAATGCTCTGAAACCTAAATTGAAAATGACACCACAGTAAAAAACACTGATCATTTACAACAGATTTGATTATAAATGATTCTTTCTGTTTCCGAGCAGTCTCATACTTCCTTTTTTTACGTTAATTGACAAGATCAAACAGTCTTCCTTAAGCAAGCTAAAACAGTTTGGGAAATTTTCTCTGTAATCTCTAACTTTAAATTCTTTAATTTTTACTAGCTGCAAAAGAGATATATGATAGGATACAAGGAGATCTGTTATTATAGGAAAAGTAAACTTGGTATTATGTTAATAAATGCCTTTACTTTCACTTTGGAATTTTAATCCAGTGACATAATAAATCCAATTGGGTACTTCACAAGCTTTATTATGAATGTTAATAATTACCATCATCAACGAAATTCAATTGATTTAAATTATTTCTTTTTTTTCATACAAACCCTTGTCAGGACAAAACCCTACTTGGAAATTTTTGGGCAAATTTTCATTTTAAATTTTAAACCCAATATAAAATTTTACCATTTTTTTAAATTTCCATTTTTTTTAATTGGTTGAGCACCATGGACAATCTGCCCGAACACCCCCTCCACCACACCACCATCTCACACACACACACACACACACACACAGCGCCCCCAACCCAACTTTGACACCTCCTGTGCCACTTTCTAACACCCCAATCCTCTTGGATCCATTCCCTCAGCAGGGGCCTCTGGCTATCAGGCTCTGATAGAGTCATTAACACACAGATCCCAGATTCACCCTGGCATGTACATAAGACATACATGGGAAAAGAATAAGTTGCTGCTGTTGGCAGATAAAAGCACAAAACAGACACCCCAAAGTCACCCACATATCCTATTTCACACTGCTGGTATTTATGGTTTGGGGCGTAGGAGCGCTAACTTCATCGCAGTGCTGTAATTATCTCCCTACTTCTTTTATTAGCCCTATTGTTTTCTCACATCCTCCGATGAGAAAAGGGGCAGGGGGGAGAGTTGTAAAGACACTGAGCTGAGCAGCGGGAATCTGTTTGCTAACTCAGAGACAAATGACAAACTGAATAGCATCACTGAGAAGCTCAATAAGGTGCAGCAGGAAAATGAACTGCAACAGTTTTGGTGCTAATCAGTAACTAACCTCTAAACAAGGTTGTGTGTCTTTTGTCCTCTTCTTTGGGGAACACCTCTCAGACAGAGACAGTGAATAGATTAAGAGGAATAGTGTAATTACTTGTGCTGAATGGGGTCCGCACGGTGCCGAGGAAGAGAGGGTTTTACGCTGTCGAAAACACACTCGTCTTTGTAAAGAAGCTCTGATCCTCCGGGTCTCATCTTGTACTCCCTGATGAGTGCAAACAAATGAGTAAACAAACAAAATGGCGACAGAGACACTGATACAGAGAGCTCCCAGTGTAGTGAAGTGAATTTTTCCATTTAAAAAATACTTTATTATCTCAGAGTCATTTTAAAGTTTTATGTTTGATTTAAACTTGAAATGCTTCATATTAAATTAGTGTGTGTGTCTTTTTAGTTGGACCAACTGGGCTGACTGGGAGCAGGTGGGGGGGCCCAACGGGCAACCGCCAAAAGACTGACCATTGAGACGAAATCACACAAGCGAAGCCACTTATTCAATTTTTGGGATTTTGTATCCCCCTTCCATCCTTCCATGCATCTGCATCCCACTATCCTTCTCTCTAGTTTCACTCAACAACCCCCCCCATCCTGTGTCCAACACCCCCTAACCCCCTCCAACACCCCTCCCTCCCCTCTGCCTCTCGCCCAGTTCATTGTACCAAAGGAGATTTTCTCCATTGAGGCCCAGTCTCTTAGGTAACCCCAGCGCTGCATGAAATGAGGAGAGGGAGAGAGTGAGAGACAGGGAATGAGAGAAAGAGAGAGAGAGAGAGAGAGAGGGCGGGGAAATTGAGAGAGAGAGGGAGAGAGAGAGGGCGAAGGAAATGTAAAGGCGGAGGGAGGGCCGGACAGAAAGGGTTGAAGAAGGAGAGGGAGAAGGACGCAGGATCAGAGGAGGCAGAGGCGGAGAGAGTGAAAGATGGAGAAGTAGGACAAGTGCGGTCAGACGTCGACAGCGATGCAGCTAAAACTCAAGCCAGAACTGAGGGAGGAGGAATGAGAGGCGAGGATGTCTATCGCACATGTAAGGATGAATCCTCTGTGGCAGAGAGGGACTTTATTACGTGCTTTTTCACTCATTCTTGATCCTGATTTTAGGCCCCAAAGGGTCCAAATACTGGGCACCAGTGTGCTTTTGTTTCTTGTCTGTGTGGGTTTTTTTGTTTTTTGTTTTTTTCCTCTTTTAGCTGATACTAACTGTTGTATGTTTAGGTATTATTATTATAATCTTTTACACTTTTCAACAGGCCATGTCTTTGAAACGGGTCCATTGGCCTGTGTGGAGGCTGCACCAGAGGAGGGCGTAAAGCAGATGGGTTTGGGCCTTCAAGGATCAGGGATCTAGGTTGAAGTTTTAAACAGGAAAATGTTTTTTATTTAAAACAGATGATTGACTATAAAAGATTTAAAATACTAATAGATCTTAAGCAGGGCTACTAAACAATATTAGAAAGTTTTTACAACTGGAAAAAAGTTTCACTCACTCTGTTTTATCGGCCTTCGTGACAGAAATAAATTATTTCCATGTTCCTTTGAGAAGATAAAGCACAGAAGCACAAAGTCAGATATTTTCCAGTTTTTATTAGACACTTAATATATACTTTTATTTCAGTATTCAGAAAACATTTAAAGGCTTTTTTCTTTTCACTTTTTAAAATACGTGGTGGATTTTCTGGCTGTGTGATTTAACTGTAAACTTTGTCCTGAGCAGACACTTTAACTGTAAGGAAAGGACTCTCTGTAATGCTGCCATTCTTTGTGGCCATGCTGCTCTGCACCTCAATCGTGGGCACACAGCACATGGGGTTCCCATGAATAGACCAGGCCTCACCAAAGACCACATCATTTGGATACAGACGGGCTCCCACAGAAAGAGAAAACGCCTCACAGAGCGAATCAGATAAAGAGAAAATGTTGCATACGGCAAATCAGATTAGGGCGAGGCAGAGCTTTACTTTCTCGTTTTCAGGTTCTCCCGCCCCCTGCCCTCCCGCCTCCAACTCAGTTAAATTTACTACTGCTGCTGCTCATGAGTCTGATAATAATGCGCTCTACTGCTGCGCTGAGTTATCATCTCAGGCTTTTGTCTTCTTTGATCCGTGTGACCGTTGGGGGACCCACTTCTTCTTTTGTAGGGGGTCACATCACTGGCTCCTTTTGGACTGGCCTGCCCCCGGGTGGTGACCCCTTCGTTCATCATGGTGTCACCCACACAGAGGACAAGCATGAGTTAGAGCTTTCTCTCACTCTCTCTTCTTTTTTTCTCCTTACATTCCCGCTCATTCTTCTGTTCTCCTCTGACCATCTTCTCCTCGTTTCCACGCATACGTGCTGACCTGAAGCAAAGCTGAGGAGGTGAATTATATGTGGTCATTATAAAAACTGAGATTTATCAAACAGAGGAAATGATATTTAGATGGAAAGTCAATATTCACTTTCTGATCTCGACGCTGCATTGACTTCATCCACCTGCTCGCCCACGAGTGCGTGACTGTGTGAACATACCTGAGACCGTGAGACGGACGGAGATCTGGAGCTGATTGTCCAAACGCAATTCTTGTGTCTGCCTTTGTGAAACCAGGAGTTGTGGATGGACATCACGCCCCTGACCTCTGAAAATCAGCGAGGGATAGACCACCCTGGATGGGATAAAACTCAGTGGCTTTGTGGGTGGATGAGCAAGAAACACTGAAAGACAAACAGAGAGGGAGATATTGAATAGGGCCGAGTGTGTGTTTATGTAAATGCAGACCTTGTAAGAACCTCTCTTGACATTTTTGGAGGTCAGCTAGTTTCAGTTTGAGGCCTGTCAGAATTTTCTGTTCTCATTTCAGTCACAGTCATTTCTGCTTTTCATGTCAATTTTTGAATAATATATATATATATATATATATATCACTGGTCTGAAAAAGTATATAACAGTAGCAGGTAAACAGCAGCTTCATGGGAACAGAAAAGGAGATCAATTAACACAAACTAGTCTGAAACATTTCATTGACAATTCAAACATTTTCCAGAAAAGAAAAGATTTTAAACTTTATCTTTCACACTGATGTGAATCATTCTGTGGTTTTCCACATATTTGAATTCAGTGGGGAAAAAAAAAAACAAATAATCCAAATGCCAGTGTATTTTTGTACTTTTTTGGATATTTTCTTCTTCACAGGTGCAAATCCTAATGCTCACACAGGCCGGGCTCTGCAGATCTGGGGGGTGTCCCATTTTGGAAAAGGGTTTAGAGTCTGAGTTGAATAGCTCTCACCATGTTAAGTACAGTTGAATGTGTCCGGTTCGCACTTCAGCACCGGTGTCTAGAGAGGGTCTTGCTAAATTTGCACTGGAAGGGGTGAGAGTGACAGAAAAGGAGGATGAATGAGGAGAGGGAGATGTGTGTGTGTGTGTGTGTGTGTGTGTGTGTGTGTGTACTCACCCTCTGTGTTTGCCCCTGTGAATTTGCCTCTGTGTGTGTTTTCCTGTGTTTGACAAAGTTCAGGGGGCCAGACTTGGAGACAGAAAAGGGAAAATGAGAGAAAGTTAAAGATTTGAATGTGGTGCAGAGAGAGAGAGGGAGATGAGATTGGGATGAAAAAGAGGGAAAAGATCTGACGGAGAGACAGAGGACGGAGAGGTAGTGTAAATTGGTGAGATTTATAGATTGAAGCTGCAGGAAGCGACAACTAAGTCTGGGAAATATGTATAGAGAAAGAGAAAGAGTGAGGGTGGGAGAGAGAGAGTATGGGAGGGAGATCAAGAGCGAAGCTGCATTAATATGCTAATGGACTGAGTGAATGCACAACAGGCCCACTGACCAGGCTAATCACTGGTGGACACACACTGAGGCTAATCCCTCACGCAGCGCTCACACACACACACACACACACACACACACACACACACACACACACACAAACACACATACACGCAGCGCAGGTTGAAATATTTGGACAGTGACACATTTTGTGTTGATTTGTTTCTGTATTTCAGCACCTGGGACGTGAAATGAAACTGAAAATGAGGCACTAAAAAGCTTATATTCAGTTTTATGTTTAGTAGTTTATGTAGCAGTGAAAGTAAATTTCTTTTTATATATGTATATATTATTTTAAACATTAAGCAAAAAAGTTGGGGTCAAATGTTGGATTCCTAAGACATTTAAGGAGCCACAGAAAATGTGTTTGACTTGTTTAATACAAAAAAGTAAAAAAAAAAAAAAAGTTTTAAAAAAAGTATTTATAGTCATACTCACTAAAAAGTGAGTATGACTATAAATACACCAGTGAAGCTGGAAGGTTTTTATTATAGTTTTTACACAGAAAATGACTTAACATTCACTTTATGTCTTCAGTTAATTTACCCCTTGAAGTTTGAGGGAAGATGAATAACAAGACAAACTGTAAAACATGTAGTTTGATGAACATGTCCTTATTATGAATTTCATCTGCATAATATTTCCGGGTCCAGTCTGTAGGAATAACTGAAACACGAGGAAATTTATCTCATCTGTTTAACACGAGTCAGATGTTACATTGTTGCATGTCTCTTATATTTACCATGTAATGTTATGTGTATTATAATTGTTGTCATGTTACAGGTGATATCTGTGCAGAATGTAAAAATATAAATAAATTAATAAATAAAAGCAAACTTTCAAACCTGAAGCTGGTGTTCTGCTGTGGTTCTTCACTGGAGCCAGAAGGGACATTTGAAACATTTGAACTTGTTCTATTTGTTTGAGTTAGTAATAATATCAAGTGATGTTTATATGAGGTAAAAAAAAAAAAAAAAAAATAACCATGAATTACAGACATTAATTAATAAGCCTAACGAGTTTTAACCTAAACTCTAAGAAAATATTTAATGATGTGATCGATTCAATCTGCAATTTTAAATCTTTACACAGTAAGAACAGATGAGTTAAAACACACAATTATTATTCACAAATAATCAATAATAACATAATTGATATATTTATTTACCTTTTTTAGCTGCTTGAAAAACACAAATAATACATGTGTACATGTGTTTTATTTTAAAGTAGTTGACAGTTCATGAAGTTACGTTTCTTCAGTAACAACCACAAACACAAAATGTTTGGTTCTTCTACAAACGTAGGGTCCATGGGTTTTGTGTAATGCCGTTTTAGCCCCCTTGAGGGTGATAAAACATCAAAAACTATCTGTGGGAAACTCCCAGCGTTCAACCACAGTAGGTGGAAGGAACACAAGCCAAAAACGTTGAGGTCAAAACATCTTTTTCTGTCTTTTTCTTTTTTTTTATAACAAGGCGGTTGTATAAAGTACAAACACTGAAACATATTTTCATACCTCATTACAGTTTTATCACTGCTGCTGTGAACATTTACAATCTAAAGAAGGAAATGTTCACAGCAGCAGTGATTCGACTTATGATGAATACGGTCGCTGCCTTTAAACAACAATTAATCAGAAGTCTACAGACTGAATATTTGTTAGTGAATATGAGCTGCTGATGCAAAACAGGCTTGATGATCTTCCTTTTTATTATTATTATAACAGTCCTCATTAGTCGTGCAACAAATTACATATGTAACACCTAACACCCCCCGCTTCCCTACCCTTCAGTCAGCTGATAAAAATTATATAACTTAAGATAAAATAAATAATAACACCAGAACATATATAACACTAAGACTCCTCTCTCATAGCAGGTAGTCATAATAATACTGTCACAGACACTATCCTGTCTGTCATCTGTGGTGATATGTTTTTGTTACAGACACAGACAGTTTTTTAGATTATAAACAAATAAAGTAAACTATGATATAATCATATGAGACAACAGAAAATAAACCCTCAATATTTCAGTTAATCCAAGTAACTGATGTGAATTAATATAGATGCTACAATATTATTCAATTGATATGTAATATTATGTATGATGTAAATAAAAGAGAACATGTCATGCATATCCAGTTTATTTATTTATTTGCAGCTATAAAAGGTCCATTCACTTCCTTTTTTTTTCCAGACAGCAGCATTCACCTACATGTCTGCTGTCCCTGCACAGACAGATATCTGAATTATTCATATGAATATAAAACATGAACAGATCATATCTACAGTGAGTCTGGTTTGTTTTCCATCGCGGCAGGTTCACCACAGCCCCGGTGTCCGCCAGTAACCTTTGCAGCAACTGGCACAGAGGAGCTGAACTTGTCTTGACCTCTTGACCTCTTGCACTGGATGTGTCTCCCTGGCTCGGTGACATGTGAAGGCGCAACATGACCACACAACCCTTCTCCTGCCTGAAGGAACCGGGCTTCAGAGTTTTGCAGTGAGTCGGAGCCGATGTTCAACTGTAAGAGAGAACACTAAGCCAAATCCTCCACCATCATCATGTTTTCATCCTTGCAGGGGGAGGGAGGGTTGACTACGAGGCAAAGTGGGGGGAGAGGCAGACACACACGGGGCCTAGTCGCCACATCTTTTCATGCGAAGAAGCTGTGCCGCTAAACCGTCAGTAAACCGTATTTATTCACACTAAGTGTACGTTTACAACATGTAGCTAGCCTGTGACTAACAGAATGTGATAGAGATTGAACCCGCTGTGCGAAACTGGTTTGTTTTTGTATCTAACGATCCTTCGATGCATTCGGGCTAACTAGCTTGCTAGCTAAGACAGGAGGCTAAACGTATCAGTAGCAGTTAGCTTGTTTTGCTAGCTAACGCCAGACGTAGCTTTATTTTTACCAAATGAAACGACAGATACCGTTTTGGATTAAACGTCGCAGTGATATGCCGTATAATAGTTAAATTAATATTCAAAGAGGGTTGCTAACATAAGCCATTTAGCTTCACGGTTACCACGGGCGTTTAAGGTGTTAGCCTTTAGCTAACGTTAGCTAGCAAGAGCGGTGGTTTGTTGCCATCTGTCTGGGCTCCATCTATACACTGGAGTGGGACATTTTCACTGCGTTTAACCGGGATAACATCAGTCGGTGTTGTGCATCCATGTGTTGTTTCTTATTTATATAACAACTAAGCGTATTTGCTCTGCGATGCATCTGAACAAGACAGTCCTGGCATCAGCTGAGCAGCTGGCTGCTGTGCACAGTCCTGTTTGTAACGTTGCAGCTGTAACGTTGTAAAAATGCATCAAATTCACAAATGTTTCTGTTGACAACCAGTCAGACAGCTCATATCAGTGTAATAGAATGAGATCGGTTCGTTTTGATCTATATTTTTAGGAATACATTGTGATTTTCCGTGCCACACAATCATCTTACACTGAGCTTTTTCCTTGTGTTGGAATTTCAGACCCGTTTTTGGTTTCCCAAAACGACTCCGGCCCGGGCCTCAGTCCGCGGTCTAGAGTTTGATAGCGTGCTGTTTGAGGCGGAAGCACGTCGGTGAGTAGGTGCCAGGCAGCCCCTGAACCCCAGCCACCATCATGGGAGACAGTAGAGGTAAGAAAATAACTGAACTGATTTTGTTATCAGCGCTGCAGCAATATCAGTGTCAAGAAATTACATCTGAAAACTGTTATTCTTATTATTTACAACCTAACAGATTGATTTTACAGTGTTTGTGATCACTATTACTGTAGAACCAGGCCTGTAAAAGATATTAAACCTATTACAACAAATATTTATTCAAGACGTGCAATGATTTTTTTTTCATGTTGTGTCAGTGATGGATTTAGTTGAGTCATATCTTCATGCCTAAATAAGTTTGTATGGATCAATCATCTAAATTACTATTCAGCTATAGTCTAAGCAAAGGGTTGGTAACATTGTCCTCTTCCAGTGTTATAATGTATCATTTACTGTAGTCTATGTTAGTAGTGCAGCATAAAAACAGACTTCTTGAAGTTTCAAAACATGCACGAGCAACAGTTTAATTCTTATTTGCATTCAAAATGCAGCCACATCTTAAAATTACTGTCTGGTGCAAAATAAATACTTAAAAGAATAGGGTTCAGTGTTGGACCAAGTGTTGAAAAGTATCACAGAAGCATTGTAACAGTGTTGCACTGCTTCACTGTGAACCTCTATCCCTACACAGGGAAATTAAAGGCAAACTATGACAATGTTGGTGCCGTGCTCAACTTATGTAGCTGCTCAGGGAGAGGAGAAAAGAAATCTTCTCAGTAATTAAAAGCATGAGTCCTTGCATTTGCTGAGTTTTCACATGTTGGTGCAAGCACTGACCTCAGAGGCCACAGTAGATGATTTGTGTGGACTTATGATTGGCTGATTTCTTTCCACTGTGTTTGGGGCAAGAAAAATAGATTAGATCAGATGACAATCAAGTACACAGCCCTGAGCAGCGAAAATGCAGTGCACAGCCAGCTCCAGAAGAAAGCACCAGCTAAATATAAACCACAACATGAACAAAAATAAATAAAATAACTGCCATGATAAATATATTGAGCAGTCGAGGGATGGTGGAGGATTGTTTACACTATTTTACTGCTGTTTTCTTTTGCAGTTTTTGCCATTAGTTTCCAGCAACAGGGGAAAAAAATATAGTAAAATGCTAGTGATGAAATTTTTACTGTACCAGCATGATGTCAAACCCAAATGGACCAATGGTGCAAAGCTGCAACATTTGATTTGCTTCATCCCTGGAAATAGATGCCATGTTCCTAGATAGAAATGAATAGGCCACAGTTTTTTCAAACACACCAAATTTCTCTCTGATTTTTGTAATAAACAATGAATGATATGGCTACAAATAGAATTGGAGCATGGTATGACCAGGGATAGTTACCATTACATTTGCAAATCATTAGTTACATAAAGCTGTGTTTATTTCACAACTGTGAAATGAATTAGAATTGTCTTATGAATCATCTATATCGATGCATGTTTTGAACAGCATTATTTACATTAATGATTACATTAACTGTTTGAATATTGTCTGTTATGCCGTCTCGTCTCAGATTCCCGGAGCCCAGACAGTTCGTCTGTGTCCTCCCCCCCATCAGGTCAACGCTCGCCCCCGCTGGTTCCCTCAGCGGCAGCTTCCATGACCTCTCTCCCTCCCATCACCTCCGCTGGGGTCAACAGCCCCATTAGTAGCATCGGTTCCCCCTTTTCCGTCATCAGCTCTTCGCTGGGCTCGCCCTGCCTCCCTGGCACGCCATCAGTAGGCTATGGCCCCATTAGCAGCCCACAGGTAAGGCATGGTGAATGACTTCACTGTTTATTATGGAGAAAGGCAAAAGTGAATTAGGGTTTAGAGAGAAGGATGGCAGGACAAACCTTGAAAACAATATACAGTATATTCTCTTTGTTTGTCACTGTTGTTGGGCTGTCGTTACATTCTGTCGGAGGTAGAAAGAGAATCATGAAATGCATCATAAAACCCTCATTGTGTTTCATCTCAGTTTTGCCTCTTGTCTTTCAGATCAACTCAACAGTGTCCATGTCGGGCCTCCATGCCGTAAGCAGCTCTGATGATGTGAAACCTCCACTGGGCTTGAAGCAACTGTCGTCTCACAGCCCTGGGCCGATGCTTTCCCAGAAACGACTTTGTTCCATCTGTGGAGACAGATCCTCTGGTGACTAAACTCTTCAAATACATAAAATGTAGACAATTGCGAACTTGTTCAGAGGCCCAGAGAATTTCTCATCCCTTTTGTCTTAGTCATTTGGCTCTTTCCTTCCTTCCCACAACTTCCAGGTAAGCACTACGGTGTCTACAGCTGTGAGGGCTGCAAAGGCTTCTTCAAGCGAACAGTGCGCAAAGACCTAACTTACACTTGTCGGGACAATAAAGACTGTATGGTGGATAAGAGACAGAGGAATCGCTGCCAGTACTGCCGCTACCAGAAGTGCCTGGCTATGGGCATGAAGAGAGAAGGTGAGCAAGCAGAGAACATCAGCACACCTTGTGTACCAGTCAGATTCAACCCCTTCTGCTCATCACTCCTAAAAAAAAATAGGCAACTTGTGACACTTCATATAAACTTTGGTGCATTTATCACAAACTATGATTGAGGTTTGATTTAAATCAGTGTTTTCTGTGACAGAAAGTACTTCAAAACATATTATTTACTGGTAGCAGAGAAGCTGTGGCGTATTGGTCCAGGATAAACAGTTGATTCAACCTGCTGCAATACTCATTTTATTTGTCGACTACTCAAAATCTGATTTATGAATTTCCAAATGCAGCAAACACGTGTGGTTGACACACGTATCTCTTATCATTGACGATGTTGATTACTTAGCATGTTTCTACATGTCTGGAGGTCAAAATTTCAATTTGCCGCACATCATAACATCCCATGAAGGGCTTCCCTCTTAAAACCTCTTCCTGAAAAGTCTGAGAAGTAACAGTTTTCCGTTGCCCAAAATTAGAGGACACAGCTGTGTATCTTTTAGAGATGCATCGATTGTAATCTTCCTTACCAGTTTTGATTTCCGATTTTATTTTAAAAGTCCGACCTACTGGTTCAAATTCCTGCTAATCGCTAAGACAGAAATGTCTGTTGATGGTCATATTGACATTATACTAACAAATATATTACATTTTACTATAGTTGCAGGGTTGTAATATATCACAGATCTGAAAAAGATTAAATTAATAACAAAGGTATGATGTTTAACCTACATGTTATTAATAAAGAATGTGGAGGCTACATGTTTATTATATAGTCATGGAAGAAGCCCAGTGTGAGCTTATGTTAACAAGTCAACACGTCCTTACCCTCAAAGAATAAACGGTAAAGATGATGGATGATGAATGAATGGATGAAATACATTAACAAAACATCAGGTGAGAAGCAGAAGTTCTCATTTGTGTTCTGTCCTTCTCTCTTGCTCTGACACATTTTCAGGCCACTTGATGACTTGATTATTATCATTATTGTATTAAAGGTAAAGTCTATATAAAAAGTTAGGGCAACGCTGGTAACGTGGACTCACATACACAAATATACGCAGCTGAGGTAAGAGAGGTGCCCCAGGCGTCCGTTTAAACCCTACAGATCACAAACTGGGTCTTTGTGTCGTCTTTCTCATGCCATGTTTGTGTGTGTCTGAGCTGCTGCGTGTGCAACGTGAACCACCGCACAGATATCGGATATCTGAGACTGATTGGCCGGTCAGTGATCACGGTTGATCACACTGAAAATCATCCAATTCTGCTCACCAGGTGATCAATTGGTGCATCTCTAGTGTCCTGTGCAGCTCATTGTAAAACCCATTACCAGTCACATATTTAGTACCTAATCATCTATTAATGTTTAGTTATTGAGCCTTTTTTGCTGTTGTTAGCATGAGGGGGTTGAGTACTTTCAGTTGACATATTATTAAATAACATTGTGATGTGACAGTCCCTGTCTAGTCACAGTATTACATAACCATGTCATATTTACCAGGTCTTGAGTCTTCAGGTGGCCATCTGTCATCAGTAAACACATCCTATGATTTGGACCAATGAAAAACCAACTGTAGCAGCAAAGCATCTGATTTATCTTCTGAACAGACATTAAACTTTAATATTGTTAAAAAAGATTCTCATCATGTCTAAAGTGAAATACCCAACTCCAGGTGAACATCCTCTTACCGTCACCGACCTGTATGTTCAGTAATAAATCAATATTATAATAGTAACAGTGATAGTAGTAATGAAACGCTGTCGTTGATTTTATCCTTGTAATGTGTAACATGTCTTACATTAAAAATAGAATCATGAGGAAGTAAATCTGATCAGTTTGCTACGATGTACAAGTGTCTTAACACTGGAAATCACATTAGATCCATTTTAAACCAGATTATCTGCTGTTAAATCTCTGAGATTTGAGCAGCGTGGGTTACAGCTACCTGCCCCATGCTGTCGTACATTATTAGATTAAGACTGAATTCCCCTGAATGTTATGATGGTACATTTATAATAGGCTCATTATAACTTAAGCTGTTAAGCTGCTGAGACAGTGGTCACTGTTGTTGCTGTATGGTCACAGTGGACACTGACTATTAGGTTAATAAAAATGAAAGGAGTATTCACTGAAGCAGCTTTCTGTCGCAGGTTCTTGCTGTGTAATCTGCGAAGCCTCGACCTGTAAATCCTGAGCCTAATTTTTTTTTTTAAAGTCAAGCTGCCGTAATATTTGCACAATAAGAAATAGAGCAAGTACAGAGTGGTAGAGGGGGAGATGGGGGTGGGTAAGCCTTGTAAACACTAACCCCCTTTCCCCCTCTCTTCCTCTTTTTGTTTCCTCTCGTTCTCTCTCCCCCCTCCCTCCTTCTGTAGTGGCCAAGATGAACGACAGATGTAAGGAGAAGAGGGAGGGAGGGGTGTATGTCTGTGCCTGTATGAGTGAACGAGAAGCAGAGACATGTTACGTTTCATAGCCGTTAGAAGGAGTTAGTTTTAAATGTTTTTCATAGTTTCTCACCAGAGAGAAAGAGTGGATCAGTTCCAGCTTTGAATCATTTCCCACATGTTTCTTTAACCTTTATAGATTCAGGCAAAGTGTGTTGATTATACACACTCCTTTTAATCATCATCTTACTTTTCCTAAAGTTACTTATTGTTTATTCTCACCTGCTGCTCAACAAGGTCACAGTATTTTTTATATTTAACTTATAAACCTTTCTGAAGTCAGTATGATGAGTCTAATAAATAACACTGTGTCCTTCATATGTATTTGGCACCTTCTGTTGCATGACCCAGCTGTCAGCCTGGATGTTTGATGAACACTTTACACCTTTATCAGTCAACCTCTAAATTTTAGTGGCAAAGGAGCAAATCTTCAGTTTCCAACTACAACAACCAACAGTGGCTGATGGACTCGACTGACCAAACCAGTCACATAAACTCAGTCTGTTTCCTGAACGTCTGTAGATCATAAACCTTTCACAGTGACTGTCGAGGCTTTTAAGTGCAAAAGTTTTACAATAAAATATTAGATTTGACCTGATTAACCTGATTTCTTAAACCGTATGAAAACGAGAATCTGATCTGGGTAAAGGGATTTAGACAATTAAAGAGTCTGGACACAACTACTTTAATAAAATATTTAATTGTCATTCCACCTGAATGTCACTGAAAAGTACAATGTAATGTAATAATATTCTAATAATAATGGATGTTGTATATGTCTTTGTCCTTGGTAGTTGATCTGACAGAAGTATGAAAGACAGTATGAGAGATTTGAATTCCCTGCTTTCCAACTCTTTTGCATATTTTTTCACATTAATTTGATCTTAATCTTTTCTCTGTCTCCATTATTTTTGCCTCTTTTTATACACAAACCTCTCACACCAATTGTTCAATGTTTTCTTCTTCACTGTTGACACATTTTTTCCTTTCCTATTTATCTCTATCTCTACATCTTCATCCATTCTGTTGTCTGCCGGCTCATCCTTCTGTCCTGTCATTCACTTTCTTTGCGGTGTTCCTCTTGCCTTTAATTAAATTTTATGTTTGCTTATCCCACCACACCCTTGGTCTCTCCATTCCTTTGCTCTTGCACCTCATCTGCTTCTATGTTCTTTCATATTGACCTTCTTTCATCCATCCTTCCTATCCACGTTTCCCCTGTCTGTTCTCCCTACTCTTTCCTTCTCTCCCAATTTCTTGTCCTTTATTTTTTCTTCTGTGTTCCTCTGCCCGATCGTCCGTCCTGCAGCTGTCCAAGAAGAACGACAGAGGAACAAGGAACGAGACGGCGAGGTGGAGTCGACTAGTGCAGTGAACGAGGAGATGCCTGTGGAGAAGATTTTAGAAGCAGAAATGGCTGTAGAGCAGAAGACAGAGCTTCATGCAGATGGAAGTTCAGGTGGCAGCTCTGTGAGTAGCATGGATGGTGGAAATTAACCTCAGTCTGTCCACCGTTGCATTTATCTTTAGAAGTTTTAGAAGCAAATCAAATCGACTATATGACATGATTTCCTATCAACATGAATGATACAGTGTCTCTAACAACAATTAAAATCTGCTTCATTCAGCCCAACGATCCTGTCACCAACATCTGTCAGGCAGCAGACAAACAGCTCTTCACTCTGGTGGAGTGGGCTAAGAGGATCCCTCACTTCTCTGAGCTGCCCCTGGACGACCAGGTCATCCTGCTGCGTGCAGGTAAGTTCTCAGTGTGGCTCATGGAGGTTTAATTGATCAGGAGCGATTCTGCTGTTTGATTGTTTCCTCCTTCTCAACCTAATAGCCATATTTTAACCTTGATTTCTTTTTTGTGCCATACAAATGCTGGCAAACACCAGCTAACACAAGAGAGTACCTTCAGTTCTCAATGTTTTGGGAAAAAAAAAGAAAAAAGCAAAACTTTTCAAACTGTTTCAGAGTCTTGTCTCTTTCATAGTGTGAAAATAAAAGAAAAGTAAGTAGAGTGGTGGTTACGTTGCAGCCACATGAGAATATTTTGCCTTTGAACAAGGATTTTTCTGTTTCATGTTCCGCTGTAGCACCATCAAACATACACGACAACAGTTTTGTGGATAAATCATTAAATGTTAAACCATTATATCAGCATCTCTGACTAATACTGAGACACCAACTCTTCAACAGGTTGGAACGAACTCCTGATTGCATCGTTCTCACATCGCTCCATCTCAGTGAAAGACGGGATTTTACTGGCCACCGGCCTCCATGTTCACAGGAACAGTGCTCACAGTGCAGGTGTCGGAGCTATCTTTGACAGGTAATACACAGATCCACATATGTGTAACAGTATAACCCTCATAGAAATACAATGCTAGTGCATTCAGGATGGGTGACCCAATTGGAGAGGACATCCCACCTTAGAATATTCAGTTCACTGAAGAGTTTTAGCTTCATGTGATTGAAATGCTCTTTCAGAGGTTTTCTACTCCGCTTTGAAAACCAAACTGTGTAGGAATCCCTGCTTAGAATAGATCTGTAGGACCACCTACTTTTACCCTAAAAGAGACCAAAGCCTGATAAAATCCACAATCCCTTCTTTAAATCACTTTGTAATTCCACATCAGTCCTGACAGCTTGATCAGTAAAACAAGACGACTTTTATTCCTTCTATTTATCCACATGAATTTCTTTGTCTGTGCTGGTTTCACACTCACTGTTCATGAGCTGTAAACACACATGTTATGTGTGTTTAGTTGGATTAGTAACTGGGGTAAGAACTTTAGGATACTGTGTCTTCATCTTTGGTTGCCTGCAGCTGCTGTGTTCTGCGTTGGCTGTGATTGGCTGAGAGACTTTGCTGCTTTAGTTCTGCCTGTAGGGTGACCGCGCATGCCGGGGAGGCTGGTGACTAATGCTTACCCATAGACATGCATGCGCACACACGCGCACGCACACTCAGTGGCACAGCATCTGTTGCAGCATTTGATAATGTGATCATGGCTGGCTAATGTACATTACTAACGTGTGAATATATAATAAGAAAAGGCCCTCAGAATATTTCTAAAATATATAAATGTAATGGTTACATCTCATTATTGTACAGAACACTGTAGAAACAATTGGTAAATTTTAGTCATATTTTCCATTTCGCTGACCACAGCTTACTTTGTTACTGTTTTTACATCAAGACCTTCGTTGTCTTTGAATCATAAAATAATAATTTCAGTCTTCACATAAACCTTTAATGATCCTTTATGATCCTAATGGAGAAGCATCAAGAATAGATTAACCTTCATGTAAAATCTAAATGACATCACAACGTGTCAATTCACTGTTAATTACACAGTAATTACATTGTTAAAAAGTCGTACTTTTCCAGTCAGGTTTAAAGTAAGTTAACTGGGCTCACGGTAAACGGCTTAATATTTTCCTCTAATAGTTATTAATTTGTTTCTCATAGCACTGCTTCTAGCAGCAGGCTTCTGTTTCAGCTTGGCATCAGCATCTGTTTGAAGCTACTCAATCATATTTTTTTTTTTTTTTTTTTAAGGAGGATGTAAATAATAAAGTATCCAAACATCATTTCTCTGTAACACATTTCTTGAATTAGACTTCTTACCACTCGGTGCCTGAAGTGCAAACAGTGCAGCTGTTAAATGAACAACTGAACAAAACAGAAAACAGAACTGCACAACAGAAAATCCTGACGTTTCACAACACAAATTGACAAACAACATTTCAGAAAACTCAACATTTTACAAACTGGGAAAGACTGCTACCTACTGTTTCTGTCACTCTGAGCAGGAGCGGCTCTTGTTGACTCAAGTGTTTTGGGAAAGGAAGTGAGGCAGTGAGTAACAGGTGCACACAGAAACACCTTTTGTCTACGTACTCTGTGTATTTGAGTGACAACGAGCCATCCAATCAATGACCAGAATGACAAAGATAGTAGGAACCTCTCTTCTTCACTTTGTTGTGTTTTCTGTCTTGTCGATTTCTGAGTTGTTGATTTCTGTTTTGTCTGTTGTTAATTTGTTTTCTTAAATGTCGTGTTTTGCACTTTAAGCAGCTGTTTTTCACACCGTAGCCACAGCTTAGTGAAACTGTCTTAAGTTGCTTCTCGTGATGTATTGACGCTTAACTACAAACACAAATTCAAGTTGAGTAGTTTTTCACTCATTAGTTTCATGTGCACTAATTGTTTTCTGCTGTTATGCATTTGGCTCATAAGATTTATCATAACCTCCTTTCTGCTTATTTCAACACGTGAAAATAGTGATGCCTTATGTCAGACTAGTTTATAATGTCCTAAATCTGATCAGATGTTTATCAGAGGTCCACATTTATCAGTGTCAGTGTTTGGTCCAGGATCCAGTCATAGAAAAAATGTGAAGAAACTTCATACACACTGTTTAAGAACAGTTTGACATATCAGCTGTTTGTAACACCACAGAGTTTCACCATGTGAAATCATATGCAGACACTATCTCTCTGGGCTCAGGAAAGAGACAGAATTTTGTAACAATGTAACTGTGTAATGACATTGTAATAACACATTGTGATTGAATACACAGGGCGCACAATGCTGAGGTTGGGGCCATATTTGACAGGTAATTACGCCACTACACAAACACCTTTCTTAAACCCCTCCTCTTCAGTCAGTATTGAAACAAACACAGAACTAAACCGCAAAAGTTGATGCATTATCTCCGCAGCTTTGCAGAACCAGCCGGTTTTCACTGAAAGATGTTATTGTGAACAACTTACCCAGAGATTTGTTTGATCTAGTCACTCTGTGAACTCTTTGTGTATGGGTAAGATGATGACAAACTGCATTTTGAATTTGAATTCAGAGTCATATTTGGTTTGTGACTTTGACTGCTCGAAGCCTCTCAGTCGCCTGCAGAAAACTTTTCATCTTTCAGCTCATTAACGATGCCTCTTCTTACCAAACCAAATGCTTGTTGAGCCTCGCCAGACCATAATGAGCAAATCAAAATGTGTTGGCTGGCTTTGTGAAGCTAAGCTAGCTTTTACCAGGGCATTAATGATGGGATGTGGTCGAATGATAAATGCTGTATTACTCCAGTTTAGGATACTGTGGAACACAGTCAGGTCAGTCTGTAGAGTTTGTAATTTACCGCTCAGCCTTTCAGAGGTGTCGGTCGTCCTCTTTAGTCCAAGAAGGGGCAACTTTCCACCACTTTGTCATATGAATGTGAATAAAACTTTTAACCGTTACACTAGATGTGTTGTAAAACCTTGACTTGTGACAGTCTGCTGTATTGTGGGCTTGAGGTGTGAGCAGATGTCCGTTTTAGGATTTTCCAGTGAGGTATCATGGAGCAGCAACTGGATCATCACTTCTTCCCCCTGGTCTGTGTAGACCTGTCTCTCTCATCCAAGTCATACTCCTGCCAGACGTAGTGTTAAAGATGCACTTATACTCTACATATATGATGAAGCATAATTGCTTCTTTGGCAAAAAATGTTGATATGTTGGTAAGTTGGTTAAAAAAAAAAAAAAAGTCTGCTTGTGCTACATAAAACCATTATAGTTCCTCAGGTAAAGATTTGTTATGTAATGAAATTTAAATTATAAAAGCAAAGTCATCATCACACATCAGTCTCCTTCTCTACACTGCACCTCAAGCAAAATGACTTGTTGGAGAAATAACTGTTCATAAGCTCAGTACTTTCATGGGACAGATAATGAACCAATAAACGGCAGCATGCTCCATTTCTTCTTGTTAAAGTGCAATATTAATTGGGCTGTGATTAAGGAAGCAGAGTTCAGACACTAACTTTTGATACATACACAGATTCACTAACCTCTGATGCTAATAATCAATAGCATTATCAGCTGCTGAGCATCAACGTTGGTGGTGATTTGTCACATCAGCTGATCACTAATTGGTCCTCTGTCAGTATCTTGACAGGTCCAAACAAACCTGGCTGTGTTTGCTCTCTGAACACTTGTCAACACTGAGCTTCCACTGTGTAACACTGCAACACTGCAAAACCACAAATAAACAGAGAACTTCAGTTTCCCTTTAGCACTTAAAGTTTATAGGTTTAGAAACATGACCTTGACCCAACAAACTCAAAATTAATTCAAATTAATTCATTAGAATCAGACACAGTTTTGGCAGATAAACTTATATTTATTATATATTATATTTAGGTTATAAAACTTCTTAGAGTCTATAGAAATGAACAGTATGGTCAAAGACAGTAACAAGTAATAAAAACTTTTTCTGTAAAATATTTTATAAAATTGACAATGAAATAAAAGTGTCATTCAGAAACTAGAGTCAAAGGTAAAATCATCTGATATCAAACATTTTTGAACCACTCCCAGTCGTAGAAATGGACGTTGATGCAGTTACAGAAATTATATTAAATGATACCAAAAATGACTGAGTTTGGTTTATTCCTCTTTCCTTTGAATCAGTGGTTAAGGGCAAAAATAAAATTAAATGAATAAAATAGTGGATGATAGACTGTTTTTACTCCCAGACATGGTAGATTTTACTGTTATATCATTTCTAACAGTCAAGTATAAACCCAACACAGACAAGCAGCTATTTGATTATTAAGCAGGAAGAACAACAATGAAAAGAAAAAAAAAACTAATCCATGAATCAGCCACAGCCAGAACTTGTTGCCTTTTGGTGGCAGCAGTTTGTCACCCTGGCCAGTTTAAACCAAAGCTGAACCAGCAGTTTATTCATGTCCCCAGTGGTTTGGTTATTGTTTTGAGTAGTAACCATAAGTAACTAAATGACCATGTAGCCTCGTCCCCGTCTGTTCTTATGTTGCTGTCCTTGCCTCTCCCCTTTCTACTTTTTCTACTTTTATCACTTTCCCACGCTCTTTTTTTCTCCCTTATGTTTTTCCTTCTTCTCTTCTCCTCCCATCTTTCCCTTTGCCTCTTCTCTCCTCTCTAACCTGGCATCGTCCTCCCTTGTCCGACTGGAACTTCCCCTTGCATATCTCCTTTCCTCGCCTCTCTTCCTCTCTACAGGGTTTTGACAGAGCTTGTAAGCAAGATGAGAGACATGCAGATGGACAAGACAGAGCTGGGCTGCCTTCGAGCCATCATCCTCTTTAACCCAGGTACGCTGACAGGAGGAACGTTGAAAATCATATGGAAAACAGCGAAAAAAGTGAACTGCTTAATGCCTGAAAAATAAAGTGGATTTTAAAATTGAACAACATGTATTTAATTTTCATATAGATATAACATAAATGTTCCCTTTTTTCACCTGAAGATGCCAAGGGTCTGTCCAACCCCAGTGAGGTGGAGCTCCTGAGAGAGAGGGTGTACGCGTCACTTGAGGCTTACTGCAAACAGAAATACCCCGACCAGCAGGGCAGGTAAGGCTGCAACACATCGATGTACCGTCAGAAAGAGGTGAGGTGGTTGGTTGTGGCCGGTGGCTCTGCTGCTCACATGCAGTTGCATAACATTCAGGTTACAGGGTTTAAGTGATGCTTGAATTTTGAGATTTTAATTTTGTCCAGCTAGCAGTTGTACTATCTTAAATGAAGAAGGTAGGGGAAGTCTAAAAAAAGCAAATGCTGCCACCTATCTGGCAAGACGTACAACACAGATTTAAAAACATTTTTTCCTGGTATTTACAAGACAGAAGATGAGCAGTAGAGTGTGATATCAGTTTGTCAATTGACAAACTCTAAGTCACACAAGCAAATTTAGGTTTACAATGAGTTTATTTTTAAATATCTTGTTTAGTAATGTGTTTTATGATATAGCCACTCAACAACCTGCAGCGGTTAGTTCTGCTTTAGTTACATTTCTTGCAGTTTTAAACATTTTTCTCATTTTGTGCCATTCTTGTTTTGAACTTTAATGACTGATAAGATGCATGGTCATTTCTCGCTCTACTCTCTTTTTCATCCACCCGTCCTTCATCCAGGTTTGCAAAGCTCCTCCTCCGGCTCCCAGCACTGCGCTCCATCGGTCTAAAGTGCCTGGAGCACCTGTTCTTCTTTAAACTGATTGGTGATACACCCATTGACACCTTCCTGATGGAGATGCTCGAGGCGCCTCACCAGCTCACCTAGAGGAGCCAGGTTCGGTCCGTTCAGGATCCGATGCATACCAGGATTACCGACACGCTGTTCTGTGTTGGATCGTTGGCTCTTCTTGTTGGGCCTCACTTAACTGCAGCACCTGCTGGTTTAAATGTACCAGCTCTCACTTGTATACACATGCATACATACATACACACACACACACACACGAACACATACACACACATAGATATTCCCTGTCACCAGATAATTATTTTCACACATGCACATGCAGGTATTTACTTGCATGCATGAGTTGACATACATCAAAACTAATACACAGATGATATGACTCTGAATGAACTGTATGCCAATGCAAACACACACACACAGACACACACACACACACACTTTCCCCATCTTTTCCCATACTCAGTTTTCCATCACAGGGGTTATGATTCAAGGAATATATGCCCTTTTTATCACACATATACAGTAAATGTCTTAATTTTAATTTAACCTTCAGTTTTCACATCTTCATCTCACGGTGGGTTTTTGCATCTGCGTAACTGGTATTCTTCCCCTGTTTTTACTTGGGTTACTTAGTTACACTGCTAGCTGCACCTCTGTATGTTATATCCATCATTAGCCGGTTAGTTATTCATGTATGGTTTTAGCTTAAATTCAGGTGCATAGCATTTCAATCAACTGTCCACCATCAAACATATTCACCTCTTATTGGTCAGGAGGTGTCCAGTAATGGACAGGCAGACGCGCCCTCCCAGTTAGTTCATCCAATCTTGTAAACATTTAAATATTTTATGCTTTTTTTTTTTTTGGAATATTCATGCTGAAACTTGTTTGAGTTTCTATTTTGAAGTACTGTACTCATGAAATGAGAGCTTTTTCCAAGGCATTGAAATCCAGGAAAAGGGGGCTGGGAGCACTTTGTTGAGCAGACAAACTTAGTCCCTCCCACCCTGATGCGCACAGCGGGCTTTGTAAGACAAGAAGAATGACTTGAATTTTTTTTTTTTTTTTTAAGTTTTGATTTTATCCTTTTCTCTACTTTGGCAGTTGGTTGGCATTTTAAACAGCTTGAGGCTCACAGGAAGTACAGCTTCATGCAAGACAAAATAGTATTTGTTTCTCTTTTTATCTCCTGTTCCCCCAAATCCTCCCTTTGTTGGTGGTCATTCATGCACTTTTGTGAGTTGTAACTGTGTAAATGTTCCTGTTTCCTAGAAATGACCATCTTTTCTCAGACACCTAAGATGACCTTGAAGGTACTAAGTGTAGGGTTTTCTCATTATTGCATCATTGTCATATCAGAGGTGACAGTTTGCTATAGAAGTTCTTAAATTGGCCACTTCCTGAATGTTTTGAGAATAATATGAGCTACTAGTCAAAAGGTTAAGAATTTTGGCTTGTGGCAGTTATGCAAGTTTGTCCTTACATCCAGTGAAAGTCTATTATTCCTGATAGGTTGCTCTGGGTCCAAAAAAAATTTGTATCCACTATCCATTGGCCATGAAAGAAGAAATATTTCCTCTGATATCTGAACATTTCTGCCTATTATTGGTCAGCCTGTATCTGTGGAGCCTATTGAATAAATAAATAAGGCTGATGTGTGACCCCCCCCCACCCCCACCCCCAGGACCCTCTGCAGAATTCATTGCGTTAACACAAGAAAAGGCACCAGCGATTGGATGAGCTGCGAGGACCGGCTGAAATGATATGATGGGGGCAGTAATTCAACATTTCAATTCAGCTGGTAGTTAATTGGCTTATCTGCTATACAATCCTACTGTGGATATGGATTGATTAAAAAATATGCACCAATGTTTGAAATATAAAGGACCTAGTGTGTGTTATGTTACTGTAATGCAATAATGAATTGAATTAGTGCTATATAATGGGAATCCTACACCTACTACCTGCAGCTGTGGAAACTTTATTCAGTGTGTATTGGCTCAATGCTTGTGACTTTTGTACAGTAGATGTAAATAATAAAAAAAAAAAAAAAAAAAAAACACAGGAGTCGAGCAGAAACAAAGGCCTGTTCACGCTCGTGAAGCTGAATAGTTTGGCTCCAATAGACAAATTTAAAGTTCTATTTTCTGCTGTTGAATCAACCTCCCATGTGTTGACGTCACCATGATATTGTTATTGAGCCCAGGGCCAAACCACACCTCACTGCTGCTTTTGCACCAACTTCTGCCAACGTTTCCTGTTGTTCCTGGCAACTGATTGGCTGGATTTCATTGACAATGGCACTTGACATTTACTGTGATTGAAATTTGTGGGCAACTGAATCTAAGCATTGCAGTGAGAAGTCAAATGCAGCTACTACACGATCAGGAGACATTAAGCAAACTATGAATTAAACCGTCTACACGCTCAGAGATGAGCAATACTGGGGTACACATTAAGATTTATTACCATTTTTAGTGAAGTATTTAAGAGTGTTGACATTCTGAGGTATATTTAGCCTTCTTTTTAGTCACCACATTGAATAGAAATTAGAAACATACAGTTTGCAGTATCATTCTACAGGGAAGAGGCACAACTGTCCTCTACCAGGTGCTAAATAACTAATATGGTCTTTTAGTTAAAGATTTGCACATTTACATCAATGCAAACACAGTATGCAACTACACAGACAAATCAGACAGCCATGTCCACTCTTAACAGGTCTGTTTAAGACATAGATTTCCCTTTTAGACTTTTTTTTTTGTTGTTATTTTATGACCCCTGACTTTATTGCAGACCCCCCAGCTGTGGAAATTGAACACCAGCTAAGTGCTAGTACATTTTGCTGTGGCTGATAAGTCTTTGTACTGTCCCAGACACAGATAGAGCCTTTTGTATTATAGAAAGCAGTTGGGCTGGTGAAAGCAATGAAAGTAGCTGTTGGTATTTTGAGTTCCAGCAGCTACGTTGACTAGAATGAGCAATGAGCTTCCTGCCCTGCAGATAGCCCAAATAGTTCTTCTCAGAGAGGATTCTTGGCCTCCCCCCATGTGATGTGGACTTGGAGGCTGGCAGTTAGATGACCTGTAAAACAGGTGGTTTTGTTGAACATGTCAATAAGTTGGTCTAACCTTAGAGTTTGGTGTTGTTTAAGTTTTTCTCCATCCACGCATACACACAGCTAGCTCAACAACGTAGTCTCCAGATTCATGAGTTTCCTCTGTGCAGAGAGAAGTCAGACTCATTTTAGTGTAGCTTGTGCTTTAGGTGACAAGCACCAACTTCTACCAATCTTTTATGCTGTGATACGGCCCAGTGCTTTATGGTTTTAGTTGATTCGGATGAGTATCACTAGCAGAGTTTTTAGACCTCAGTGAGAAGGGTTTTGTGGCCGCCACACGTCGAGATCTGGTTTATTTGTGAGTGCATCTCAAAACGCGCTTTCCCCCTCCATCTCTCAGTGAGTAGACTGACTTGAGCTAAATAATCGCATATTTTGTTAAGTTGACATCTCAGCAACTTTCTCTGCAGGATTTTATTTTTGGATATTCCTCTGTTGAATCTCTAAACCTGCTGCTACTGCATCATGTCTATAGCTGGGGATGGGAATGATTACACAATCAGTCAAGTGCTGGAGGATCCACCAGTTGACGTTAAAATACTAGTCACTTACAGCTGACTGGGAAAACACCATCTATGTTGATAAATCATCAAAAAGTCAAAATATGCAACTTCTATATTCATATTGTGGTAACACGGTTAAACAGTTGTCATGCAATATGTGCACTGTATTCCTGGCATTTATAAATTCATCTTAGTCTGTTACATAAGTTGATATAAATTGGCAGTGAAAGTATTTAGAATTCTCATCCCTCCATATAACAGCAACACATTTAAGTTTTGCTATGCCATTTCTATATTTCTATATATTTTGCTATGAGCTTAGGTCATTTAGAGAATGATAAACAGATACAGTTAAGAAAAAATGCTATACAGGTGCAGGTTCTGTATGCTGAACCACTTCAAGCTTTGCTGATCAGGCAGACTGATTTAGCAGCAGCTGGTGGTTGGGTATCTCAGTTTTTTTAGCATTTGCTTTATGGTATGTGTGTTTTCATGCACATGTGTCTGCAGCTACGCCTTTTGACTGGCAGATTACTGTGGCTTTGGCTGTGATGTGCTGAGCGCTGTTAAATTGATTTGTTGAGCAAAATAATGAAAGGATGCACAGAGGAAAAGGAGCCAGGCTGGAGGGGTGATTAACTGGCCTGTTGACCTGATGCTTTATCAAAACAACCCAGCCTCTGTCCTTCCTTCACTTCGTCCCGTTTCCACTGCTTTACTTCAAACTCAACAAATGCTTCTTCACTCACCCACTTGGGCTGAAAATTACTGGCTTTGCATTGGAAATGACTTTGTAAAATAAAACTATGATTCTTGGACTGTTTGACAAGGATGTGAAGCTTTTAGTGGAATAAGCATCGGAGAGCTGTAAGGAAGGGATTCAGTGCTGTGTGTCCCTCTTTGCTTACTTTACTTGACGGCAGAGCAGCGACGATCTGCGGTTGCCTTGGGAGGCCGCCGGATCGTACCGCACCGCCCACAAATGTTTGTCGTTGCAACCGTGTGCACTCAAGGCAGACGCATGCTGTGACCTTTTGACTGTGTAGCAGTATTGTTGTCGCCATCTTTGTTACATTTTGAAATTATTCGCTTTTTGAAAATAAAGACATTGATTAAATATGCTTTTTTTGAAATGGATCGCAGGCTGTGACTGAAGAATTGATCATCGAGTATAGATTAGACATCAGGGCGGCATTTTTACCTATTGACACATGCTCGCTGGAGCCAAGGCCCATCCTGTTATGATCAATGAGGCGCAGTGTATGCTATGCAGCCTTGAAACCACCACCCTCACTGGTTTGTTTATCACTGCCAAGCTGTTTGCGGATGTGGCTGTTTTAAATGCAGGGCCACTCAGTCCCCAGTGCTTGTTTGTCATGTATGTTGTGATTATTGTGCAGCACACTAAACAGTGTGCGCTAACCTTGGCCTGTGTAGTGCATACTAAAGAGGGGCCCTACTAGGAATGGAATGACAGCTCGTGTAGAGAGGGGAGGACTGGTCACAGGAGAGAGAGGTAGACCAGTGTGTGGCCCCCTCTGGGTGCTCAAGCTGTGCATTGGTGCTTTTTCTAGGGTCCCCCAGCCTGAAAACCCCTGCTCTGGTTTCCAAGACAGGGAAATGCTAATAAGGAATGATGTAGCCGGGCTAGCCTAGCCTAGCCTAGCACTAAGCCTGCTCTTCTTCAGTTGGATTGGGTTGGATTAGATGTTTCTGTAAGCGGGTTCACAGTAACCCAACGTGTTCACTGTGCCAGCAGGAAAAACAGAATCAGTTTTAGATTATGAGCAAGAAACTGTGGCTCTAATTTATAGATGCGCAGTTCAAAGGAAACCACAGTCCAAGTGTGGTTCGCAGACAACACCTCTGAGCTGAATCTGGTCACACTAATGAACTTGATGGGAGGGATCAACTGCGTATGATTGCTCTTCTTAAAGAGGAAGAGTTGTTGGTTTTTAAGGTTGGAGGAAACGTGAAGGGTATGTCAGAGAGATGAGGAGGAAGGATGAAAAGAAGGGCAGGGGCTTAAAAGAACTCGGATCAGGTGTTCATTTGTCGATTGAGAAGTAAAACAGTAAAACCAATTTTCCAGTAGATCTAGAATCTTCCTTAATTGTTTACTCTTCACCTTTTAAATTCACACACTGTTTCTTTGTCTTGTTTCCCGTCTCCCTCTTCAACTACGCTATTCATCTTTTGTTTATTACAAAGTATTAAACAAATACAAGAACTGTAAAATCAGAATGGAATCTGTCACTCTTTATTTTTAATTTTTCTCTATCTCTTGTGTCTGTTCTTTGTCCTGTTTGTATCCTACTCCATCGTACATGTGGAGCTGATTGACTATTGTGTGCTTTGGGGATTGAAAGAGGAAAAAAAAATATGAATAATTTTTTCAGTCATTAATTCTGAATCTTGTTTCTGTTTGTTGTATCATGTCCGAGTAAAGGTTTTAATACTGTATGTCAAGTGTTTTCATTTATTATTTTTATTATTATTATTCATTTGACACAGAAAACAAAAATAGAGTTGGGAAGTTGTTCCACATCATTTCAAATATTGCAAGGTGTAAATGAAAATTGCCTTAAATTACAGTAGTTTTACACTTTAAACATGTGGTAGGTTGAAAATTACCACTGCACTCATTTCATTTAGGCTCCACATAAAAAAGCCTCGTTCTTTCCGTGACATGGAACGTCCCAACTCGACTCCTGCTGCGTCCTGGAGGGATGATGGTACACTCCTCAGTCCAGCAGGACCCCAGGGCCCCGGGCGACTGCTGGCGACGCACTCCCACCTTTCAACCTCTAGAGGGAGCACTGACCTCTTGTCCTCGTCCAACTTTCTACAACCATGGTCTGCTGGCGCTCCACCTACCCCCCCTTCTCCTTCTCCTCCCTCCATTAGAACGACTTGGTGGTGAAACGCGTTGCCTCCTCTCTCCGCCTACTCTTTGTACCTTGGCCAATAAGGAAGCAGCAGAACTGACATCAGAACATTTAATAGGTAAATTCAACTCTGCACCAGTGGCTCTGTTCCCTCTGCCACTTATTTAAATGTTGAGGAAGATCAGAATATAAATATGGTCTTTATCTGGGCTGCCTCTGTCATCCCACCTCCATCAGTCTCCTCCCTTCACTGACTGTCCAGAGCTTGATCCACACTAACTCTTGTTCCTTTTAGCTTTCAAGAGCTGAAACTGTAAAGTTCAACTCACTGCTGAAGGCCAAGGATGATGCACCTAACTGAAGCTCTGAGGGAAAATAATTAACCAAGTGTTGAAATGTATTTTTAGATCTTATCCCCAGTAGATTAAAGGACAAGTAAGGTCTCATTTTCAGGCATATTTTTACTGGTTGTAATCATAACTGTGCACCTGTGGGCTCTGAGTTTTATTTTATTATGGAATTTATGAAGCTACAGAAGAATGAAGTTGGTTGCTGGTCAGCTCATATTTAGAAAGTGATTCAATGGTGACGATTTTACATTTTCGAACCTCACAATTTCACTATGGTTTTCCTAGATTCAGGTTTCGTATAAACTGTCCATGTCGATATGACAGTAGTTACAGTCTCATCATGTTTTCCTCTTTGGTTGATGAGTGTTTGTTGTACATCCACTGGGTGGATCTCCCTGTTTTATTGAGCTGACAAACTCAACTGAGTTCAGCGCTTCTTAGTCTTCACTCCACTGTAGAATAGCGTCGTAGTAAATATGTAAAAATAAGTCAGTTTGGTTACACTGACTCAACTAAGTAGACTAAGATGAATGAGAAAGGTAAGCATCACTTTCCATGTTGCAGATGTCTGAGCCAAGTATGCCACTGTGGAAGCTGCCCCTGTAGTACCAGCAGCTGCCAGCAGAGGGCGCAGGCACAATGAGTTCTCTGTTCAGGACCACAGCCATGTCAGCAGCATCATATTTAGAGAAGACCCTATAACCTCTCAACTTGAAGTGGTAAACCGTAAGTTGCCCATTTTGAATCAGGAAACTAGTTTCCAACTTTATTATTTATATGTTTTGTTGTGATGAGAGCAGGAAGATCAACACCAGCTGTAACATGATACTTTGTGCAGCCTCTTAATCTTTCTCAGCATCTTACCAGCTTGACGTCTACTCTCTTTTTCTCATCATTGTTTTCATTCATCACAGTCTTGTCTCACCTTTTTGTCCCTGCGCTGTCGTCACCTTTACTTTCTGTCCCTCTCTCCCCCTGACTCCCTCCATCCCGTCTGCCAAACTCTTGATTTCTTTCTCAGTATCTTTCCTGCCCTCCTCTCTCCCCAGTCTCCTTCTGGCTCTAATTCTTCTTCTCCCCCCGCCCTTCCTCTCCTTCTCCTCTTCTCACCCCTGTTTCTCACCCTCTTGCTTCCCCGGTCAGTTTGTGAGAGTGAGTGCTGCAGAAAGACACCTTTATACCAGAGGTCAAATTCCTCTTAATTTTGCCTCACAAACGTCAGTTTTCACCAGGCGCATGTTGTTGCTGTTCACTGAATAAACGAGTGGCGTTTGAAGTCACTTGCCAACAGTGATTTGGTGGATCCTGTGTGGTAGAAATACCCCACACAGCACCTTAATGCCCACACCCTCTCACCTGAGGAGGACAGAGCTTTATTGAGCTGCTGTAGTCTCCAAATACCAAACATCAGAGCAAGATGTCAGGTGTGTTTGCTGCTCACTGTTGTTTTTTGTCCTCTTGGGTTGAACTGCACAGTAAAAAAAAAAATACTTAGGAACTTCAGGGTTACATAATTTCACTGAACTGTGCAAAAAGAGCAACATTTGAACTCAGCCCCAAACACACACTTTTTCCCACATTATTCTCTGACTTTAAACAAATGCTGATAGATTTCAGATATAACAGGTCTGTTTATTACATAGTAGATGATAATTGGGACAAATGTATTCAGACAACATATTTGTGGCAAAAACAAGAATAGAAATGCCAAATTTAGACTGCAATTAAAACAATTAAGTTAAAAAAAAAACCATTTAGCTCACTGATTAAAACCATCCACTGTTGGTCATCTGAAGGGTTTACTACAATAAATTCAAGACATTTCCACATGTACTTGTCATCCAGATCAAAGTATCATGTCTGCTGAGTGACACTAAATGCTGAAAACAGTTATTAGTCTGGAATTTTAGCTCCAGTTTTGTTGTCATAAACAGTCTTGTACCTATTGTTTATTGTTTTTATGGCATAAACAAACAGCAAACTGCTCGCTACATTTTACAGTTTGTTGCCTCTGTAATGTCCAGACTATTGGGATGGAAAGAAACTGTGGAATGACAAGTGACAACATTTAGCAAAGCCAAATTACTGGTCAGCCACTGTCCCCGTGCTCTTTCAGCTGTAATGATATGCTGGGTTTTGGGAATATACAGACTGAATCTGAGCCAGGGTGCACTTAGATGACTGAGAGAGCCTCCTGAGCAGAGCTAAATCTGGGTGAAACTGAGAACGGGTCCCACATAAAGTATATAATTCTGCATCTGAGGGCGGTTGGTCTTGGTTTCTAATCAAGGGAGCATGGCAGATAAAAATATGTCAGACGAAGAAATTTGCTGAAAGAAACGTCTGAGACATTATCATGGTGCCACTCACAGCTGGGCATATAATCAGGAATGTGTCTCAGAACGTAGGCTCATCATCATCATCTAACTTGTCTCTTTCAATTCAAGTACCTAATTGTACGTACTGCCTGTCTGTTTGACCATAGGAAAAATGCAGCTGACAATAGGCATATATCTGCGCTTTGTTTTGACACTAAATTTGTATCCGAAAACCAAAGATCCTTAAAACCTGAATATTACACAGACAGCGAGGAAGACTGTGTCATTTGAGGAAAGTTGTTGTTAAAGAAGTCCACAGACTTAAGAAGAGGCTGTGTTGTAAAAGTCTGTATTCAGTGATCTGTAAGACTATTGATAACATCTTTAGTGCACGAGCAGTGTACACACAGATGGTGGACAAATTAAAGGAAGAGAAACCAATCTGTGTTAAGATGTTCCAACATGAGTCTCCAGAACATCATCATTACAAATCCTACATGTTTCAAACTCAGCTGCAGGGATGAGCAGCATGTTCTCTATTTTGATGTTCAGCAGATGGTCATGGGGAGCGATGTCTAAATCAAGATCTCCCGTAAATGTTCATCGACCTAGAAGATCCATAAAATCCCCTAAAGGTCTGTTAGGACCTCGTCGAGGATCACACCAACCTCCCAAAAACCAAACTTACCTCACAAGTCCTTCTACCACCTTCACACAGACGACTAAAGCTTTCGAAAACTATAAAAGAAGCAGCAGAAACTTCTTAATGACTCACTAAAAACTCAAAAACTATCTGTTTGTTAGATAGTAGAAATTCACTAAAATTTAAACTTTTTAGATTTCCCCTCAAACAACTAAAAAAAAAAAACTAGAAACTTCCCATCAACCACTGCAACATCCGAAACAAGCCTGAGAACCTCCTCGATAACCACTGTAACCTCGTAAAGAAACCCAAAAGTAGCGGAGTAAAAGTAAAACCCAGCATAAAGCCTGTTGAGTAGGCCTCAAACCAGTTTTTTCCTTTAATTTGCCACCTGTCTGGGGGTGAAATATTTTCACTGGAAGGATTGCACAGTGCCACCTCTTAATTTCACTGCCATGACAAGACGACGGGCCAGTCTGTGTGTGGGAGGATTAACAAGCTCTTGTGTTTGTGCCAACAGTGAACGTGAGAGGGGCACAATTCACCAGCAACGGGAAACTGGTAGACGGGGGAGGAAAAGGGAGTGTGGATGACAGAAAAAGGAAGAGGGAGGGTCGTGTTTTCATTGTGCAGCATCACTGTGATTTATCCTGCTGCATGTCATGTGTATGTTTTGTTCGGACAGTAATGGCCCCGGATGGGACAACACTGAGGACGGAGATGAAAAGCTCTTTGATGGCTCTTCAGAGGACAGACTGACTTGAATGAGCTCATGGTCACAACAGCTCACATTGTTTTTATTGCTCCTTTTCCCTGACCTCATTAACTGGCTGCTGTGTCTGTATACACGTTCTGTAAACTTGCATGTTCAGCCTCTTGTTTGTGAAAATCAATAATTTGTTTTTCTTTTTTTGATCTTTTCTCACAGCTACGCTGGGTCCTGATTCCGTTCACATCCTCCCTCTCACTTCTTCTACTTTCATATCTTTCAAAACACCCTCTCATCTCCTCCGTGCCTCTTGAACATGTCCAGTATAATTGTGGCCTAATTCACTCAGGGATGTTTCAGGAACACCCTGTTCACGGTCACATTTTCACACATGGAAACTGCCCAGTACAACCATCATTAGACGTGTTTGTCTGTTGGGAGTTGAGGGTTCCTGCTTAAGAGCAACTCAGCTGTGGTGGTAATGTCAAGTGCTGATTTTGCACTTTCTCCACCCAGATTTATTTGGTCCCTTCATTTCCAGGGTGTAAAAGACTCTTTAGTTATGTGACTGCCTCTGTTAACTTTAGGCTGCTTCTGCTTTAAAATGTAAAGACCTCAGTGGGTCTGTAGATCTCAGTGGAGAAACAAACTGATATCTTCTTCTTATCAGTGTTTTCTCAGTTCAGTCCTCACTTAACTTTTGTTGTGTGTTCATGCTTAGTGAGTCATTGCATTTATAGCAGTGCTATTCTAGGAACATACAACTATATTTAATTTGGTACATGGACTTTTTGTTCAGTGGACCACAATGCAAACCCTCAAAAGCTCAGTCATCTAATAGTGTTTGGGAAACATAAATAATCACTCCTGGGCACTCAATATAACTTCTCCCACTTCTACACCATTCACAGTTTATATGTTTAAGTTAGCATTTTTTTCCATCACTCATCCTCCTTCGAGGTGTCTTCTACTCTGTCATGTCCTTCAGTCGCTGATCTCTCTTCCCTCTTCATCATCTTCTTCGTGTTCGTCCCCTCAGTCACATCTTTCTCATATCCCAGGTTTCTCTCTGCTCCGCTACTGTACCCAGGGAGAGGGCCCTGGTCTCAGCAGCTTCCTGTCTCACAAAAGACCCCTCTGTTTCCCCCTTCTGGGTTTCCTCCGCTACCACCCCACCCCCTTCCTCAACACCCCTGTGGTACATTCCCCCCCTCTCCCCTGGTGCATTCCTTACTGACTTAGGCCGGCTGAGGGAGTCCCTCTGTCAGCGGACTCTGAGAGTGGCACTCAACCTTTTGCTGATCTGTGGAGGCAGTTTTTAGGTTTTCTGTTCAGGACCAGTTGGTGTAGAGAGGATGCCTTCAAAGATTAGTTGAGTTAACTTTGTTTCCATTACAACACAAGTTGTTAGGAACTTTTTTGATGAACTAATAGTGCTGGATAATTATGATAATAGTTCAATTTTAGTTAAATTCCTTTAATACTCAAAGAAAAATGACCAGAAAGTGTCACTTCTTCAGACCTCAATGAAAAGTTGAAACTAGGCCTCCAAACAGATATAGTTGGTAGAAGTCCATCTGTGCTAGACTCCACACATCTGTTTAAACACGTGTGTTGTAGCATCAGTCGTTCAATTTTAAGAAAATAATCTGTGTTAATGTGCAGCCACATTGTAGATTCTGTGTGTAACAACACAGAGTTAGCGTCACTACTTTTATCTAAGATATTAGTACAGATCATAGATTACTGTAGAGGTTGTTGGTTATAAAAATGGCCATTTTATTGTGTGTGTTAGTACAACAGTTATTTTGAAAGGAGGAACATTGAAGTCCATCTTGCATCAGTTGATCGGATTAATGGCTTAATGCTCACATCTACTGATGCAGGTGTACAGGTCAGCCATTAAAAGTCACCTCAGGAAGTCTGCTTCTGTTCTGATGTTAGCCTAGTTTCATACTCATAACTGCTGCAGTTAGCGAACTACATATGCACCGTGTATTATACTGTAGGTATTGTACGTTTTGCTGTTGCTCGTCAGTGTTAACATTAACACTTGTTTACTTACCAATGTTGCACAAATGAGTTCAGCATCAAACTTCATCGCCCCTAATTCTTCTTTACTCACCCATAACCGTCTCCAGCTGCAGAAAGCAACAACATTTTTTTTTTTGCTTCTATTTCTATCACATCTTTTCATTTGCCAACCAACATGCTGGTGTGACCATGTTAACCAACAAGCCTCAGCCCAGCGAGAAAACTTAACTTTACAAAGATATAATGATGTGCTGGTAATTTGTTGTTGTTGTTTCTTCTTTATCTTTAGTTTTTTACTCAAGTTGAGACTTGCTTCTCCAGTTTCCTCTACAGTTCTTTGTTCTGGTCAACTGACCAGGTACAGCAAGGTGTCACCCTGATGGGAAAATGACCCACCTGACCTTCCACCTCGACCTCACAGTGTCCGTCTGACTAGTCTGGGTTACAGCCGGGCTCTGTTGCCCCCTGTCCCTTCACTGTTCAACCAGCTGAATACTTTTAATGCTTCACATACTTGCTGCTTCTCCTCTTTCATCCCCTACGATGAAGAAACCCCAAAGAACGGTTTGTTTTTCATTTAGAATCATATCTGTCAATGAGGAGCTTTTTCTTAACCCAAACAGATCACAGCAGCCAGTCAGTGATGGAGGAAGTGTTAAACACTTGAAGTTTCTCCTGATTCATTTGAGCTCATTTCTGTGATTTGCCTGACTTGTTTATGGGATGTAGGAATAAAATTGGAGCATTACAGATAATCTTATAAGTGTTTTTTTCTACTTTTGATCATAGGTTACAGTATTTTTTACACACATTGGATGTCTTTGGATGCACAGATTTGAAACTTCCCATTTCTCATTTCCAAGCAATCCAGGTGCACAAAACTGTAGTTGTAGTGCTTTTTGTTTACACTACTGAACTGTTAGAAATGCATATTTCTTGCATGCATATGTAACTATAATTAAATGCAAGCAGACGTATGTTCTTTATAGTTGAAGGTTTAAAAGTCACATGTCCACCTCCATGAATTTGGACGAGATGGATTTGACATTCTACTTTTTTCTAGTAGGACGTCATAAAATCTTTACTACAAAGTTGTCCACAGCATTAGTATCCTTATTTTTAGTCGTGCACAGTTGGTGTCCTTGTAGTGTAGTGGCTCGCAGACCAGCACAACAAATTAGAGGGTATTTGGACTTCCACACACACACAGAGCCTCGTGTAAATCTGATGATGAAATTTATGTGACGTAGATGTGGAAAGTAAAACTGAGGTGGTCAAGTTTTTTTTAAAGGTCCCATAAGAAGGTGTTAAAATGCAATTTTCTTTTGTTAGTTTGGTGTTTTTAAATAAAATATTTCAGTAAAGTTGGGTTTAATGTTATGAGGATCTTGGTAAGAGATTTGAAAAGAAATCTGGACAAAACAAAGTGCCTCGAGTGTGGAGGACATGGGATTTAGTAGAGCAGGTGTTTGGAGATACAGGTGAAATTGTAGATTTTCATAGAAGAGTCTTCTGACTGACAATAAAGTCCACATCTGGAGGATTATCTCAACTGTCCTGACGCTTACTTCACATTATAATCAGGTCTATTGCACCACTGTGTTGTTGATTTCCCAGGATGCTCTGTGCTGTCGTTAAATTGCTATAACCTTTGCACAGTTATTCAAAGGGAAACCCAGCTCTAAACGGCACTGTGTACTCTGACAGCTGTCGAGGTGACTTCATTTGTGGAAAAACCTGCAGCTCTAAAGACACAAATATGTTGCTGTGTCAAAGTCATCAGGGACCCACCCTGTGTTTAAGTCAGTAGGTCAGTCAGAGATGCAGCTGTCCATCCTTCCATCCATCCATGCATCCACCTTTTCCCTCCCCACCTCAGCTTTTCTCTGGAATCACCATGTGTAAATACCTTTTGATCCCTCCTCCCTCCCTCTCTCTCTCTCCCTCTCCTTACCTCTGTCCTCTCTCTCCTTCTTTATCAATGGCCCTCATTCATTCCCTCTCACCCTCTGCATGCCTATGTGCCCCCCCACCACCAGTTCTCTGCCCACCCATCCTCCCTCCTCCGCTCCCCCTCTCTCTATTCATTCCTGTGATTTTTTTTTTCAGCCTGTACCTTTCCACAGTCCTCACATCCCCTCCCAGGCGGCAGTTTCCTCAAACATTCTTATGAGTTCTATCTCTCTCCTCCATCTTCGGCCGTGTTTCATTTTGGGGATTTTGGTATTTAGATGCAGATCTAAATCTGGTTATTTCAGGCTTAGGCAATATTCACCAGCTTTTACGGGAGAAAAAAATGAATTACTGTTAGTTGTCAACATAGTTCTTACAATTCCAGGTATTTGTTAAGATAAGAATCTTTTCATTGTAGCATAATGAGATTTTCACTGGTGAATTTATGTTTTTCAAAAATTAATAAACTGATTATTAAACCTGCTACTCATATACCATGTATGCTTTGAATAATTTACTCTATGGTTGAGTTCAACATATTTTCCCCTTTCATGCTATATCATCAGTCCTTCTAATTGCCTTCTATTATTACAGCTATTATGTACCATCTGGAGAAATTACCTTCTAACAGTGAGTAATTGTGCTAAATTGAGCAAACTTTGGAGCTCACCTATTGCTATATTTAATGTCCGAAGATAAGGAAGCTGCCTTTAAACTCCCAAAAAAGAATTTCTAATTGTTGAAACCCAGTAATGTAACACGTATACACAAGAGAAAAGCCGAAAATGAGAGAGAAGAGAACACACACACGCTGCATTTTATTTTACTTAGTTCAGTTAAACAGATATCAAAAGACCAGTATACTTTGGCAAAATATACTGTGTGCTCATATATAAACTCTGTGTCTGTCTTGCACACACACACATGCTGTTATACATCAGTTGGCACGCAAACTTCAGAGCTTGTGAACACTCGCCCCACACAGAAAAACACACCCACTTCTGTGTACCCTTGCTGTACCTCCCCCCTTCCCTCACACTGCCCCTTCGTCACCCCTTGTCCTCCCTCCTCCTCCTCTCCTGCCTATTTCGAGGTATGTGGTTAGCTGGGTGTGCTCAGTGGCCAGATTCAAAATCACTGACCCATTCTCTGTCTAAATTCACGTTTTTTTTTTTTTTCTTTCTTTTACCTGTCTTTTCACACCTCCAGCAGCTTCACCGGGGCCGAGTAGAGTGTGTATTCATCACACATGGATACACACACTCTTTGACCCCTGTGTTAGTGTCGAGAGTATCAGTCCACTCCCTTTCTCCATTTCCTCCCAGGCGAGCCCCTGCTCTGATCTATTTCAGTGTGTTGTGGCTAGCAGGGTGTGTGTGCGTTTGCGGCCCTGCCCAGTAAAATACAGACTTTTCAAGGAAGTCAGCAATATAATATGGCCGCTTTATTGTAATTACAAGGTTCTTCTTTTGGAAATGGCACACAGAGAGAGCTGCCCACAGCCACTTGCTGAGTCTGTCTCCAAGAGCTAATGCCATCTCTTACGATCCTCCTGCAGACGCCCTCGTCTAGGTCTCCCTCGCTCATTCTGACCCAGATGTTGCCACAACAGACCACTCCGTCAGCTGGTCACTAGTCACTCTTTGCCAGTACGGCCAGTTAAGATTCCAGAGCTGTCGGACTGGATGGAGCGTCAGAGTCAGTCTGGTGGGTGGCCATGTCTGGTGGAGCTTCCCCACAGGGAAACCTTGTGGTTTCTGTTCTCTTATAACTTTTAAATTAGTGCTCTAAATTAAAAGCCTTTATTAATTCAAATATATCTGACATTGAAAGTTAATTGTATAATTGGGTGATTCACCTCCACCTGTTGTACAGATTTCCTTCTGGGCTACACAAGTGAAAGCACCTGTCTTTTAGTTTCATATTATTTTACCTCGTTGCAACAGTTGAGCAGCCTCACCTCGCTCTCTCTCTGAAGTGGTCACTGGGATGAGCCATGTGTCTGTTTTAGGAAGATGAAGTCATGCTGCCGGTGAGGGCATACATGCAATTCCTGTTCTTTGGAATTTGTGGTACCTCTATAATGTGGAAGCTCAGCAGATCGTGTGGATTATACTGTTGCTAACGGAGGGATGTTTTATGCTGCGTTTGGTTAAGGGAGTAGTCGCTCCAGATGAAACACCAGACAAGATTTTAGAGCCAAATTCTGCCATGTGCCATGTGCCATGTGCCATGTGCCATGCTGTAACAGCAGAATAATTATGTGAAGCCACAGTCATCATATTCATGTCATATAATAGCTCTATGGCAGTGCACATTTTTAATCACAAGAAGTGGCAAACTAAGGTTTTTTGTGAATAGATGTGTATCCTTTGTTGGCATCTGGACATTCTACCATGTAGTTGTCTGGCACAAATGTAATGTCCTAGAATTACTTTCATTTTACCCAGAAAGTAGAAATTAACAGCCACACAGGATCTGAAGCAACAACCTCTTGTATGGAGGCAAATAATAAGACATGAAGCCACCCAGGTGCCACTGGGTGACTGGATGTCTGTGGATGCAGGTTGTATTCATTTTTGTTATTTTTCTACTAAAACAATTACAAACACAGACCTCTGATTTATTTATTTATATTTATTTATTTACATCAGTCTGTGTTTGTGATAAACCGTTAAATTGTTTTTTTCCACAGCTCCAGGTTCAACTTCTTAAACATGTTATATCCCTGAAAACCCGTCACAGCATTACTCTACGTCCTTTTGTCTTTTTTGTGTTTGGGCTCTTGTCTTTGCGTGTCTTTTTTTTGTGTGTGTGTGTGTTTCTTCCAGCTTCTTGGAGTTGCTGATTGAATCCACATCGAGTAAGTACCTGCTGTGAACCTGTTTCTAGTTAGTGACACTACAGCTCTGACCTGATGTCAGGAGACATGAGTGTGGTGGTTGTGACGCTGCTGTAAGGCAGACGGAAGAAAAAACTGTTTGAATTAACAACTGGACATTGAAACTTTATTATAAAATATTCTTGAAACATCAGTAACTTTTTGAAGAGGATGGATTTGGTTTTTACAGAGGAATTTGTGCCCTAATTTCGTACTAACAGTGACACAAAGTTGCACATATTATCTACACTCAATCCATTAAACCACACGGTCCGTGGGAAACAAAAGCATCGATATAAATCTTGACTATTGATCCGTAACTTTCCTGTAATAAAACAAACCAGACCACCAGGATTTCTGCCCAATGTGTGTGATAACAACATGTTTACAACAGAGGTGATGATTACAGATCCTGAATGTGACTGAATGTGATTACAGTTCCTGAATGAGAGCACATGCAAAGTCTCACACAAACACATACCAAAGATATCTCTGGGGGTGTCTCTTTTTACAGCCTGTGGCATCTACTTTCTTTGCACAAGGAGACTAGAACCAAAAAGCTTGTCCTCAAAACACACTCGATCCACTGTGTCCAGGAAGTCAAAGATGAAAAACCCAGAGCTGCCACACTGAGGGAGCGTTTCCTGGACTTTCTGATTTAGTACAAATACCCGTGCAGTGAAAATAACAACTCTGAGAAGCTATTATGCGTACAAAAGGAGGAAAATAAATGACAAATAAACTTTAAGGTAAATGACAAATTCTGTCTTGATATTGTTAAATTCCATTTTATCACATTAAATGTGTCAGTATTTGGTTGTTACTCTGGGTTCAGCCTCTTTGCTCTTCTGTCGACCTCTGTTTTTTCTTTTCTCTTCTACACTTCAAGAACATGAATGTTTATATTTTCCCTTTGGTTTTCATACATATATCTATAAAAAAAACTGCCCCAGCCCAGTTTTCCTTATGTCTCTTGATGCGTAATTGCTGGATGCAGCAACGTAGTTGCTGGTTTTACAGAATGATCACACAACGGCCGCTCCTTCTCATTCTGTATACATCAAAGATCACCCCTCTACTTTCTTATGAAAGAGCAGCTCAGTTTTCTTGTTTTGGCAGCATTGTATGTTCACTCTTAGACGGTATGTTACAGCTGAACAGAACCTAAAGCACGGCCATCATACTTTAACCATGTCCCTTTTCTCTCCGTCTGGAATTTAGAATCCATTAGATGTATATTTCTGGGCAAAGACACGATGGAGTCAAACATCTTTAAATCCAGAAGAAAAATCATCAAAAGAAAAGTATTTAACTGAAACCTGAGAAGTCGTCACTGAGACTTAGAGTTCATACAGTGCGATAGTTAAAGTAATATACGATGCAAGATAGTGGGAGAAGAGTTTAACTGCTCCACTCAACCACTTCACTGCAACATTGTTGCTGCAGAGACACAGATGTTTAGTTTTTAATACAAAGCTGTGTTTAGTCTGTCGTCATATTCTGACTCTTATCCACTGTCACAGGTTCTGTAATAAACTCCGACTTAAAGTTGTTCAGAATGACTGAATCAGATAAATTATTACATTGATCAGTTTTGATATTGATGATTCATACAGTACAAAAACACTCCCAACTTTTCACATTTTGAGTTTAATATTATGATAAATGACAGAATGACTTATAGTAGGTTACCTTGTGTGTTAAGACCACAACTGTAAATGGACAGAATTACAGAAGAAAACTAACAGAAGATTTCTCTCTTGTGGTGCTGAACATCTCTTGAATTTGTTGCTTCCACCTTTAAAGTGCCTCGTAAATAATCTGTCTGTTCTCAGAATGTATTGGTTTTAATTTAACATCAGTTTCTTTTATTGTCTCGCAGTTTCTTGCTGCTGTTGCTGGTTCTTAAGATGAATGGTAATAAAGGGAGTTATCATGGAAATACCACAGAATGCAAACATCCCTCCTCTCAGAGAATCAGACAGAAGTGGTCGAGAGGAGAAGAAATGAAAGGTAGTGAAGAAAGCGTGAGCGGCGTAGAGCATCAAGGGCTGATTATGGTTAATTATTACTTTCTGGATGTAAAGTCTGCATTCAAAGAAAGTGACTAACTATGGGCTGTGTGAGTGCAGAAACATTTACAAGGCAGACGGCTGGGTACGGGGGAATGACTTTGAAATATACACACAAGATACGGTTAAGTGTTTATGACAGGTGTGGATATGAAAGTGACTTTGAAAAGATGAAAGAATGTGTCTTTGGAAATTTCTGCCAAACTCTGTTTAAAGTTTATGTCTCTTCCATTCAACCAAATACTATAAGCAGCTTCACCCCTGGATATGATCATACATATAGTTCACATATACAGGACAGAATATCATTAACACCTGTAGCTTAGTCCTCAGCTGCTCTCTACTTTGATCATGTTTGATGTTGTAGTTTGAGTTTATTATTGGAGCCTCGAAGGTTCCTGGTGATTTTTACATTTCATGGATTGTTGATTAAATGAATGAATTGAAGCATTGTATTGCATTAGGTGACATATCCCTCTATTGTTAAAAATATGATCACCATAGTTTATTCTAGGTCAATCCCACACACATGCTGCTATAAATACTAGTTAAACCCAAATAAATCTTCCTCAAACAAGTCACCACTTCCTCCTGTTTGAGTAACATTTGCTGAAATGTACAGAGGCCAAAACGCTGCTAAAGAGACGAAACAGAAAATATAATATTTGTGTCAGTAAATTATTTTGTCAAGTGTCAAATAAATTAATAAAAATAAATAAAACATTGATTTCTAAATGTCAAGCTCGGGGGAAAGTGGAAGTTGACTTTATTAAACACCACAGTGATTCACGCTCGTCTCTTTCCCTCTTTCTTGTCTCCATGTGCACCTGAGCTGATGCCGCAAAACAAGGCCACGTGGGATTGACCAATCAGAGCCGGATCAGTTCAGCAGGGTTTGGATGAACGGGGAGTGGTGAGTAGTGCGGACAGAGGTCTGATTGGTTGGTTGAACGCTCACACTCCACGATAGTACCGCTCCGTGCTTGGTCCGGGCTGTGTAGTAACATCTACCTGGACGGGTCCTCTTGGTTTATGTATCCAACCTTTACGCGCCACACACACAAAAACAAGACAGTGAGAAGTAGAAAAGATAAAGATGAAACTTGTATCTGCCCTCAACAGTAAAATTATCATCGTTCAGAGACAATAAGACACAGACAGAGGTTTCCACTGACTGCAGTGCGTCAAACAGCAACATTAAACCACTTACTCACAGATGAAAAGAAAGACGTCATTGTTGTGTGTGTGAGCTGAAATATTTGTGAAGGCCTATCATTAAAAACTCTCAGTTCACGCTCTGAGACGCTCATCCGTGCAACGTAGACCTGCGTGCGCTGAGGGTGAAATTACGCACGCCCTCCCTCTCCCCCTTTGCCATTCGCTCTCTCTCTCTCTCTCTCTCTCTCTCTCTCTCTCTCTCTCTCTCTCTCTCTCTCTCTCTCTCTCCACACACACGCACACACATACACACACGCTTTCGCTCTTCGTGGGAGAAAGTAAAGAAGGGGAGAGGGAAAGAGAGAGAAGGGAGAGAGAGCGTGATTCCAGGTCTCTCTCTGCTGCTCTCTCCACTTTGGGTACTCGTACCCAGTCTGACTCAATGGGGCTTTAGCACTAAGGGGTTAAACGTTAAAATAAAAGATATTTATTCACCCCAAACCCCTTTTAGTGTTTAGGTTTTGTGCATTAACCTAGACAGACATAGGTAACTCATCAAGGGAAGTCTCCGGGAGAGAGGTAGAGACGTCTCCAGAGGCGTGCCTTTTGTCCATTTCCTCGCAGAAGGTTCAGTCGGGTCCCTCTCGTCGGCTGGCTTTCTGTGAGAGGATAACTTCCACCATATCCTACATTTACAGCTCAACCAGGCCGGCAAACTACCGCAGCACTATGGATATTGGAGATTGTCCCTTCCGGAAGAAACGGAGACCATGGCGCATGGACTTCTCATCCTTCGCCTTGGTAACCGTGGCGCTCGCTGTGTGCCAAACGACCGTGGCTCGCGCAGGTAAGATGAGTCCTCTTATTAACAGATGTTTAGTTTTGCCTTTTAAACGAGACTTCTTTGGAAGAGTATTGACAACTTTGGACGTTTCCCGTCTCAGTCTTCGTTGTCTACTTGGATCAACCGTGTGCGTAATGAATGCGCACTTCACTTTTTTATCGGAGACCTGACATGCTTCTTTAGCTTTTCCCCAACAAACGTGATCACTAGTGCCCTAAGGACAGTTGGTCCACAGGGTCCATGTACAGATCTGCATATTTAGAACTTTACTATCTCTGAAGTCAGATTTATTAAAGCATCCTTGCACAACTTGAACTGTTTCCCTGGTAAATTTGACAGGCGCTATGAGGGCATATATATATATATATATATATATATATATATATATATATATATATATATAAAGTGCTGCAGAGAAAAGTTGAGTGAAAATAGCGTCCATAGTGAAAAGTCCGTCTACTGAAAAGATAAATAGTGACGACAGTGTTTTTATCATTATCAGTATCATTATTATTGACAATTTCATTTAGAAAAGTTGTTTTTCTTATCGGGAAACAAACATCTCAGCTTTGACATACCCTGTCCGATACGCACTGTCCCGATCAATCAGTTTTCAATGAGAAGAAACTTTACAAAAGCCTCTTGTTAACTTTTTTGCTGCTTGAAAACCCAGAATAAAATTTCCCGTTTCCAGTGAAAGTTTTTGTCTCCTCTATCTTTCCTCTGTCAGGCTGCAGGCAGCGCTGACAGGTGTCATCTCACCAAATGTTCAGCATCTCAGCTCAAATATTTCAGACATCTCGATGTTTTCTCGATGATTCTAGAACAATTTCTCGAATTTAGTCTTTTTCAATCATTTATTCTCCATTAAATATCATTTCATTCTTAAAAATTCTGCTCAGTTTTGACAGGATTGTGTCTTTTTACGCACGTCTGCTGCCCTCGTCCTATCCAGAGGGGGTCATGGGGTAAGATGGTGCTCCAGACTATTTTGAGGACGTTTATCAGATCAACGTTGCGTTTATGAACATTTCTATTATCATTTAGTGTTTTGCAGTGGAGTGTAACTGTGATTAAACGTCAACGGGGCCGTGCGGGGCTGGCAAGGTGTTTACCAGCTCAGCCTGTGCACCAGTTCATCCGTCACTGCCTCTGGCTGCGCAGCCAGGAGGAGGGATTTCTGCATCAAGTTGGCAGAGGGTGACGATAAGTTTATGGAAAGTTTATTTTTTGTCCCGTGCAGAACAGCGGTCTGTGTTTGTATTCTTTTTGATAAGAATCAGATAAATGAGGACATTCACACCACGGAGAATGTGTATCTTTAGAAAATTGTGGACATTTTCTACAAATGAGAACATTTTTATACGTTTAAGAATTTACGCTCTAGTGATGGGTTCAAACCCTAACCCCATCACTCCACACTGCTGTATTCTGCAGTTCACCTGACGCACCACTAGTTGTCTTCAGTTATTTTTAACACAGAGAATCCATTGATTCACCTGAGTCCGCATCAGTTCAGATCTGACTGAGGACTTTTGATGCGGAATGGCACGCGGCAGGCCATGGAGAGAAATAAGATTCAGGATAAAAAAAAAAAAAAAAACGTTTTTAATGAAAAGTGCAGCAGCGCGTTTGAGAAGATAATAACGTTTCTCTACAATATCTGAAGCTGTTTTTCTTTGTTATTTATCTGTTGATCTTTAAGTAGAAGAGAAGCTGTTACCTGGTTGTTCTCATTTTAAACAGAAACCGAAGCAGCTTCAATTTATACCAACTTTTTTTAGAGACACAACTTCTTCAGAAGTTTGTGGGGACAGACTCATCAATAGCTCTTTATTCTTCAGGGGAGATAGCTTGTGGGGACAGTTGCTGCAGCTTAAGGACCAAGGGGGCTTTTGTATCATAAACTGCCCCCCTCCCTCCACTGTATTCTTTGGCCCCGTTTCCAATTTCAGATTGCAAGAGGCGATTGCACCTTCCCGTCGTCTCCCGTGTGTATTTTGGAGGCGGAAGCCTGAGACATTTTTGCTTTCTATGAATAGGTTATTATGCGGCGGAGCTGCTCGGTCTCAGGGTTTGGGAGTGAAAGCGTTTAGTGTCTCGGTGTCTATGTGTGCTTTGTACAGTTGTGTTTGTGTATATACGCTATGGATGTTTTTTCGCAGTTCGGGGTGTGGAAACGTGCGCCACATTTATGTGAATGTGCTTCTGTGTGCGGCATCTCAGGATAAAAGATGTTTGTAGAGGTGCTGTGCGCTCCAAAATGTTCGTTTGTTTGTAGAAAAAGTTTTTTTTTTTTTTTTTTAAATCATCTGATCCTGAGATAACGTTAGTGACGCAAGTTAAACATTTCATTACCTGTAAGCGCGTGCCCTACGCTCGTACAGTGCACGCAATAATCCTGCGCGAATGGATTGTGTGCGCATACTTGGCCAGATGCGTCCAACCGCTGCATGAGCAGTGCGTCTGTTTGCGCGTTCCTGTGCGCGCGCAGTGTGGTGCAGCAACAGATGTTAGTGTAAATTATAACAGCGCCCCACCCAGGCTGTGAAAGACCGATTTAGAGAAGAGAGTGGTCAGAATCTTTCATGTTTATTCTTTCTTCCCTGGGAGAAAGAAGAGAAGAGAAAAAAGGAGGAGGGACTGAGGAGGAACGACCATCACCCAGAGAGCAGAGGCCGAGAGACGCATGAAAGACGAGTTTTGTTTAAAGGAGGAGAAAATCAGAGGGCAATATTTTCTTGACATGGATGTTCCCCAACCTCATTTCAAAGCACAACTCTCCTCAAAGGGCAGTCTGTCTCCGTTTGGCTAAACATAACATAACCCTGCTCTCTCTCGCTCTCCCTGCTGGTGAATAGAGCCTCTATATGTGGAGGCAGCGCTGGACTCTGACAGCTCATTCCTCTGACTGTATGGAAGTGTGTGGTATTTCAGGCTTCTGTTGGTCACATGTCTGGCAGCTTTAACCTTGTCCCCTTGAGTTTCCTCTGCGTTGTCATCATTTTTCCCATGTGCCCTGGTGGCTCTGATGATTCACCCTCTCTCCAACTTTACTTTGAAGCATTTGGTCTTTGTACACACTCATACCTAACCATACAGTTCAGCATTATCAGATGCCTTTACCAGTCAGATGTCAGCATTTCACATCCATTGTTATAAAGTAAAGACATCATAAGATGAAGAAGTTATGAATCACCAATAAGATTTTACTTTTTTTTTTTTTTTTTTTACTTATATGTATAATTTCATCTGAATTTCCTTTGTAAATTTAGATTTGTTCGTATAAACCTTGTGTACTGTCAAACCCAGAAGGGCATCAGGTGCTTTCAGCTGCTTATCAGACTTGTTTGCCCTGAGCTGAGCCTCACAGGCAGACCTTACTCTCATTATGTATTCAAATTCCAAGTCCTATGCCAGAACGAACAAACCTCAACCATAGTGCGATCCTAAACTTAACCATGTGTATTCTATGATTGTTTCTGTGGTGAAGTACACGCACTTGTGACTTTTAGCTCAGTGAATGAAAAAAATGTAGATTTCTCAACGGGGCCTGTTTTTTCTTTCAAAATGGAAATCTGAATTTTCAAACACCGGACCTGCTGACAGATTTACAGAAGATTTTAAAATAAATTAGACACCTGATATTATCTACAACTACTTCTCATTTTCATCATCATTTCTCAGCACTGTTGAAAGGATGTTGACTCTGTCTGACTCAAGGGTCAACCACAGATTCAGAGTCAAATCATTTGCATGGACAGACAATATCTAGACAGGAGTTGTGGGAAAAAATACACAGAAGTCAAAGCTAAGATATATACACAGAGGGAACACAAGGGTTCGCTTCTAAACCATGACATCCCCTCAAACTGCGAACTCATAAAAAGTCTTTCTCAGGCACGACCACATTAGCACTGCAGACTTAAAGGAACAGAGCGAGAACCAGATTGTTCTTCTTTCTCTCTTGGTTTCATAGGTGATGATTTTGTGGTTGGTTTGTGTTCATGGTTAGGCGTCGATCCTCAGAGGCTTTTTGTTTTAGCAGGAGATGTACACGGACGACAGGAGAGTGTGCCAACTTCATAATGACAGACTGTCTATATAGGAAGCTATTCCTAGTCACTGTTATTTCACTGCTTCTAGGAAGTCGTGTAGGAGGGTGTGGAGACCGGCCGCGGGCTTTATGTGTAACGTTAATGTACATTTCTTTTCCAGACATCAGCGCAGTCTGTTCATTTGAAAATAGTTTTAAATGTTTAAAAGCTGGTCGTGTGCTCGGGCTGGAATCAGTGGACAAAGTTGTTCTTTGATCTGTTGTACATTAGAAAACAGAGCAGAGTCATGATTGACACTATTTGAAGCCGCCTAATGTAGTAATTCTCAATTTTCTAAAAAATAAAAGTAACATTCAACATCACAAAGAAACAATTTGCAAACACATTTCATATAATCTGCAGATATATTATCACTTTAACAGATGTGAAGATGCAAATGCGAATTTGTGATGAGGAAACTGGTGCAGGAACAAAAACTGAATTAGTATTATTATTATGAACTAGTATTCAGACATTTGATTTAGATTTTGCCATTATGTGAAAATATTCAGGGGTAATTAACTGCAGACCTGAAGTGTTTCAGTCCTGAGGGAATGTGTCACTATGATCCAGACACATCTCACCATCTCCACACACTTGTTGTTGCAGGTAAATTACAGTTATAAAGATCCTCAGAATGTGGGTTAGATTCCTGATGAGGGGATTTCCACCGCGAGAAGGTGTCGCTATAAACAGTGATGATGATGATGATGATTATGTAATTCTGGCTCTTCTCTTTAGTATTAGTCTGACTCTGTGACTAGACTCTGATGAGATACTCTGATCACTGTTATTGATTCAATTAGAGTGATACAATCAATAATATTCTCTTTTTTCTGTGAAACTGATCATTAAAAGCTTTAAAAAGCTTCTTTACAGTGGTACAGTGGGATTTTGTTAGTTGAGTGCAATTAGAGCAGAAACCAGTGTCTTATCATTTAGCACAGAAACATCAGTGAGCTTAATACAGGTTTCTAATTTGCGTCCTCTTGGTCACTGTCTGTCCCATGTGATAGCATGTTACAGCCAGCCACGGACTGTCTCCTGGTCCTTGTGGTGTCAGTATCCACTCTCAGATCCAAACTGAGACTGTGGCCTCCTGCCCTGAAACCACACCAAACTCCTGTATGATACACGCTGGCAGCGTCAGCACAGCACACACAGACTGGCACAGACCACATAATGGTACACACAGGACAGCCGAGGACTTGGACGCATGTTGGCAGCGACTCCTTAATGGAAGGGAACGGTGCTCAGAAACCACATAAGGCTGCAATACAGTAAATGTTGGCACCGACCCGCAGTGACAAATAAGCAGCATGGACTGAGAAATACATTAGAACTGATGCTGTGTGAATGCTGATAGAGGGAGGGATAAAAACCTAAAAAGGGTTAAGAATAATGAGCTTAAGTCTATTATTAATTGTAACAGGTGTAACAGAAATAATGAACATTATAGAAAGACTCTAGTGAAATACTGTTAAGAACAGGTCCTGGACTATATGTTGAATAGAAGATGGAACATGCAGAGATGCAGATAGATGCTAAAAATCATATAGACACTTCACCTTGATAACCTTTTGGTGTTTCTATGCACGATGTGTTAATAATAGCTAGTTTCAGTGACTGATGATGTGATTGTTGTTTAACTTTCTCTGTATTTTTCTGTAAATCTGAACATTTTAATGCACAAGCAGCATGTTTTCACAGTTTGCTGTGAGGAAGACAAATGTGTCGTCACATTCAAATCAAATGTTTTAGAGTGTTTCTTAATCTTTTCCAGTCATGACATCATCATGATGCAAGTGAAGGCCCAACGACAGTTATTGGTAAATTGATCAGAATTGTTACTGTCTGTGTCTTCTTCAGTTCATCAGTATTTTCAGCGAAGCGTGCCTTTTATTTCTCATTTTTAATCAAACTCTGTTCATTAGTTTTTTGTTTAGTGAGAGGTCAGTTACACAAACTGATAATGAGTTTGATGACTGACTTTAACTTTCAGTCATGTTTCATCTAAATCTAGTTTCCATTTCACTGTCAGTGTCCCTGAAGTTACAAACATCTTCACTGTCATGAAAATGCTTCCAACCCTTCAGCACCGAGGTCAGGATGAACTGAGATGGTATGAAGGACGGTTCTGTATCTGTCTTTTTCCTTTTGAAGCGGCCAGACGTGGCCACATGGTGTGACAACTACATGGTAATCAATCTGACCAAAAAAAAAAAAGTATGCCATATAAATAATGTAAATTCCACAAGTCCCCTTTTTACAGCATGGATACTCATTCTGTCTGTATACACAAGGCATTATAAATAAATCATAACTATAGAGCTCCATGTTGGAAATTATAACCTGCAGTCAGAGCTGTGCTTATACTCCTGGCCGTCGTGGTTAGCTGGGTGGATGGGGACGCAGCTGGTGATTGAGCAACAACTGGAGTTTAGTTTATGGTTTTCACTTTTGAAATTAGTTTTAGATTTGACTTTTTGTTATTTATGATGTTTTCTGGAAAGCAGAAAAAGTCAGGACACTGAGACATAGAATCTGCCGTACACAAGAGTGTGTGTGTGTGTGTGTGTGTGTGTGTGTGTGTGTGTGTGTGTGTGTGTGTGTGTGTGTGTTAATCTGGTCAATATTACACATCCCTCTAAAGTTGTGTGTCTAACAACGTGGTTGTTGTGTAAAGGTGAGAGGTGAGGGGTCAACGTGTCAGCTGGAGTGTGTGTCTGGTATTTGGCACAGCTGCATCAAAAGAGGAAAGGGCACACACACACACACACACACACACACACACACACATAAATTATTACACAGAGGAGGCAGAAAGTTCAGGAGAGGAAATAAAGGTTTTCCTCTGAAGTGAACTGAGAATAACTCAGTTCCATCTCACAGGTCTGCAGTGACAGTATGAACCAGGGCTCAGATGGCTGACTAGGTGTGTGTGTGTGTGTGTGTGTGTGTGTGTGTGTGTGTGTGTGTGTGTGTGTGTGTGTGTGTGTGTGTGTGTGTGTGTGTGTGTGTGTGTCTTTCCACTTGAATTTAAAGATTACTTTAGGATCTATGATGGTGGAAGTAATGATTGTTTACTTCACCACTTCATAAACTAAATGATTAATGGTGGAAATAATCGTCAGTTTAATGAATAATGATAAATAAATAATAAATTGGGTTTGTTTAATGGTTCATGTTGGTTTTATCAGAAACACAACAAACTAAATTCCTTTACTGTTCAAACCCTCTTGAATGATGATTCTGTCTCTGACGTGTCAAATTTAATCTGTCATTTATCTTTTACTGCTGTGAGTGTGTGTCTGTTTGCACAGTGTGTACATGTAAACACGTGTGTGTGTATGTGTGTGTATATATATACACGTGTGTGTTGCTCTCCAGCCATTCAACAGACTTTGACTGTACTCTGTTAACAGTTGGGGTTAAGTTAATTAAATCTGTTTAGCGCCATCTAGTGGCGGCTCAGGAGAAGTAAAACAATCACCTGAACATGTTGCCTTTTCTTTGCAGCAGCAGCACACACCTCATTTTACAGTGTGACTGTTAACCAGAGTATCACATGTGTTTTCTATCAGGTTCAATAAGCCGGGGGTATGAGTGTTTGGTCAGTTGTGGTTCTGTGGAGCTGAGTGGGTTCAAGTGTAACAGTGACAGGATTGTTTCAGTCCTGAGGCACCTGTTGAAAAAATGCATCCACATCCTGGTACAGTGCTTCATTATACACCACACAGCTTATCATTACTGTCTGTTATCTGAGAGATTAGAATTAGAATAAATTAACATAGAAACTATGTATGTTTTTTATCAAGCCTTATTGTCAAAATTTATATTTTTTTTTTTCACTCTGTACCAGAAATATATTGAAATTTAAAACTTGTACTTTTAAGATTATAAAGATTTCTGACTGACATGGTTTCAAACTGTGCACCAGGAAGGAACAATCAGGAGGATTATACAAGATCCTCCACTGTGCAATTTTACATTTGAAGCAATTTAAGATACAATCAAGTATAATCATCAACATAAGGTAGAAGAGTTTAGTGATTATTGCTTAAGTGTGAGTGTCAAATGCACTGAAGAAAATTGCACTTTATATTGGACTTTATCCAGAGCAGCTGTCAGGAGGTATAACTGCTCGAGCTACTGTAATCTTTACCTACAGCAGAGGTTGTAACTTCCCTCACGTGCCTGGGAGCCCTGTTTCCTGTCTTAATGACAGCGGTGTAATTGAGCAGCGTTCACATCAAAAGGTTGCAGCCATCTGTGAGTGCTTATGTTAAGAAAGACCGATGGAGTGGGAAGAGGACGAAGAAAGAAAGTAAAGAAAGAGAGTTTGTGCCCCACAGCAGTCTGTTTTCCTACCTTGTCTAGTTTCATATTTGCCACTCCTCGTCTCGCAAGGTTTATCGGTGCAGTGCCTGGGCCGCGTGAGCGTGTACCTCTGTGTGTTATTTTTGTGGGTGTGTTTTTGTCGTGATTGTGGTCCCCTAGGCAGGAAGGGCCCCGGCTGCAGATGTGAGCTGGTTCAGGCAGCGGAGAACAGAGTGGCACATTGTACTGGGCGTACTGGGGGAGCTCGGCTGCAATCTGATCCAGTATCCTGCCATCACAGAACCACGCTGTCTACTGTCACTGCCTGACCCCCCATAACACACACACACACACACACACACACACACACACCACCTTTGCCTGAACCTCCCTTCTCTCCCTCCTTCTGCCTCTCATCACCCTCCTTCCTTTCCTCCCTCTCTTCCTTTTATTTTCTCATTCCCAGAATTCCTGTGCACATCTACATAAGTCTTCAAAAGTATAGAGAGAAAACTTGGAAGGATTAAAAAGTTTAGATGTTGAATTGAAACCTGGAAAAGTTTGAAACTAGTGCATGTGTCATTTAACAGGTGTACATTTAACTTGTGTAACCTAAAAAAGACAAAAAAGTTTTTAATTTTAGAAGAGGAAACATAAACTTTTCTCCTCATCTCTCACTGTGCAGGCTTTACTTTTCGTCTTTTTATTCTTTCCTCCACATACCGGTACATTTTTACTCACTAATTTCCCTTCTGTTCATTTCTGCCCTCAAGTAGTTGTTTTTAGGGAAGTTTCTGTTTTTGATAGTTAATGTAGCATCACAATATCACTCAGTCTAACTCTCAACCTCCCTCCTCCTTCAGGACATTTGTCCATACTTTCTTCTCTTTCTCTCTCCTCCAGTTACTCCACCTCTTCCTCTTCCTCTCTCTGGTTCGGAGTGACGTTAATGGACTGTAGTCCAGACACCCAGAGGGAATATTAACGCACCATTTGCTTAGTGTGAATAAATATTACCATCTGTGGACCTGTTTGACTAACTGGTGATTCTTGAAGCACTGGGTGTCACCTAAACACAAGCACCACTGATGTGATCTGTGTAATTTTAGGACAAACACAAGGAAACTTTACGTTAGAGGCCAATATGAAACACCATACGGGGATTGTAAGCACATTGAAACATGCAGTGTTACTGTGTTTTGTCTGTCACAGTGAAATCAAACAGACCAGTTAATCTTTGACTGTGAATCTCTGTGTATGATAAGAACCAGCAGATTGAGGCGTTAACCGCCCTGTTGTCATTTCTGATGGACGTCTGTGTCTCGGCTCAGGAGCTGATGCTCTTTACATGATCGTCATTATCACCCAGAGAGTCGTCTGATGTGTTGTGGTAGTTTTGTGGTTCCTCCTGTTTCCAGTAGGTTATTTTATATACAGACATGATTAGAGCTTTGTTGTGTTTTTCAGGCAGGTTTAGGTGAACATGTCTACATCATTTTTTCTTAAATACAATGATTTTGATAAAACCCTGGAAGATGACGAATGTAACATGTAACAAACATGTCACTTCATTAAAGCAGGACTTAGTTTTAATGTTTCATTGGTGCTATAGTGTTTTTTTATTTTTATTTTACCCCAGCAATGCATCACTGCCACTATATGTTTATTATTAGAAGTATCATATTTGTGTCGGCTGTAAATTAATTGAATTGGTTGTTAATAACATAAACCTGCTCTCTGGTCCACCTCAACGTGGACCAGAGAGCAGGTTTCAGGAAAATACTGGGTGTTGTTGAAAACTTTACAGTTGCTTCACTTCAGACCCGTAGAGACCCATCATGGTGTCGTAACTGTCTAAAGTCGACTTTATAATTACTGCCTATTTAGGTCGTAAGATTTCAAAAGTGTGTGTGAATCTTCTGTTTAGAAACATTTGCAAAGATGGCGTCAGACATATTTGTTGTGCAACCGTCTGTGACCTTTCTCACAAATTGTGTTACTATAAGAATAAATGTTTTTCTACTATTATGACACATATTACTGATCCAAACTACTTTTTTGTCCAAAGCTAAATACAAGTAAACTTATGTGAGTAATTAGACATCCACCCTCTCTGAGGTTTTAACACCTGCTGTGGTGAAATAAGCACTAACACAAATGTCAAACTAACCATCAAACAGCCATCTGGTCTTTTTAAACTTAATGTCCATGACTGAGATTTTCCTTCCTCCTCTGTTTCTGTGGCGACATTCTTCATTTCATTAAGCAGTTTTGTAGCTTGTAAAGAGAAATTAATTATGACATAAGAAACCTGGTCACCTCGGTCCACATTGTTTTACAGTACAGTATTTACTGTTGCACGGGAAGTCATAAAAGTTAGAGCTGTGTTAATATACAAAGACTGATGCAGTGTCACTGAGCAACGTGAGAAATCCAACACAGTAAACCACAGTTCAGACTGAGGGTGGAGACACAGACTGTTGGACCTCAGAGTGTGAAACTGGAGACAGGACGTGAGACGGGTGGTGCAGTGTCTGTTTCTGTGTGCATTCATTTGTTCATGTGATGTTAGGCTGTGTTCTCTATTTCTGCTGTGTGTGTGTGTGTGTGTGTGTGTGTGTGTGTGTGTGTGTGTGCATGCATGCGTGCACACATTCCTGCATTTTTTGTGTGTCTGTGCATGTCAGGTTAAACTGTGAAATAATTGTGTGTCCTCAAACATTCATTTGACTCAGCACTATCACTTCAACAGCCACTTGTTTCAGGTGCTTGATAAATGTGAACAGAATAGAAGCCACTGTCTTTGCTCCGATTTAAACTGAGCTTTACTGTACCTGCCCCGCTGTGGTTCATATATGTGGCTTGGACTCTTGCCCATTTGCTCTGGCACAGTGCTTCCTTTCTTAAATTATTCCTAAATATACAGTAGTAGCCATTGTGGACGTCAGCCACACCTGCTTCTATATCGTATTAGTGCTGCAAGAGCATTTAAGATCACTATCGATTAAACTGTTTTGATGTTCTGGGCAAGGTTTGGTCGCTGCAGCTGAGCTGGGAAGAAGGGTTGTTTTCTGTTTAAACCACATTACAGAAGTATAGAAAAAGGCTTTAATAAAAAGTGATTTCTACAGAGTCTGTAGATGATCTACAGGCTCTGACAAGCTGTTGAGATAAACACCCGAAAAGTATTTAAGCCTCTTGAATTGTCATGATAAATTGTTTTCTTATTCACTTTTATCTTTATCCAGAAATCTGTGTAACGAGTAGATCTGCAGCATGAATTTGTTTCCATTAATTACACAGACATCACAGATTCACCTTAATTGCACAAAAGCAGAATCAGAAACTGTATGTATCTTTACATCCACTGAAAGTGACAAATAAAAACCAGAGTAAAGTTTTCTGTCCAGAGGAAGCAGCTTTTTGTTTGTTTCATGATTTAAAAGAATCACAGACAAATTTGATAAGTAAAAAATGTGTAAAATTCACTGGTTTCAGGATTCAGAACAACTTTTTTTTTTTTTTTTTTTTTTTTTTTAATTAAAATTATATTGATTTATTTCTCTCTCTCTCTTGTTCTTCTCTGCCTCTCTCCGTCCTCAGACCCAGTGGATGTGCTGCGAGCTCTGCAGGTTCCCTCTCTCCCTGAGGGCGTGAAGAAAGTCCCCGGCTTCTGCACATCCCGTCGCTCCGGCAGCCCCGATCATGCTTACCGCATCACCAAGAAGGCCCAGATCTCTGCCCCCACCAAGCAGCTCTTCTCAGGTATAGACTGGACGTCAGGTTGTTGGAGTGTTTGTAGAGACTGCTCTGTAAGCTGCTATACGGTTGTTTTGTTACTGTTGCTATGAATTTAAATCTGAGGTTTGTGTTCGCCTCTTTTTAAAAGGCACTGCCGGTCTGGTAAGAGATAGATCAAAACATTTTCCTTGATATCATCAGGATCATTGTTGCAGAAGATATTACACAGTCTTCACTGCTGTTCAGAGGCTAATGAAAGAGAAGAAAGTTATAAAAGTCATTTTTTAAAAAGAATGAAAAAACAAAATTAAGGAGAGGAGCATTGCTACAGAGCATGTGACCTTATTATGCCAGGCTTTAATTTTTAATATTGACATTGAATTCCAGAGAGCAGAAAGCTGGAATTGTTCTTACAGGTTGCTATTTATGTTTGGGTGTATTTTAAACACAGCTTTCTGGAGTTCGGTGAAGCTGTTGAGACCTTTGCCAAACTGCTCATGGTTATAAAGTATAATTATGTGTTTGCGCTGCGGGAGCTAAAGTTAAACTGTGTGGGAGAGCCATAACAAATTAACTGTATAAAACTGTCTGACACCCTGCAGAGAGGAAAGAAAACAGAAAGTAGCATTTATGTGGTTGTGAAAAAATCCTCAAAAGTCGGAGCTGATTTTCAGCTTATTTTCTGAGGTTTAGTTGTTCTTCTCCAGCTGTGCTCACCTGTTATTATAAGTCCTCACCCACTGTGCTTACTTATCTCCTGATATCCCATAATCAGTTAATCCTGACACAGATCTCTCACTCTCACTGTGTTAATCTCATCTCTAGTGTCATTTTCACTTCTTCTTCTCCATCACTCGTCTCTTCCCTCCACTGTTCATCTGTTCTGTTTGTATTGATGTTGATATTTTTTGTCTTCCTTTTCTTCATCTCTTCATCTCAGTCTTTATAATTTTGTTTCTTTTCTTTGCGCAACAACCAATGTTTATCATCATTTCTTTCGTTGTCTTTTTCCTTTCATCCTTCCTCTCCCTCATCTATAGGTCGTTTCCCAGAGAACTTCTCCATCATGGCTCTGGTCAAGGCCCAGGCTGGCCTCCAGGCCTTCCTTCTCTCCATCTACAGTGAGCAGGGCATCCAGCAGCTTGGTATTGAACTTGGACGCTCCCCTGTTTTCCTGTATGAGGATCAGAATGGCAAACCAGCCCCTGAGGACTATCCACTGTTCAAAGGCGTCAACCTGGCTGATGGCAAGTCAGTAACCAGCATCTACCAGTTTGTGACTGGTTGAAATGACACAGTTAGGGTCATGTGGGTGTGAGTGTCTGTGTGTATGTGTATGTATGAGTGTTGGCTGGAACATAAACGTGATTCAGGAGCTGGTTCAATACCTTTTTAAATCAAACCTGTAGTCACAGTACACATTTATTCGCCTGCGGTTCCTCCTCCTTGTCTCTAGGTGGCATCGCATCGCTATCTCTGTTTCCAAGAAAAACGTGACACTGCTGCTGGACTGCAAGAAGAAGATGACCCGTCCTCTGCCCCGTGGCAACAACGCAGAAGTTGACACCAATGGCATCACAGTGTTCGGAGCTCGTCTGCTTGATGAGGAGGTTTTCCAGGTGAGCGGCCTGATAAGTAAACTGTGAGGTTTTCAGTTTGGAGGCTCATGAATGTAGCAGTCTGCAACTGTAAAGCCTGAACACTTAAATCATACATCAGCTGATGCTCCATTATGGTTTTTCATAGTCACCTTCTGGTCTTGTCAGTTAAAATGTAACATCTATTTTTTCTGCTTTTTTTCAGGGAGACATCCAGCAGCTCCTGATTGCCTCCAACCCTCAGGCTGCGTATGACTTCTGTGAACACTACAGCCCTGACTGTGACTCCCCGCTGCCCAAGACCCAGGCCCAGGACCCCAACTCATATGTGAGTAAAAAGCACCACAACCATAGTTCATACGCAGATGTATGAAATCAACATTTTCTCCTCCACTTATATGAAACTTTAATCAAACAAAAAAACGTAATAATTAATAATTATCTTAAAAGTTCCCTGTAGGAACAATGAGCCTTTCCACAGCATTTCACTCACACTTTCATTTTATAAAGTTTACTGCAAGTCTGTCGTTGACGTCTTAGTCGTTCACACAAACTGAATGAACGACAACACACACATCTCAAAGTATTTTCAAGTAATTTACACAGAGGATGTCACATTAATGTGTCAGCAATAAGATAACACAGTTCAGAAAGTTATAGGCTCAACTCCCATAAAATAGGACCAAACAGAACCAGTGGACTTTATTTTCCTTTTCTGTGACAAAATACACATAACATATTTTTTTCTAGTTTTCTTTAAGTATGTGAATAAATCTTGAGAATTAAGGAAAAGTTTGTCAAAGAGAAAAAAAATGAAAATAGAAAAGAATTTTGATGTTTTGAAAGTGTTTCCTTTCCTATATAATGAAGAATCTGAAGCAGCCTTTTACATGAAAACAATTGAGAAGTACATTTACGTAGGTTTAAAATCTTTCTAACTTAAAAGTCTTCTTTAACTGTAGCTCTGAAATTCCTTAAATTCCTTCAAGTTGTATTGCAAGGAAGTGGTAAAGTTAACTCATTTACAAAGATATAATTAAGTCAGAACATGTATGTATAGATGAATGTTCCCGTCAGAAAATGAAATAAAAGTCCTCATGTTCAGTTTGATAATGGTAAGTCATCTGATAGTGTCATCAAAGTGCTGCTCTCCCTTCCTGCCTTCCTCACGCATCCCCGTCATCAGCAACAGTTTGTATCCATCCACTTTCCTCTTCACCTCCTCAGTCTGTGTGCGTCTCTGAGGTAACTTCAGAACATTTCATACTGTCATAACTGCACCACTACAGATGTGCACATTTGCATCATTTCATGCACCTTGCTGTGGAGAAACATACACTTGTCACTTTTTCATTTTTTTTTTTGCTCTACTGCAATGTAAAGGTAGGGGAAAGAGGATGATACAAGCTAACATCAATGTCTTCCCCATTTTTTTCTCATGGATCGAAGAAAGAGAATTTGTTCAGTACGTTAAACGTGCAAATGAAGTTAAATTCTGATTGGTTTCCTGGTTAAACTGAAAAATATAAGAATTTGGCATGAAGATGGCTTAAGGTGGAGCCTCTTTGCTTACTGAGACTGGTTGGACACATCACATGTATCATAAGCTTCACAAGTTCTCCCTCATTCTTTTTGCTCTTAAAAAAAGTTATTGCCATTTGGAGGCCGACAGTTCAGGACGCCAACAGTTAGAGTAGCAAGTGATTTTCATCCACATTCATTCATCCAAAGTACACGATCTCTGTTTTTTAAAATGCATGCTGGATGTTAAGTCAGTTTAAATTGTCAGCACACTGCACAGAGCTCCAACACTTTGCGTCCCAAACCCTGTCATGTTGATGCTGTTGAGATGACTGCTGCTGAATGAATACAAATCATTGTGGTTTTATTCATTGACCTTGTCCTTTGCTTTATTTTTGCTGTTTTCTCATTCATCAAGGTCGTCTGTGTGTGAACATTTTAAATATCGACACTTTGTAATCAACAGCACAGACTCCTTCTAATGAATGGAAAAATAAACGCTCTGCATTTTGTCATTATCTCTGCTCTGTCTCTTTCACCATGTTTTATCTTCTCTGCTGCTTCACATTTATCCCTTCTCTTTTTTATCTTTATTTGTTTCTCTGTTGCCTGTAACCCCTCCTCACCTCCCCTCGGATATCCACCCTCCTCCCTTCTACATGAATTCCTTCCCTTTCATTCATCCTGCTTTCATTTACCCCCTCTCACCCCCACCCAAACCAACTCTCCATCCATCCTTTCCATCTTTCAATTCCTCCATTCCTCCACCTCTCTCAGTACTTTGATGAGGAGCAGGATGACCATGAATACCCCTATTATTATGAGGAAACAACAGGCGTTCCCTCCTCCTCTGCGTCTCCCTCTCCCCAACCTGGGGCCCCCAATCTACAGGTAAAGAGGGAGCAAGAGAGAGGGAAAACACGAGCTGGGTTTGTGGAAGGGCATGAGTATGAGAGAGAGAGGTATTTAAACAATGTGCACAATTCATAATAAAGACTTAGTTTGCTAAAAATTTGAGTGTCAACTTTACAATTTACATTATATAGTTTTTAAATAAATTGTTCATTTTGAATCATTTTTATTTTTAGTACTTCATATGCCTCTCTCATCCCTCATCACTCTGAACCTCCCTTGTTTTAATCATATCTCACCTTTTCTTTAATCACACGTCCACCTCGTTTCCACCGTCTCCGTCACACAGGATAACCTTTGCACCTTGTGATTTTTTTGTCCTCATGTCATTTACATGTTGTCATATATGTATGTGTGTTCAGGTGTGGTCAAGTGGGGGCACTAGGGTGGCATAGGTACAGCTGTGTTGTTATACAAACATTTTTTTTTCCATATCCTTCTCCACTCAGTTCTCCAGTGTTCACTTCAACTAAATATGTCACAGAAACAACATACCCTCTCTCACAAAGAATAAAGTCAAGAGATGGGTGTCGTAAAACTTTCTCAGGATGCAATTAACTAACACAGAAAACAAATAAGATTGTACATAGTAGCCTTCTCTTCACACCATTTAGGTCAAATAGTTTTGGGAACAATTTTTTTTTTATTTTGTGCAGACAGGTGGGGTTTGTCACACGTTGGGTGTCGAGAAGATTATCACAGAACAGCATAATTATTTGACTTGTGTACGCTTTCCTGTGAATGTGTGAATCCTCTAGAACCTCTAGAACTTGCATGGTTGTTTGAGACAAACCACCATACACACGGCTTCACAAAAAGCCCTCAGACAGATTTGCAACACAATGTGACCGGGGCATGTGTCTGTATTGTCTTGTTACTTGCATGATTTCTGAGTTGTCTTGGGGATGTCACCGCATGCACCTGTGTCATCAGTTTCCATACAAATTGTCCAGTGAAAATGGGAATATCAGTGCACTTATTTTTGTGTTGGTAAATGCATTCATAGTTGTACATCTGACCTTTGTAAGGCATGTATGACATACATGTATGTCACAGTCTGTCTCCTTTAAGTCTGTTTCTGTTCTGTATTATTGCATATTTGAGGAGTTTATACCCACAGTGATGAGCTGTTTCCTCTTCACACGATTATTTGGGTGAAATCTTTGTCAGTATGTTTACATTTTTAGTTTGAATGTAATTTCAATGTAGCAGCATGGATACTAATAAGTTACAATAAATAATAAGAATAACTAATCATGCACAGTAGCTTTAATTTAGTGATTTTATGTAACTAACAAGCATTTGCATGTAAACCTGGCACCTACGCTCTTTTGCATGGCGACCTTCTGTTTCTTGCAGTTGGACCGCTTAGTGCATTATAAACTGTGTGTGTGTGTGTGTGTGAGCACAGCGGGTCAGTGCATCAGCAATATGTATGTTTGTACAGTGTGTTTGAGTTCAGCACCAGCTTTACCTGACCAGTCACACCCTCAGTGCCTCTGCCAACCCACAGGCTCCGATTCTTATTAGCAAAAAGATGCTGCTTTGTCAGTTAATATTGGGAATGGCATTACTGGAGAGATCAGCAAAATCTAAATAAATTTGGTCAAATATGTGAAATTTCTCTAATGTTTTGTGCGAACTTGATTTGGATTTGTTTTGAATAATTGTGCTTTTTGTGGTTATATTTTTGTTTGCTATTCTAAAACCCAGATTAATCTCCTGCTGTATCCAGTAATGCCTGTACAGTCTCAGTAAATCATCCAAGCCTCAGCCATCTTTATGTCATTGTTTCACAAAACATCCACTCTTGTCTTTCTCTCTCTTTCTGTCCATCCCTTGTTTGTGCTTTTCATCCCCCTCCCAACCCCCCCATATATCTTTGTCTTCCTCCACTTCTTTGTCAATATGCACTATTACATACTAAACACCATCTCAACCAAACAATAATCACGGATATTAGAAGAAGGCACTCAATGGAAAAGCAGCCCCCACAAAAACCACCCCTGTCAAAGCCAAACCTACCCCAGCTAAGACAGCCAAGAATGGACCATATAAACTTGTGGTCAAGCCACCTATGCCCACCAAAGCTCCCAAGTCTGGTGCAGCCAAGACAACCAAAGCAAAGCCTACTGCAGTAGAGATCCTCTTGTCTAAAATCAAACCAACAGCAGCAGCTAAATCTAAACCCACTGCTGCCCCAGCTAAGAACGGCAATGGGAAATCCTCTGCTGAGAAGAAAGTAAATGGTGCAGCTAAAGTCAGTGGTAATGAAGCTAAGGAAGCTAAGCCTACAGCTCAGGCTAAAGTTAATGGAAATGGCAAAGTCAATGGTAATGGAAATGGAAAATCCTCAGCAGAAAAGAAAGCTAATGGAAATGGAAAAGCTGCTGTTGTGTCTAAGGCTAATGGCAAAGCCACAGCAGAGAAGAAAGCCAATGGAAATGGCAAAACTACCATTGAGGTTAAAGTCAAAGCTAATGGCAAAACTGAGAATAAAGTCAATGGTGACACTAAGGCCAATGGCAAAGTTAATCAGGCAAAAACTGAAACCACTACAAAATCAAAGACTGAGAAAGTTGTTAAAGTAGAAAAGACTGTGGTCAGTGCAGCTAAATCAGCTGCCAAAGTAGAAGCGACCAAGGCACCTAAACCCACAAAAGCATCAAAACCCGAACCTACAAAAACAGCAAAGGCTGTGGCCACCAAAGCTCCAGCAGCAAAAGCTCAGTTGAAGACAGAGGTCAAAGTTAAGACTGTAGTCAACAAAGTCCCCCTGGTCAAATCAACGACAAGCAAAGTAGTGAAGAATGTGGTCGAAAAGGTTTCCATGCCGAAGAAAGTAGCTCCAACACCCGCCCCCGTCCGACCCACTCCACCCAGACCCACGAAATCCAAGGTGGTATTGGACATTAATGTCAAATCCCATCACAAACCCTTCCCACCCTTTGGCAAGGCTGTGCTGAGTGGAACTGCAGTCCCAGCGAAGAAAATTACCAACGGTTATCAACAGGTACAACAGAAGGGCTCATGTTTGGGTCGGAACGCCCAGAGTTGTATGTTCCATCTGTCCCATCTGATTGCCAGCTCTTTCCACCATCCAGGGTCTGCAACAAAATGTGTGTGAAACTGTGAAACTTAATATTTGAATTTTGTTGTGAATAGTTTGATCCTTCCATAGGTGGCAATACAAATTTTGATGTAAATCCTTGGTGGACAATCTGGTGTTCAGAATGGAAGTTGGTTCATACCGAGCTGGACTCGTTCTCCTCTGTTTATATATCATATGATCTTCATGATCACCCCGACCGCTCCATATGATATGATACAGCAGTGCACACTGAAGCATGGCTAATTGTACAGTTTCATTGTTCTTTACTTCACTTCATACTCCTACCTTCAAGCTGCTGAAACTGGATCTCAGAACCTGAAAATGCTCCATCGCTCCGTCTCTTTCTTTTTCGGGGGAAACCAGTCAAATGAATGAGCATGGATTGCTATGGCAGAAAAACTAAACCTGAGAAAACACAAATACTATCACACTCTCCACACATGCAACACAACACAACTCTGTCACTGTCATCCTTCTTCTCTCTTCGTGTTTTTTGAAGTACCTGTGTTTTCTTTCCTGTATCCCTGTCTTTGGTCACATTTCTCATATGAATAAATCAGCCTCACAGAAACTACATTAAAGGTTCAGTTTCAGTCAGTGTGCAGGCTACTATGAAGCTGGCATGCTGGAAAGTGGAGGGACATTGTCAGGTTTATAGGTATTAGTGGGTTCTGGAAAATTCATAGCGTATGTTGACTGTTATTTTAAATTAATAGGACGATGTTCTGTGAGGCTGTTAATTTGGGTTGTTTCTCTGTTTTCTGGTCTTGGGTGAAAACTAGACATCCCAAAGCATCAAGTTCTGATGTTTTCACATTGAGGGATGGATAGAGGCTCTCAGCCTTTCCTCCACTAAGAGTCAAATTCACCTTTTCATGAATCTTGGCTTTGTGATCTTTAAAAAGCAAAAATGGTTCAACAATGCAATGAAAAGAAATCTCAGCGACGTAGTCTCAGTGACTCCCTAAATCTTGCATCTTCGTAGCAAACATTTATAGTCACTGAGATTCTGAAACTACCTGAAATTTCTTTTCTAAAAATGGATCTTTACAACTTTAAAAATGTGAGTTGCTGCCAAACGTTTCTTTAACTCTGGCAACCACAATTTTATGATGTGTTCCATTTTCTTCTTTTAACTCATCATTACCTACAAGCAGACTTTGAACTAACCACGCTCTTCCAATCAAATCTGCTTATTTCCTCCCTGCTCCCCAATTCCTGTCAACTTGACCAATCAGGATGTAGACACTGAATATTCCGAGGCTGGCCACACCGCTACAGAGACTGATTATTTCTATGAGGAGACCGTCCCACTGCCAGAGGGTGAGGTGGTTGGACATGAAGAAATCCCTGTGAAGGTAAAAAGAAAAGTACACACTGATTAGTGACACAGATTAAGGACATGAAACAGTCAAAGAAGACCAACAGAATAGATAAACCAGAACATACATGTTAATTCAACGTCAATTTTCCAGATAAAGTAAAAAAAAACCCAGAAGTTAACAGTTAGCACACAGGAATAAATCATCACCTCAATACAAGAAACGTCCATCAGGAAGACGACGGTGTAGTACATGTGTGGTGGTGAGCCCAGTCTTTGTAGTTTAACCAACTAGCGGTAGTCTTTTGTCTGTCTATACTTTTCTAACCACACATCACTGTTTTGTTGGCACCGATGCCACCTGACAAGACATAACAGAAAACCTCTTTCAAAAGAGACTGCACCACATTCATCTGCTCATATCATCAAACATTTTTATGTGGCTCCCCCTTTCCCTAACAACAAGATCCATATTTTGTTCTCATCACTTGGTTCCTGCTCAATCAGTCTGTGATCTTGTCATAAGAACAAAAATCTTGTGAAAAGGGGATTCACACAGGAATATTTGATCTGCAGTTTTAATCACAGTGTCTAAGGCAGATGAATATAATGCATTCTTATTTGAGAAAAATCTAACTGAACTAGAGAATACAGTAGCTGCTGTGGCTTAATTTACAGCCCAACACTGTCAGAAATTGAGAATGAGTTTCTCACGGTTCTGATTTGTTTCTCACAGTTCGCTTGTTTAGTAACAATCCTTACTGCCATAACGACCATTTTATCTATGTTAATCAACTTTGATGACTTGATTTTGATGAAAAGAATGTGTTTGCTATTGTTTTTGAAGAGTCAGTGAGTCTTTATGATATATTTATCCTTTTTTAGTTAATGCTTTTTGTGTGAGATAACTGTGCAGCATAATTCCACTGGACTCACATTTGTTTTTAAAACATCCATGGTAAGTAAATAGAATATAACATAGTTTTGCTTTGCACAGCGTAGCACATAGCAGCAACATGTTTTCACAAAGAGTTTCATATCAGTGCTGTGTGTTTTTATAAGCCACCAAGGCGTTAAGTGTGTTTTTTATTTATTCATTTCCCTCTATTTAAACCAAACATTTACATTGTCAGACAATACTTTGGGCAAATTTTGGGAAATCACACATACACTGATGATGATATGCCCTGGTGAAAACACACTGTTAAAGTTCAACATTAGAAGATTAAGAGGAAGAAGGAGACTAAACCTGATTATCCACAATTCACCAGAGAAAACTAGTACGAAGTTACGATGTGAAGGATACACCACAGTCTGTCTGTTTGTTTTCTGTCCCTGTGTCACTGTTTATATGCAAAAGGTAAGACTCACTTCTTTCTATATATGCCCCTCTCTTCCACTCCCTCTGTTGTTTCATTCTATATTTCTTTCTTTTACTAACATTTTCATCATACATACCTCCCCCTCCTCCTTTCACTGTCCCATCTTCCTTTCTTTTCCCCTCTGTTTCTTGATCCATCCTTTCATGCTCCTCCATCTATCCAATTGCGGCTTTGATAAACCCAACCCAGCCCCAGGAGGAGCCGGTTTTGGTGGGAGAGGAGGTAGATGCCACCAAGGCAGGCGGTGCGGGCGAGGAGTTCTTCACAGAGGAGTATGTGACCGGGGATGTGGGCCTTAAGGAATACGACTATTCCTACAGGGACTACAATGAGCCATTACCAGGGACCGGAGAGGTCGATGGCCACATGGGCCCCGCCCTGTCCGCTGTGACAGATGAGGGAGGCGTAAGTCATTTTGCTTCAGAGCCAAAATCGCTTTCAACCAACTGTGCATCCTAGTCTTTGTCACAGTGTATTCAGTGTCCTCTTTAATGACTTGTTTGAGTTTCCCATCATTCAATGGTGGTTTGTTTAAACATTCATAGTAGGAAACTGTACTTCTACTAAAGTAAATGAAGACTCTAAACAGTGACCTATTTAGACATAATGATAAAAACAACTAGTTTACTAGTTATTACCAGTTGTTTTAGTCTCCTACTTATATTGTCATGTAAGTGAATTCAAACAATAAACTCTATTCAGTTTCATACCAAGGAAACTCAATCAATCAGAGAGAGACCTGCATTTGAAAACATTTCAAATACCTGAAGGACAAAGATCAAAGATCCTCATTATGGTTGAAATGGGTTTTATCTATACAGTGTATAGGGAGCAACACAGGACCCCAGGAGAAATAGCTGGTAGAAGCTATTTGGGATCCTAAAAACATAAACAGGAACTTAAACTTCACAGTCGCTTCATAAAGAGGCATTTTGAAGTGCAGCATGTGACTCGTTGCTGCATCTTTTATTTTTAAATGCCCTTTATGTTGATGCATAGCTTCTTTTAGAGCCGCTAAGCTCAGATGAGTCTCTGTATCTGTGTAAAATAAAATCACCAAGAAATGGACCGACAGTTTGGGGAACCATTAAGTCATCGGTTTTTGGACGAAAGCTTATGCCTGTATGACAAGCAACACAGGTTTTTATTTTTATTTTCATTTTTTTATGTGGGTTGGTATACGTACATGTGCATGCACCCACAACACTATAGTCTATCATCAGCGTTTTGTGAATGTGTGTGTGTCATCCTCACTTTGCCATGGGTGTGTTTCGTCTTCTGTACTGACTGTGTTGTGTTGTTGGCTACATGTGTGTTTTCCTCAGGCTGCCGTCAGAGGCCAGAAGGGAGAGAAAGGGGAACCTGCCGTCCTGGAGCCTGTGAGTTACTTACTGCTTTTAAGTAGCTTTACTTCAGGGATGTTTAAACAGGCTCGTCCTACAAGACAAAGTAAATAGACACTTTTCCAAGAAAACTACATGGATTTTACTCCAGCAACTATCCACAATCTCAAAACCACAATCTCACTTTTCTAAATCTGAGGCAATTGCTCATCCCTTGTGTTGTATTGAAGGTAATCCAAGACAGATTTGCCACATCAGTTTGTTGGTGTGATACTATTGAGGCAGAACAACTATAACTTGTTCTGTTTGTTTTAAATGGTGCCAAAGACTCATAATTCAATGTGTGTGACCTATTGACCAGCTGGGGAACCTGACAAATTCTCTATAACTCAGAGGACTGGAGTTCGAACAGCAGCAGTCATGACATATCAGCCAAGGAGACATAGACACTTTGTCCTACATTTCATGACGTCTTAACGCTGTTTTAACTCTTGCAGGGTATGCTGATTGAAGGACCTCCAGGACCTGAGGGACCTGCTGTAAGTAAAAGATGTTCCCTTGTTTTATTCCCAACAGAAATGTTACTCACTGACCATATTATTATCACTATTATTAATAATGTTGTTGTTCTTACAACACACTCTTCCCTCATTTCTTTCAGGGTCCTGCTGGCCCCCGTGGCTCTTCTGGACCTCCTGGCTCTGTTGGTGACCCTGGTGAGAGGGTGAGTGTTTCACTTTATCTGGGTAATTGAGGGTTTGTAGAGAAATTAGTGCAGATGCTGTGCACAGACAGAACCTACAAACTCACTGCTTCTTCTTCCCATCCTTCAGGGCCCTCCTGGTAGAGCTGGTCTGCCTGGAGCTGATGGAGTCCCTGGACCTCCTGGAACCTCAGTCATGCTGCCTGTGGGTCACTTGTAATGTTTGAATGAGTAGTATCTGTACATACTAAAGTTATGACCGCAATGACTTGATGTTGGCTTGTGTCTTTTTGTTGATAAATTATATTCAACTCATGCTTCTGCTTTTTCCTCGTCTTGCTGCAGTTCCGATTCGGTCAGAGCGGAGGAGATAAGGGTCCTGTTGTCTCTGCACAGGAAGCTCAGGCAGCCGCCATCTTGTCTCAGGCCAGGGTCAGTCCTCACTGATTAAAACAAATTAAAAATTACAGATTGAATGTAACACAGAGAACCCAGTGAGAGCAAACAGCTAACTTCATCTCAGACAGAACTGAGTTCTCTTCTAGGGAGATATTTAACAAACCTTCATTCATCATCAACATTACATGCAACTATAACATGTCTCCATGATCCCTAATTACAAGGTGTTGTTGTCTTTAGATGGCTCTGAAGGGACCTCCTGGACCAATGGGTTTCACTGGACGCCCTGGACCCCTGGTATGTCCTTATTTATTAATAGGGAATGTTTATTGTTCACAACTGTCAAATTAACAGTGTAGTTCATTCACCAAAAACTCTTATACAAGGATTTTCATCTCACAATTGATGTTTTTTTATTGCCTCTTAAATGAAAAAACAGCTTCTGTGTTTTTACAATATAATGATGATCATTGTGTCTGTTTCAGGGAAGTCCTGGAAGTGCTGGTCTGAAGGGAGAGAGTGGAGACCCTGGTCCTCAGGTAAAATTATGCAACAAAATTTCAACATTTAAAATATTTTTCATATGAAATCATGTAATTAACCTTTCTGTTTTTATATTATTATTGAAATTAAGCTCACAAGCATCTAATTCATTTCTCAGGGCCCTAGGGGAGTTCAGGGTTTGATGGGACCTCCAGGCAAAGCAGGAAGAAGAGTGAGTATAACACAGCAGTGTACTTCATTATTGGTTTTATATAAATTTTTTTGTTAAATGAAAAGATTAGTAGTTTTAAGTAATTAACTATTGATTCTCTACGATATTTCTCAACTGGTTTGAACAATTCAGGTGATTAAACCAGGAGGTTTAGTCAACTAGAAGATCTCTATAACACTATCAAAGTCTTTCTATCCCAGCATGTCCTGTCAGAAACAAAACATGGCAAAGTGCTATGGCCTTGTCTCATATACACCATCCTCTGAACATCCCAACAGGGCCGTGCAGGAGCTGATGGTGCCAGAGGAATGCCAGGAGAGCCGGGCACTAAGGTATCTCCTCTATTTTGTCAGTTTTTAATAGACATCAGCAAAACTATCTCCACTAAAGTGTGATTTTAACTTTTAGTTTGTGTTTCAAATTGTCCAATGGCTGACTTTTTCAAAGAACAGATCTCCTGGTGTTATTTAAGCTCATAAACACTGTAACTGACGTTTCAGTAGTAAATATGTTAATTAACATATTAAACATGTAACACAAACATATAATATAATAAGTCTGGATGCTGGTAGTTAATTTTTTTTAAATGTATGCTCTATAATGTTGGATTAACACCGTGTTTGTGTCTCTCTCAGGGCGACCGTGGTTTTGATGGTCTTCCTGGTTTGCCCGGTGAGAAAGGACACAGGGTGAGTCAACAGCTGTCAAAGGGCAGTGACAGCTCAGTCCACACACTATTGTTCTTGTTATCGAATATGTACAAGCTGAGCTAAATAATTTCTTCATTCTCTCATCTCCTCAGGGTGACACGGGACCAATGGGACCATCAGGAGCTCAAGGAGAGGACGGAGAGAGGGTATGAAGTGACAAGACAAGAGTCCGGACTCTGTTCAAATCATCTGCTCCGGTGCTAATCAGCACCAGCATCGTTGACGTGTTGTTTCTGTGTGTTTCCAGGGAGACGACGGAGACGTTGGACCCAGGGGTCTCCCAGGTGAACCAGTGAGTGTTTCCGTGACAACCCAGCTGATTTTACATTTCTCTTATTTATTTATTTATGTGTATAACATCTATGTTTCCCCTACATCCACTTGATACAGCATCACAAATACATCCACCTGCACACTGCTGTTAGCTTCACCTTGTATTTCTAAACAAAACAACAATCAACCTCAAATAGTTTGGTTGTTCTTCTCTGTAGTTGTGTGTAATTACTGGGTAAGAGATACAACCTGCTGCCTCTCTGTCTACAGGTGAATGACATTTTTACACAGTAGTTATATAATTACAAAGAAAATACAACATAAATTATATATAACTCACATATCCAAACAAGCTTTTTGTCTATTTTCACTTATGTCGTCTAGAATAAAATAGTTTCTGACAAACAAACAAAAAGTCATAAAACTCAAAAATGAATTTTCTAGACGTCTGTATGAAATATTTAAGAAGGCTCCTAACTTCACCAGATAACATTGTTTGTGGGCACTTTGAGCTGTAGAATACAAAGCAAACTGTCTTTTGATGTTTATCCACAAGCCATCAACTCACAGACAAAACCATAATTACAATGTTACATTTTTATTACAATAACAACATTTTTGGCTCTTTTCCAAAACCCCTCAGAAAACCATTTCCTTGTTAGAGGAATCATCTGAGACATGTTCTGACAGGAAGTAATGAGTCACAGACACGAATGAAAGAAGATAAACACTTAAGAAAAAGTTATGGATAAAGTTTTCTTGAAATCATATTCTTTAAAAATAAATGTAGGCAAATTTTATTATTTTCACTGAATTTAAAACTGATTAAATCTCAGCTCAACTTTCACTTGCTGACTGCCTTTTTTATAAACATATATATTTCATTTATACAAATAACATCATTTAAAAAAACAGGTGCAGCATCTACTGAGAAACGAAGATAAGTTTGCACAGTTTGCTAGAAATATTGTTTCCTTTCGTTTTTCAGTCTATCCTGACACTAACACCTCTGCTCTTGTTGACCTTTGACCTCCCATTAATGTTCATCTATTTATTTGTATAATTTATTTTGACTAAAAGATTTTTAAAATATCCGTGACTGAGGCTGATTTTGGCTTGTGTCTATGTTTGTGTGTGTACGTGTGTGTAAGTGTTGAACTGTGTCTTTCTGGGTAAATATATATATTTATATCTTTTCTCTAATGTGTCTTTGTGTGTGTCTTTGTGTTTGTGTCTCTAGGGACCTCGTGGTTTGCTCGGACCCAAAGGTCCTCCTGGAATCTCTGGACCTCCTGTGAGTGAACAAATTAATTTCAAGCTACTTTGTGCAGCAGTTATTTTAGAAGCTCAGTTTTATCCGTCTGTAACCACTGAACAACCACAGCACCTCCTGGAACAACACACTGTGACCTGATATAAAGACGGGGATATCCAGATCTAAAAATGAACGTGTAGGGTTCCCACAGTTATCTCAAAACAATACCAAGACACCCACTGTCACCCAGGGTTTAGGCAGCTGAGTCTCCATTGACTCCATCCACTGGTACAACATTTATTTCTACTTGAGCGGTGGTAGAGCTCTGCCGCAGATTCAGATTCACACCACAAACTGCAGCTTCACTGCTGACAGTTTAGTCAGAGATTTGGGGTTTTTTATGTCCGATGCTACTGTTGTAGTCTGGAGACCACAACCACCAGCAGAGGTGAGGAACTGGCTGATGTTTATAACTTAACTTCTCCGAGACTCCAACCCCTTTTCAATAAAAACTGACTCAAGTGACATCACCTGGATGAATTTATCAGACTTCACACAGCCCCACGTGTAGCCATGAACACAAAATCACACATTTGTTTAGTTCTTTTTTAAACAGGTGATTTTTAAAATGCTCATTTTCCACAAATCTAAAGACAAACACTCTGATCATTGTCAAAATCTGTAATTTGCTCTGAGTGAATTTCACTGCCTGGAGTCAAAAAATTTACTTTGCATAGAAGCATCCATCTCAATGAGTCTTATCAGTATTAGCAGCTGTGTAACTTGTTATAAATAGTTGATATTCTGATGTTTCTTCTCAGGGTGTGCGAGGAAATGACGGACCCCAAGGTCCCAAGGGAAACTTGGTCAGTGTCACTATAAGTTATCTACTTTTTTATTTAGTGGATAAGTGCATGTGATGACACAAAAGCTTTCCTATAAGTAACTCTGTTACACGATTTTCTCTTCACATCTGTCACTCTGCACTGCTGTTTTCTTTGTGTTTGCCATCACTTTATCATGCCCTGTTTCTTCCCCTCAGGGTCCCCAAGGAGAGCCAGGACCTCCAGGTCAGCAGGGAACCCCAGGAACTCAGGTGAGGGAGTAGACAGCTGTCAGGTCTTTGTGGGATAAAGAATAAAGTTGTTTGTGTAAATGCTCACAAAACTTAAGGAAGCAGTAATATTGAGTGTGTGTATTTGGCACTTGTTTTCATGTGTTCTGTTTGTTTTTGCAGGGAATGCCAGGACCTCAGGGGCCTATTGGACCCCCAGGAGAGAAAGTAAGAGAGTAAAAATATATTAAGTTATCATTTTATAAACGTATCACAAGGTACCGGAAGAAACTCCTGGTGTTTATCAACGCTCCGTCTCCCTGTGAAGCTGCTGAACTGACTCTGAAATAACTTTGAAATTGCACAACCTTCTGTGTGTCACTTAAAGCACCGGCTCCAGCAGTTTCAACACTCCTATATACAATACACTGCATAATTGTAGCATGGACGTTAATCCCTCAGCCACTTAGTGGTGTGTATGTGTGAGGGAAAATGGAAAACAAACCTTTTGTCATTGCTCAGCCAAGTGAGTCATCCATGTAACATTGGCACTTGTTGTTAAACTATTTTCAGCACCTTGTTCTTTTTCTAAAAACTCACAGCCTCAGTTGCCTCAATAGCACCACCTTCTGGTTATGAGCACAACCTACACTGAAGTTATCTGCTATGAAAAACCAAAGATGGCTTCAGTAAATAAGATCTGCTCAACAGAAATGATCTAATCTCTATTTTTTATTCAGAGATAAGATGTTTGATATAAGGAGAGTTTATTGAGCTTTAAATCCACTAATCTAATTTATTACTCTTGTGACCACCTTGTCTTCTTCTCCATCAGGGTCCCACAGGAAAACCAGGTCTGCCAGGAATGCCAGGCGCTGATGGCCCTCCAGTACGTTTTCCTTTCACTTGTCTTTTTATAAATTTTACCACAACTGAAATAAGTTGAAACTACGAAAGGTATCGTTAGACCTGAGGCTTGAGTTCTGTGTTTTCTTTTATCAGGGTCACCCAGGAAAGGAGGGTCCTACTGGTACCAAAGGAAACCAGGTAGGTGTCAATCTTAACATCATCACATCACATTACTTCTACTGAACAAACACAGTTCACCAATAAAGTAAAACTCATAGAGGAGAAAAATATATACCATCAATATCCCACCATTATACACCAAACCATAAATATATACCATCAGAAATACATCTTCTGACTGTACATGTAGAAATGACCCTCAGTGTTTCTATTATTATTATTATTATTATTATTATATGGTATTTATTGTATTTAACATAATCCTTCTTCAGGGTCCCAGCGGTCCCCAGGGAGCTATTGGCTATCCTGGCCCTCGTGGCATCAAGGTCTGTACAGTTAATAATTTAGAAATTTTGTGTTGCATGTGCAAATAAGCTGAACCAACATACACTCTACCTTCCTTTGTTCTGACTATTGAATTCTTTGTTTGCAGGGAGGTCAAGGAATCCGTGGTCTGAAGGGACACAAAGGAGAGAAGGTAAGTGATTGATTAGAAAATTATATTTCAAAATACTCTTGAGTCACTTGAAATGATGCCTCTGTAATTAGAAATTATTATTGTGTCATTTTTACGTGATGCATAGTAGCATACTTTTAAATAAAAACGTAGATGCTGATGTTTTGGTTCGTTCGTAGGGAGAAGATGGTTTCCCTGGAATTAAAGGAGACTTTGGTGCCAAGGGAGAGAGGGTAAGATGTATTAATGGAGTGACTGGTTGGCTGATTGGTTCACTAATGTAATGATGGATGAAGAGTTGGACCGACTTGTTACCTCATGCGTTGTCACTTTCACTCTCTGTGGGTAATTTATTCTGATAGTTGTGCTTTGTCTCCTACTGACAGGGTGAGCTCGGTGTACCAGGGCCCAGAGGAGAGGATGGTCCAGAGGGGCCAAAGGGTCGCGTCGGACCTCCTGGTGAGATCGGACCAATTGGACTTGTTGGAGAGAAGGTATGGCCCATTCAGTGAGGACAAGATTATCTTATTGGCTGTCATCGACATCGTCTCATATGCTTGGATCATCATACTCATCTTTATTATTTATCTTTATTATTTTAACTCAACTGAATGCATAGCACACACATTTAGGTTTGTTATGCAGTTTGTTGTGGACATGTCAATAATGTTTATACACATGTGATGATCAATGGTCTCATCATGGGTTTCCAGGGTAAACTTGGTGTGCCTGGACTTCCTGGATATCCTGGAAGACAAGGACCCAAGGTAAGAGAAGTTCATGTACCTGATGTTTTCATACTGGTGGTCAGCAGGTCTTTGTATGGTGAGAAAAATGACTGATGCCAAGGTGTTGCTGTGTTTTTTCAGGGATCTCTTGGATTCCCAGGATTCCCTGGTTCTAATGGCGAGAAGGGAACAAGGGTATGTTGATGGTTCTGTGGAGCATTTTTCATCAGATTATTCGGCTCCTTCTGGTTTTAAATAGTGATCACAGTGAGAATGACCGATGAATTATCTACCCAGATAATCTGGACTGATGGATGCTACATATGAAGTTTTATAGTTAATCCTGATACAGTTTACATCTGTCTGATCACATCTGTAATTTTTTCAGGGTCTGAGCGGCAAAGCAGGACCAAGAGGACAAAGAGGACCAACGGTACAATTTTGCATTCATTTAATTCTTTCTTTCAGTCAATTTTGTTTTAGCCTTTTATTAAGTACACTCATGTTTGTGACCATCAGGGCCCCAGAGGCCAGAGAGGACCAAGAGGAGCAACCGGGAAACCAGGAGCAAAGGTTTGTCCACACAGTGAATCTGTAAACTGAGGAAACAAGTGTCCAAAAGTTGCTAATCATCACATTATCATTATTAACTGTTTGATATTATCCACTTCTCAGTCATTACAACACTATTTCTACTGATCAAATCCAAACTTTGATTTTAATAACTGATTTTACATGTAACAAATTAATCACTCAACCAATCTGAATTTGACAAATTACTGAGCTCACAAGTTGAACTGAAGCCTGTTTTAGTTTTTTATTTACTGTGTTTTTAATTGTTTCCTTTCAGGGAACTTCAGGAAGCGATGGCCCCCCTGGTCCTCCCGGAGAGAGGGTAAGTGCTTAAATTTAATTTCAGGAAAGCTCATCCCACTTTACCAGAGCAATCTGTGGCTCAGATTACAACATTTTCAGACCATATTAAAGAGATATGTTTTATATTATTGTATGTTCTCATCATACCATGTGTTGCTGTGTCACCAGGGACTGCCCGGACCTCAGGGAGCCAACGGTTTCCCCGGACCAAAGGGACCTCCTGTAAGAAAAAGCTTTGACAGCATTTTCTTATAGACTGATTATGGCACATTTTTAAATGGGTTGATGGGTTTTAATGGGTCAAATGCTTCGTCTTGTTTGTTCATATGTGATAATTGATGTTTGTTTACAGGGACCACCAGGAAAGGATGGACTGCCTGGACACCCTGGACAGAGAGGAGAAGTCGTAAGTTTGATTTTTTTTTTCTTTTTCCATCACACTGTCAAGTCGTTCAGTTCTCTGGTTCTTTAAATTGATGAGTTTAGGATTTTCCTGATTCAAGTCACATTTGTCTTGTTCCATCTGCAGTCTCTTAAAAATATACCTAATATAAGTCAAACTGATTGAAATGTTGTAAATACATAAATATACCAGCAGTTAATGAGACTGTGAGTGAGTTTTCATATTTATGTTCACAGATGCAGTCACTCACTTGTTTTTATACTGTGGGAAAACATGTGACATGTGTTTGATGTAATTTATTGGTTTTGAAACTTTTAGTTATGTACCTCACCAGCTTTCCTTGTTGTCTAATGATATCATGTGCTGCAGTCAGGATCATTATCCTACATTATGAATAAAACAAAACATAAGGGGCAGAACATCCTCCCCTCTCACAGAAAGAAAACCTGATTTGATCTTTCACAGATTTCATTCATTACAATACAGCTCATCAACAGGACGGAGGTTCAGTTTTTATAGATCATCTGTTAACTGAGTTTATCTCTCACAGGGTTTCCAAGGTAAAATGGGTCCACCTGGGCCTCCTGGAGTTGTTGGACCTCAGGTGAGTTTCTTAATCATGTTGCAGTATTTTCTCATCACTGATACAATGTATCAGTGATCACTCTCACCTATATCACACCCTCCATCTCTGCCGTCTCCTTCTATTTCTTCTCCCAGGGTCCATCAGGAGAGACCGGCCCCATGGGTGAACGCGGACACCCCGGACCCCCAGGTCCACCGGGTGAGCAGGGACTTTCCGGTCCTTCGGGTAAGGAGGGCACCAAAGGAGACCCTGGACCTACAGGAGGTCCTGGTAAAGACGGACCCCCAGGACTGAGAGGCTTCCCTGGAGAGAGAGGACTTCCTGGAACCCCTGTGAGTGTGACCAAGAGAACTACTGCATGGATCGTCAGGCAGATATAAGACTTACTTAAGATTAAAAACAATAAATTAGCATTTTGATAAAAGTATGACGTGACATGACATGATGTGAAATATTACTGATAAGCCACTTTTGGTCTATTCTTCTAGGGAGGTGGAGGACTGAAGGGCAGTGAAGGACCTGCTGGACCACCTGGACCCGCTGTACGTTTCCAACAATCAGAGTTCAAGTTCATTTTCATAAGACTCTGACTATGTAATCGAAACTCTGTAATCATACCTGCTCTCACTAGTCTTGTTATTGCTCCTTTCTAGGGGTCTCCTGGTGAGAGGGGACCAGCTGGAACTGCTGGACCTGTTGGACCTCCTGGCAGACCTGGCCCTCAAGGGCCTCCTGGACCCGCTGGAGAGAAGGGAGTTCCTGTGAGTATTCTCAAAATGTTTGTGCATCCAATTAAAAAAAAGACCATGAACTAACGATTCTCCTTCTTTTTGCTTTTTCCTGTTCAGGGCGAGAAAGGCCCTATTGGCCCAGCTGGTCGTGATGGAGTCCAGGGTCCTGTGGGTCTGCCTGGCCCTGCAGGATCACCTGGAGTTCCTGGGGAGGACGGAGACAAGGCAAGAAACTAGCTGTCTTTGTAACGACACCCACTTTTAATAACCACCTCAGTCATCTCATCAATCATCCAGAGCAAATTTTTACAGTTACTGAGTTGTGGATCCATCCTGCTCTTATCAGGGAGGTGATCTCAGCTCTTAGTTTCAAACTTATCTTTGTCGTAACACAATGTTTCCTTGTTGTTTCAGGGTGAGGTTGGAGAGCCCGGTCAGAAGGGTGCCAAGGGTGCGAAAGGAGAGCATGTGAGTTGATTTATATCTGAAAGATTTATATCTGATGTCTAATGATGCCTGTTTTCTGTGTCGTGCAACTGTCTCACTGTGGTCTGTTGGTAGGGTCCTCCTGGTCCACCTGGTCCAATGGGTCCAGTCGGTCAACCTGGTCCTGCTGTGAGTTCAAACTTTTCTTTGAAAAAATAAATGTGCCAGTTTGCGGTGCCAGTCGGTAGCTCTAGTTCCTGATTTTAATCAATATGTAAAATGTTTATCTTGCTCTGTGGTGCAGGGTGCTGATGGAGAGACTGGACCGAGAGGTCAACAGGGGCCTTTTGGAGCTAAAGGTGACGAAGGATCCAGAGGATTCCCAGGAGCCCCGGGACCCATCGGATTACAGGTACGAACCCCATAAAGCTGCATCACACATTTCAGAGGCAGATTCACTCAAAACTTTATGATATAAACATAAATATTTACATGAAGTCTTCATCTAATAGTTTTGTGTGTAACTGTCACCTTCATCCTGCAGGGATTGCCAGGACCACCCGGTGAGAAGGGAGAGACAGGAGATGTTGGACCTCTGGTGAGTTTCAGAAACACAGCACCTGCTTCAGCTTCTTCATCAGCAGTAAATTCACAAATGATGAAAAACAAAATGCTTTTGATGTTTTCAGGGTCCTCCTGGACCTCCAGGACCCCGTGGCCCAGCTGGACCCAACGGTGCTGATGTGAGTGTTTTACAGCAATTTATAATAGAAATAACTAAATAAAACCAACAGCACAGCTCTCACACATGGTTTATTTTTTTAAGATTTTGCCAAAGAATAAATTTAATGATGTTAAACTGAGATGGAACATGCTCCTGTGATATAGATACGAATAAAAATGAAGTAGCTCTTTCCATTTTGATGTAAAATATTCACTATTGATATGAATTTTGTTTTTCAGGGTCCTCAAGGTCCTCCTGGTGGTTTGGGTAATCCTGGACCTGTTGGAGAGAAGGTGCTGAGACATACAGTGACATCTCTGCATGAGTTTGATTTTGTCCAAAGAAATAAATTAAAACTGAATTTATTTGTATCAGGCCTGATAACTAAATAAATGCTTCCTCCACAGGGAGAGCCTGGCGAGTCTGGACCACCTGGAATTGTAGGAGAGCCTGGAAAGAAGGTGAGCATCTGTGACTAAGACTATTCAGGTTTAGATCGACTGCTCATTAGTTTTCACCAGGTAACCAACTAACGTATGTGCTTGTGCCTCCAGGGTCCTCGTGGAGAGCGTGGAGAGAAGGGAGAGGCTGGACAACCTGGAACTGCTGGACCTGCTGGAGGACGAGGACGACCCGGAGACGATGGACCCAAAGGAAACCCTGTATGACGTCCACTGTGAAACACACACATAAAGACATTAGTTCATTGACTCTAGACTCTAAATATGTCTTTTACTGTATTTCAGGGTCCTGTTGGTTTCCCTGGTGATCCTGGTCCCCCTGGTGAGGTTGGACCCAGAGTGAGTATCTGTATTTTTTTTCTTGCCAATAATATTTTGTCATCTTGTTCAGTCACCAATGATTTATTCTGTTAGATTTAAGATAATAGTTCAGCCAGTAATTCAGTCCTGTTTGTTTCAGTCTTTCCTTGAGTTTGTTGTTTCACTAAACAAACACTAGAAAAACACTAATCCTGAATCTTCTTTACTTCAGGGTCAAGATGGTGCCAAGGGAGAGAGAGGAGAAGATGGAGAAGCAGGAGAACCTGTGAGTCAAAAGATGCGATAATGCAGATACAGAGTGTGAGTGTGTGTGTAAAGTCTTATCACATGATTCAATCACATCAATCTTCTCTCTCTCTGCCTCCTCTTGTAGGGATCCCCTGGACCCCCTGGTGAGAACGGACCTCCAGGCCCTCCAGGAAAGAGGGTAAGGTCACCCTCACTCATTTGGTGTTGCCATGGAGCTCTTCTATTTAAACTGCCGTGATTGCATCCTCTTTTGCTGGATCCTTTCTGCTTCTTTCCTGCATTGAGCTGATGCTGCAGCAGCATAAAGTCAGATTCATCCGTCAGTCTTTGTTGAATGTTCTGATAGTTCAAAAGAGAAGGAACATGTTTCATCACAGCACAGGAGTCATACTGTATAATGAGATTCAGTGGCCGTTGAACATAAAGTATACAGGTTATTGTGTGTTTGTAAAGCACCGTTACCTGTTTTATTTGTCAGGGTCCTGCTGGAACAAGAGGACCAGAAGGACGTCAGGGAGAGAAAGGAACCAAGGTGAGTCCAGAGCTTTTCAATATTTTCTGTTGTTTAAAGATCCTTATACTGTGGAGCATGGAGTAACTAACCAAAAACATTTACTTATCATCTTTATTTACAGGGAGACCCAGGTGCTGTTGGTCCACCAGGTAAAACCGGCCCCGTCGGCCCCCAGGGATCACCAGGAAAACCAGGAACAGAAGGTCTTAGAGGACTCCCAGGATCAGTGGTCAGTGAAGCTTTTGAATTAATTTAGTATTTTTTTTAATGCAGCCTCTTGTCACTGCAATTTCACCTTCTGATTTTTGTTGTAAGGTGTGTTTTATATCTGCTGAATTTGTGCCTCTGTTTCAGGGTGAGCAAGGATCTCCAGGACCTGCCGGACAGAAGGGACCACCCGGACCCCTGGTAAGACGATAACACCTTTTTATTTTCAGTCATACATCCATGGTGCATTTTGACAAACAGTGTATTCATTAAAGTACGCTGTCAAACGTAATGTTTTAATTCTTCCTCCTGCAGGGACCTCCTGGTTTGCCTGGTCTACGTGGAGACCCTGGTTCTAAGGGAGAGAAGGGACACCCAGGTCTAATCGGTCTCATCGGACCCCCAGGAGAGCAGGGAGAGAAGGGAGACCGAGGTCTGCCTGGGCCTCAGGGAACCAGTGGACCCAAAGGAGAGAATGTAAGTCTGAGCTCTGTCCCAGCAGCTCATCTGCCGTCGTTCACATTTTGATGATAATGTATGAAATGTCATCTGATGTCATGTCTGGTGTGTGACTGTAGGGAATGCCTGGAGGCACCGGACCCCTCGGCCCTGCTGGTCCTCCTGGTCTGCCCGTGAGTGCTCTCACCATTTTATCTCATCAACATCTCATCCAACATTATTTTCTAGTTAGATATTAAATAGTGACACACTGAAACATTATCACCACCATGAAATTAAAGCCTTGTATCTTTCCCAGGGTCCTCAAGGTATCAAAGGAGCCAAGGGTGCTACTGTAAGTATAACAACATGAGTAACTTCGTCTTTGATTTAATGCTGTAATGATCCTCAATTCTTCCCCCTCTGTTGTGTTTAGGGAGGAGCTGGTCCTAAGGGAGAAAAGGGTGTTCAAGGACCTCCAGGACCTCCTGTAAGAACTTCAGTTTTCTTTTATCATTTGAATTCTTCTGAAATGACTCTCTGCACTTCACTGTTGATCACCATCTAACTGATTCAAATGTAACCTTGCATCCCAGGGCCCACCAGGTGAGGTCATTCAGCCTTTGCCCATCCAGAGGAGTCCCAAGTCCAAGCGCTCCATCGACGCCAGTCAGCTGCTTCCTGAGTTCGACCCTGACATGCCTGCATCTGACACCGCTGGCTCTGAGTTCTTGATGGGCACCGAAGGCATGGAGGAGATCTTCGGCTCTCTCAACTCCCTTCGACAGGAGATCGAGACCATGCGTTTCCCTCTGGGAACTCAGGACAGTCCAGCTCGCACCTGCCAGGACCTGCACCTCAGCCAGCCTGACCTCAAAGACGGTAAGAAGCTCAATACACCAGCCACCTGCTGAGAGGAATGATGACAGACAATGACAAAAAAACAAATACTGAATGAAAGAAAAGTTAATATAAACCAAACATAAAATACTATAAAACATGTTCCACCTTGTTTTGTGTCTGTCATCCTCTGCAGGCGAGTACTGGATTGACCCCAACCAGGGCTGCTCCAGAGACTCCTTCAAGGTCTTCTGTAATTTCACTAATGGAGCAGAGACGTGCTTGTATCCCAGCAAGAGCATCAACACGGTCAGTCCATCGCACCAGGAAACACTTGAAAGACTAGACTGATAAATAAATAAAAATGTGGAGAGCTAAAGTGTTGATGGTGATTTTTAGTTTGATTTTCCACTTTGTAGATATAATTTTCAGTTCCCAGTTGCATCTTAAAAATGTGGTGCAGATCCAGTATTTATTTATTTATTCATTTATTTGTCTAACATGGACGTTTCTGGCGGCAGGTGAAGATGAGCTCCTGGGACAAAGAGACTCCTGGATCCTGGTACAGTCAGTTTGCCACTGGTAGTAAGGTTAGTAACTGACTATGAGTTGAGTTCACATTAGTCTGTGTTTGAGTGTGTTCTCACCTTAATGATTTACTTGTCTCTCATTACTTCGTCTTCCTCTCAGTTCTCCTACGTGGACTCTAATGGCGGGCCCGTGGGTGTGGTCCAACTGGGCTTCCTGCGCCTCTTGAGCGTCCAGGCCCGTCAGAACTTCACCTACCACTGCCACCGCTCGGTGGCCTGGGCCGACCAAAGCGCCAAAAACAACTACGACAGGGCGCTGCACCTCCAGGGTGCCAACGACGAGGAGCTGAGCTACGAGACCAACCCTTACATCAAGGCCCTGGTCGACGGCTGCTCTGTGAGTTCACACACATCAAGTGATTGTGTTTTGTTGAAGGTCACAGGTTCTTTCTGGAAAATTATGAGACTAAAGTATCAAACTCATTCTTTGCTCACAAGCATAATTGATCTGAACTGTCACTATGTCGATCCTGTGAATTGAGTTGGGCCATATTATTATAGTTTCCTTTTCTATCAATTTAATCTGCTGGTTTCTGCTGATCATTTGAAAATGAATATGCTGCCTGTTTTCTAATAAGAGAAGGAGCCACACAGATTTACCCTTTTATAACAATTTATATTCTATAAATCTTGACTGTTTTCTGATGAGTCTCTGTCTCTGTGTTCCAGTATCGTAAAGGCTTCGACAGGACGGTCCTGGAGATCAACACACCACAGGTGGAGCATCTTCCTCTGCTGGATATCAAGGTGTCAGACTTTGGGGAGAGCAACCAGCAGTTTGGCTTTGAAGTGGGACCTGTCTGTTTCCAAGGCTAAAAACACACATGTACACACACCATGCAGAGAACAACACATGCAAACGCTCACGCACACACACATGCACTTAGAGACACACTTATATATAATAAACATACATGCCCAGTAATTTGTAAATTAACTTGTAAATGATATGAAACACACACACAAACCCCACACACACATACACACACACACTTACACACACACACAGATGCTGTTGTGAGACAAACACGCACTCACACTCAAGTACGTGCCTGGGGAAAGTAACATCCTCCCAACAATTAATGGACGTCAAAAAAAAAAAAAAAAGCAAAGAGGAGAGGAATGAAACCCTCGCGGAGCGGAGACCATCGTTTGGGTGCAGCATCCGCGGGAAAGGAAGACAAAACCAGGAGAGCGTTCTTCGGAATAAAACAGTGTTGTCTTTACCAGCAGCAAAGGGCCCGGCCTGAGAGAGAGAGGGAGAGAACAAGCCGGCAACTAGAGGCCTGACGCCCACGCCCCCGTCTCCGATCCCCCTCTCACTCCTCTCTCCTCCCCGCTGTCTCTCTTTTATTTTTCCACTCATCTCACCTGCTCTACCTCCCCCCTACTCTTCCTCCTTCTCACAAAAAAATGGTCACACTCACACATCATTTTGATTTCTTTAACCCCACGTTCACGACGGTCGCTCTGTCAGGACGAGACGTGTAACTGTCTGCATCTGTGATCTTCTTGTTCTCAACAGTTCAACTGTGTTGTGGTTCCTGATGTTCAGCGTTTGTCACTCAGATAAAAGGTTGTGGTGAAATGAAAGTTTGGATTCAACTTTTTTTTTTTTTCTTTTTTTAATTCATTCAGCCAGAACCAAAATATTAAATCAAAACATTAGACACTAAACTGACAGGAAACGATGGGCGGCGGTCAGAAACGTTCAGAAACCTTTGTGCCACTTGTGTAACGGCAAACTTCTCTGGTCGCCTGGTTCACGTCTCCACTTTTATCTTATTACATCAAAAAACCAAAGAATTAAAGCCACCAGAGTGAAATGACCCAATGACACCGGCAGGTCGTGCTTTTTTTTTCTTTACACTGACACTGTGTTTTTGTCTTGTTTCAACTGCTACGAGTGAATCTGCTTCTGTCTGTGATGTTCTCCTCATGACCACCTTGAAACAGTCTAAAATGTGATTGACAGCTCAAACTGATCTCTGGTGTTGTGCAGTAATGTCGATGGAGTCTAGTGTGACGCAGGATGTTTTCTTCTTTGTGACCAGACAATCTTTACTCAGTCCTGAGAGCAGCAGAAACAGCTGCGTGCAGCGAGGCAGGTTAGAAGATGTCGGTACCTCGACCAGTGACGTTTAAAAGCCATTATTCTTGTAAACTCGTGCTAAACTTGATACTGTTGTACTTGCATGTAACTGGTGCTTTTGAATAGGTTTGATTCCTCCTCTTCTTTAAATCGTGGATCAAGCTGCCAGGGTCACAACCGCAGGACAGTATTTCAGTCACTGTTTGGCTACTTTGATTATTGTTTTCCATCCAAACACATTTTCTGACGTTGCATCGTAGCACAGAACATCATCAGGGTTTAAATATGTAAATCAGATCCAAAGTCTCCCCCCACACCTGCTCTTTTTTCTTGCAGCAGTGAATAAAATGCACGCTTTACTGAAAGAAACTGTGTGGCAAGGTGCTAATTATACCAAAGCATGAAAGTTTTACTAGTCAATTAAGAGTCCTCTTAGTCTCTTTTACAATTTCATGAAGCTTTTTACGGGGGAAAATGTGCATTACATTCCATTTGTACAGAAATAGTGATATTCTATTGTATTTATTTAAAACAAACAGGGTGCTTTGAGATTTAAAAAAAAAAAAAAAGAAACAAGAACCACCAAATATTCCAGTCAAATGTGGTATATTTCATTTGTATTTATTTCCTGTAGCTGACACTTGACGGTTACATGTTAAACTCACTGCCAACCTGAGTCATGGTGCTTCTGTTCACGCCCTGTCCAAACTCCGTTTGTACAACCAAAGAAATCTGTGGCCATATTTTATTGTAATATCCCTTTATAGTGTTTTCATCGACTGTACTGTGCTGTTAAATTTTGCTTCCACTGTAATGATTAAATGGTGACTCTCCAGTTGTCACACTTCCTTGTCCTTGCTACTGTTTGACTCAGCTTTCTGCTTCGAGGTGCAGATACAGTTTAGTTTCTCTGCTTATAAATATTAACACACAATCCTCTGAGCTTCTTGGTTTCTCTGTGAGATTCACAGCGTGTAGGAGAAAGGTTGTGAGAGGGAGGAGGCAGCTCCGTCAGCCACCAGGGGATTCAACGTGATTAATAAGGTTATTGTTTGTGAGTATAACGTGGCTGTGGGGTGATATCATACTAGGGGTATTTGTTTTGTTTTTCATTTGTTTGTCTTTTTTTTTTTTTTTAAATATAGCAGGGAAACAGGGCGGGATGGCCAAAACCTAAATATAAAAAAAAAAATCTGTCCTTGAGATTCTCCAGAGAGAATGACCTCAACTTTTGTTTGTTTTTATTGTGTTGAAGTCGAATATTTCAACATAAAAAATATGGTGCTGAAAAGAGAAAAAAGTATTATTTTAAAATGTGTGTAAGTAATTTTTTTAAAAATTCCTGTTTCTGTAATATATAATCTTTTTAAAAAGAGCTGCCTGACTCTTGTTTTTCTTCCAAACGCTTCCTCGTCTTCCTGCAAACGGCCACTAGACGGCGCTGTTTCTCTCTTTATTTGGCAGTTTACATGCAGAAAGAAAAGCTGGTGGCTTATTTTTAATTTCTTGCTCTTGACAATAATTCACACTTCATAATATGTCTTATAGTCTTAAATGTCTGATTTAATCAAAATAGTTAATTATCTCTAAATTTAAAATATGTTCTTCCTTCTTTATTATTATTATTATTATTATTATTATTATTGCTCGAACTTCATGGACTTTGAATATTATCTTTTCATCTTAAGTGACTATATATTTTTATAAAATGGGTAAAACAGCGACATCTTGTGACCAGTTGTTTCTCTCATCAGTTTCTCTGGGAGATGTTTTCTCAGAAGTGTCACAGATTAAACTGATCGGCTGTGAATCATCACCTCATCATCATCAATAACTTTCTTCACGATCACAAAGAAAAACTGCACATTCAAAAGATTTTGTGCAAAAAAAAAAAAAAAACAAAAGGTCATTGGTCAAGAGTTACTGGTTTTGCTTTTTTTTTTTTTTAAACAAAAACATTTATTTAAATGTAATAAAACCAATATTTTTCATGTCCATATGATCGTGTCTCTAATCAAACACGTCCGACAGCAGCTGGTTCGATTCGCTGCTGCTCCAGGCGACGTTAGAGTCATGAGATGAGCAGCTCCTCATCGAGGTGGAAGAGAAAACAACCGGGAACTTTAAAGTTGAATTCAGACTCAAATACAAACAGAGGTATTTATTTATTTAATGTTGATCTTCACGCTGCACAGTTCAGGTTCACAAGCTCGTTTATAAAACATGATCAACAATAATCACAATGAAAGAGCAGAGAGATGAGAATCACTTTAACAGTTGAATTAATCCTGAAGGAGCTCGACTCACTGGTCGTCATCAACTCGTCAGACACTTAACCCATGAACAGTCCACCTGACAGAGAAACACGAGCTCAGTTTCAACACTGACATTTAAAATGTGTTTTTCACATTAACGGTTGTTAAAGAATTAAATCACCTGTCACTTCGACGCTCGCTCCCGTGACGTATCGAGACTCATCGGAGGCGAGAAAAACACAAACATCAGCAACTTCTGGAGGAAGAGAAGAGGAAAGACGAGTCAGCACAACGATGACGTCCAGAAACCGTCACATCACCTCGTCTCACTAAACCGTGAAGAATAAACAGAAGCTGAGAGGAGAAATGAAAACGACGACGTTAATCATGTTGAACTGACCTGAAGGTTCACCCATCCGACCCAGGGGCACCAAGGATTTCATCTGAAACACGATAAACACTGAACCAGTTTAATTTAATATTGAATATATATCTCTATATAATCAATGTTCAAGAAATACAGACATTTGAAAAATTAAATGAAGTCTCTAACTCTGTGTGTGTGTGTGTGTGTGTGTGTGTGTGTGTGTGTGTGTGTGTGTGTGTGTGTGTGTTACCTTGGTTATAACTTTCTCTGGCACTTTATCCGTCATCGGAGTCGATATGAATCCAGGCAGGACACAGTTACACCGGATCCCAAACCTGAGGACGTGAGAAGAAGCAGAGACCTGCTGAGTTTGTTTGTTTGTTTGTTTGTTTGTTTGTTTGTTTGTCAATGATTCCGTCGGCTCAGTTTGTGTCAGTGTGTTGGTGGATTATCTCTCCTCACCTGCTGAGCTCTTTGGCAGCGGTTCTGGTTAAACCCTCCACTCCGGCTTTAGAAGCAGCATAATTTACTTGTCCGATGTTTCCAACCTACAAACACACAACATCAGCGTGAGGTTTTAAATCCACCTGATGAGTCTTCTACCAGGAACCAGACGATTTGATGGTTTTAAAGTTCACAAAGAATTAAAAAAATGTTCCTTTAAAACTTCTGTAACTTGATTAAAAAATCATTTACTGAATTTCATTCTCGTTACGAGGATTTTTTTGGACGTGACCACGAGCTGAACTTTAACCTTTGACAGATGGAAACAGCTGCACTATGACGAAGCTCACAAGCTTCAGTTTAATACAGAAAACGTAAAAATGACAATGTTCGTCTGAGGTATCTGCCGGTATCTCACCTTCCCCACGATGCTGCCAACGGTCACGATGGATCCTTTGGCTGCTCCACAGGCAACCAGAGCCTGAGCCACAGCCTGTGTGACCAAGAACGAACCCTGGAAAAGACGCAGGAGGAAAGAAGAGTTAACGGGTCACTTCACTCAGTTCACAGTGCTGCTTCTAGTTTTAGTAACAGACGCGCAGGTGAAAGGATTCAGAGCAGGTGTCACGGCTGCGAACCTTCAGGTTGACGTCGATGACTCTGTCGAACTGCTCCTCCGTCATGTGGAGCAGGAAGTCGTCCTGAGTGACGCCGGCCGCGTTGACACACACTGACGGAGGCTGGAAGTAACGAGTCTGATGAGACAAGAGACGAGACAGTTACCAGGAGACGATGGAGACAAAAATAAAAACACAGTGTGTGGACACACACACACACACACACCTGGATACTTGTGATCAGCTTCGTCACACTGTCTTTTGATGACACGTCCACCACAGCCGCCATGTGACCCTGTCCTTGGACGCCACTCTGCAGCCTCCCCAGCGTCTCATTGGCCGACTCCTCGCTGACATCAGCGACCACCACAGAGGCGCCTTCAGAGGCGAAACGCTGGCACACCGCCCGTCCGATCCCACTGCCTCCTCCTGGGTTTAAAGACAACAGCGTTAGTTTCTGAGATATAGATAGTTTCATTTTACAGTTTGCAGTGACCGACTGTGTAAATCAGACAACTGAGAGAAATTAGTTTTGGTTCAATAACAACTGGTTTAATTTAATGGAGCCACTGCTGTCAGGACTGAAACACACAAAACTTTTATCAACCAGACTTTTATAAGCTGCTTTTTTAAAATCATCTCAGTCTCAACATCATGAAAACGTTGGTGTCACAACGTGTCACGTGTTACATGTTAAAGTGTTTTAGTGTCTGGTCAGAGGATGAACTGTTGAATGAATGAAACAGTGATGTCACTTCTGTCGAAGTTCATTTCATGTCACGAATGAAAAGAGACAAACTGACCGGAACTGAGGTTGAAACGTCGTAAAACAACAGTTAACGGCGTTAAACCATTTTTTATTTGTTCAAATGTATCTAGAGACACTGAATGACACGTGTAGATAAATAAACTTACCGGTTACAAGTGTCAACCTTGAGACGAGTCGTGTAGAAGCCGCCGCCATGACGGTTTTTCCTCCGGTGTTGTTGCAGTTCCCGGTTTGTCCACAGGTTGGCGCCAAAACGCAGCGGATTCATTCATATTAAATGTTACAGTTTTGTTTATTAACGAAAACGTTTCAATAAGTTATAATG